>BSBK01000654.1:292500-892500 GCA_027943335.1 Chamaecyparis obtusa
GTCTATTCTATTGAATGATAAAATCAGATGTAATAATATATACTGGGTAAAAGGACTATATTAAAAAAATTTGAGTGTTGTGTGGATGAATAACTCAGGTCACCGAGTTGCATTTGAGAACAAGAAAGAGAAAATATATGATGGAAATGGAAAGCTTTTCAGAACAAGTGCACAACAAAAAGGTAATTTATTTTATCTTGACAATGTTGAATCTTCTTGTTTGCTGGTGAAAAATGAGGATGCATGGTTATGGTATAAGAGCTTATGTCATGTGAATTTTGATAACATGATTAAGATTAGTAGAAAGAGAAAATTTAGATGACTTCCTAGTCTAGCTAAGCCTGATCATGTTATGTGCCATCAATGTCAGAAAGGAAAGATGACAAGATCTAGTTTTAAAAGTAAGGACTACTCATCTAAAGGAATATTAGAGCTGGTTCATACCAACCTATGTGGTCCCATGAGAACTTAGAGCTACTATGGTGATAGATACTTTATTTTTTTTGTAGATGATTATACTAGATTGATGATTGTCATGTTCTTGAAAGAAAAATATGAGGCATTGAAGATGTTTAAATGGTATAAGGCTAAAGTTTAGAAAGAAACTGGAAAAGAAATGAAATGCTTAAGATCTGATAGAGGAGGTTGTTGGAAACTGCAATTGAAGCAATTGTTGTATTGTCATTGATGTCAAATCTTAACTGATAAGACTGTTGCTACTTAGGAAAGTACTATATCTATTTGAGTGTTGCTAAGGGGATAGGCAAGGTTGGTAACAATAGCACCTAAGGAAAGGTTGAGTTATCTTGATACTACAAAGTGTACTTGACTATGTTGTACAATGATGAGACAATGTATTGTTTATCTTAGTAAGATTAAAGAATAAACTGGTAGGCTTGACTGAGCAAAAATAGAGAAATCATGTTCAAGCCGAGTGATGTTAGTGTCAACCGAGTCATTAATGCCGAGCAAAATTCTAGTGTCAACTGAACATCAGTTTAAGCCAAGGAAACATTTTTAGTAATGACCAAGCTTTCTACATGAAGACAGAGTAGTTGATCACAGTATTGACCAAGCATCAGTATTTTTATATTTGAAGAGAATTCAAATTTGGAGCCAACATTGTTGAATTCTTGGATTATGTAAAACATGTTGACTTTATTTATTGATTGTTTGAAAGCATTGAATGCAATGAAAAACATTTTATTGTAAATCTTTAAGAGATTTGAGATGTTTCTAGAAAAGGAGATGAAGAACATAAAGTGGGTAGATTCAATGAATCTGACCTAACCCTAAGATCTACGAAGGAGATTGAGTGGCAAAAGATGAGTTAACCTAATTGAGGAAGTATTAAGGGAACCTGAGCATTAGGTATGTGTGTGCATGGGTGAACAGAGGATGTTGGAAGATCAGTAGATGTTATTGACTATATAAGCAAAAAAGGCTGAAGGAGAAGTGTGGTGATTGCTTGAAGAAAAGTTTTGAGCAGATCAGAGATGGAGATGGAAAAGTTTCAAAGTCAGTAAACCAGCATTTGTGTATCGAATTAGATTTTATATTTTCAAAGTGAGTTGTATGTTTTTCAGATCAATACTATTGCTACTTTCTAACCATTATAACAATCAAAATCCTTTTAATAGAGGTTGACCTAACAATCATATGTTTAAATCCTTTGAACAAGGTTGCATTCTAATGGAATGTATGTAAGTCCTATAACAAGGCTCACTTCTAATAGAGTGATTGAAATCCTTTAACTGGGTCACACCTAATAGTGTGTATTGTAACCTTTGATAGGGTTGGCTTTTAACCAAGCTCACTTCAGAAGAGTGAAAATAATAGTAGCATGTTACAAAGTAGTTTTTCTCAGATTGGGTTTCCACTATAAATCATAGTCAATGCTTGTGTGAATGTTTTGGTTTAGACATTTTTGTGTTTTACAAGTTAGATACAACTGGGTAGTGGACTGCAATGTTATATGTTTCTATTATTGAATCAGTGATGACCGAGTTGGTTTTAGTTGTTAGATCTGATTTAAAGAAAAGTTTTTGAAGTTTGTTTTATACATCTAGACCTAAGAACAACTGATTCACCCCCCCTCTCTGTTGTTCTAAATCATATTAATAGAGGTGATTTTATCTCTGATGAATTCACTAACTTTTGTAATGAGCATGGTATAAAAAGGTAGGTTTCAGGGCCTAGAACACCATAGTAGAATGGAATTGCTGAAAGGAAAAACCAATCTATTGTTGACTATGCTAGAATGTTGATTATTGAGAAAAATGTTGCACAAATGTACTGGAGAGAGGTTGTTAGTACTACAGTATATGCCCTAAACCAAGTTCAACTGAAGAAGGATACAAACAAGATACCTTACAAGTTATGGTTTGGATACACACTGAGTATAAGTTATTTCAGAATCTTTGGTAGAAAGTTTTATATTCTAAAAGATGATAGGAAAGGTAAATTTGACTCTAAAGGTGATGAAGTCTTATTCTTAGGTTATTCTACTAAGAGTAAATCTTACAAATGCTTGATGATAGAGAGTACTAATGTTAAAGTTGATGAGTTTGCTGAGAAGAATGAAGTAGAAAGCATGAAGGAGCCAAAAGATTATAATAAATTTATTTATGATGAAGATCCAGAGTATTTATCGAGGCCACATGATGAGTCTACCGAGCATCAAGAAAATGCTACTGACAATAATCAAATAGAAACCGAGAATTAGGAAGAAGAAACTGAGCAGGAAAATGAACCTAAACAAAATGTTGAGCTGAGCAGAGATCAAGTGCTAGTGAGATTTGTTAAAAGACACCATCTTGAGAACCAAATCATTGGAGATAAGCAAGCTAGTATAATGACCCGAAGTAAGTTAAGATAAAACACATGCTTCATTTGTGAGTTTGAACCAAAGAATGTTAGGGATGTACTAGAAAATGAGAATTGGATTAATGTTATGAATGAGGAGATTGAACAAATTGAAAAGAATAAAACATGGACTTTAGTGCCTAGATCGAAAGATAAAAATGTTATTGGTACTAAATGGATTTTTAGAAATAAGCTGAATGAGAATGGAGAAGTTACAAGGAATAAGGCAAGACTTGTTTGCAAAGGATATGCATAGGAAGAAAGTATAGATTATGGTGAAACATTTGCACCAGTTGCTAGATTGGAAGGAGTACGCATATTAATTTCTTATGCTACACATAAGGGATTTAAGGCATATCAAATGGATGTGAAATTAGCATTTTTGAATTGAATTCTTGAGGAGGAGGTCTACATAGAACAGTCGGAAGGGTTTGTTGATCAAAATTAGAAAGAAATGGTATGTAGGCTACACAAAGCTTTATATGGATTGGAGAAAGCATTGAGGGCATGGTATGAAAGATTACATGCTTATCTTATAAGTATTGGTTTTGTAAGAACTAGTGAAAATAGTAACTTGTACATGAAAGGAGGATCTGATGATAATGTTTTGATTACTGAAATATTTGTTGATGATATAATCTTTGGAGGACAAGATCAAATTTGTAAATCTTTTGATGATGACATGAAAAAGGAATTTGAGATGTCTATATTTGGAGAGATTAAATTCTTTCTAGGATTAGAGGTTTTACAGCAGAAAGATGGGATATTCATCACTCAATCAAAATACATTAAGGAAGTATTGAAAAAATTTGGCATGGAAGATGCTAAACCAGTTGGAACACTAATGGTAACAGGTTGTAAATTGACAAAAGATGATGAATCTGAAGAGGTAAACCAGACTTTGTACAAATCAATGATTGGGAAACTTATGTATGTTGTACACAGTAGGCCTGACATTGCACATGCAGTTGGGATTGTGGCTAGATTTTTTGCCAATCCTAAGGATTCACATATGATTGTAGTGAAAAGAATCTTGAGATACCTAAAGAAAATAGAAGACTATGGATTGTGGTATACATTTGAAGGGAAATTTGAACTTAGAGTTTACACTGATGCAAGTTGGGTTGGAAACATAGATGATCAGAAGAGCACAACTGGTGGAGCATTCTTTTTAGGGGAAAGGCTTGTGACTTGGATTAGCAAGAAACAAGCGTGCATATCTCAGTCCACTGCTGAAGTAGAGTATGTTGTTGCTGCTACAAACTGTTCAAATATAGCTTGGATTAAATAAGTGTTGGAAGGAATGAATGAGGTAATCACTGACCCGGTGATTATATATTGTGATAACACTAGCGCAATAAACATTTCTAAGAATCCTTTGATGTATTCAAAGACAAAGCATATATTTATTAAGTATCACTATTTGATAGAACAAGTACAAGAGAAGCAGGTGAAATTGGAATTTGTAACATCTAAGGAGAAACTTGTTGATATTTTTACTAAACCATTACCGAAGGACACATTTGAATATTTGAGGACTAAACTTGGGGTATGTCCCCTGTCTACCAGTCACTAATGTGATCTGGAGGTTGCATCAACTTATACTTATTAGAAGATCATTCATGTTGATGCACATAGCTCACACTTTGGATTTTTCTGTCTAAGGTTGTGAAAGATGGTAGAAGTTGAAAAAAAATTTATTTTGTACACTAAAGGTACCTGATTTGAACTGACCAATAGAGACATACTTAGCTACTGAAGAGCTATTTTTTTGTTGTCTTTGGCATTGTTGTCAAAGGGAGAGAAGTTGCATATGAAAAAGGAAAATTATTTATTGAGAGCAGAAAAGGAGAGAGATTACAGAAAGGGAGAGACTTACATATTTGTTGTTGAGAACAAAGGGAATCTAAGAGCTGAAAAGATATAAACAGCAGGGAGAGTCTATACTTGTAATGTTGTTATGTTTTGTAGTGATTAAACATATAAAATTTGAGCTTACCAAGCCATAACATTTTCTTACATAGTTGTAGAATACATGTTTGGTATGTGCATGGCATATTTTCATATTTCTTGTGTTTCCATCAATGCCAAAGGGAGAGATTGATGAACTACAACTGATTGAATATCTAATTAGTGAACACTGAGTAATGAAATGATTTTTGGAAATATAGATGCTGTAACTGAGAGGGGGGGGTGAATCAGTTAACCACAAAATATTACCATTGATCCCTTAAATATCTTAACAAATTATTTACTGTGCCACTCAGTAAATATACAGAGAAATGCTAAAACTTGATCCTTGAAGTGTGTAATAATTAAACTGTTCTTGAGCATTCATCACTGATTAACTTACATGAATAAAGAAAATAACATAAACACAAGAGACACCAGATTTACCGTGGAAACCCAATATGGGAAAAACCACCAATGTAACTAGTTACTATTTTTCACTCTTCTGAAGTGATGCCTGGTTAGAAGCCAACCTGGTAAAAGGTTACAAAACACACTGTTAGGTGTGACCTTGTTAGAGGATTTAATCACCCTGCTAGGAGTGGCCTTGTAAGAGGTCTTGAAACAATTCAATAGAACTGTCACCTTGTTAGAGGATTTACAAAATGGTTGTTAAACCAACTCGGTTAAGAGATTTGATATCACTGCTACAATTTTAAGAGAATAACAATGAAATGACTTGCAACTGAATTGTTGAATATAGATCTATGTTCTACTTCACTAGATCCTTACTGATCAAATAAATCTTTGCTACTCCTCAAGGATATCTAACCATCCTTCAAAATTCACACATACCTTTCTTCAAAATGATTTCTACATGATGTATATATTTTATTCACCACTTGACATTCTATATATATATGCCATTTTAATTAACATTTAGATTGTCAAGTCGGCACAAATAATTATTATAACAGTCAGCTTGGATAAACAAAATGTAACAACAAAATCCTTTAAAGGGCTGACCTTGCTTGGTAAACATTAATCTTGAAAAGATTTCCTTCGGTGACCAAGTGAACTCGGTAACCACAGTGAATTCTGCAACATCTTTCAAAGACCGAGAGAGCTCGGTAACCACTAATTTTCCTTCAATAACCGAGGAGGCTCGGTTAACACTATTTCCCTGTCATGTTTCCTTTAGACACCCGAGAGATCTCGGTAGACACTAAAAACTACCTAGCTGACCGACTGAGCTCAGTAGACACTGAGAACCGCTTAGCTGACCAACTGAACTCAGCAGACACTGAGAATGATAATTGATATGACATTTGTGTGACATCAAAGACAACACATAGCTAATCCAACAATGTCCTTCAGACAGTTGTATCCAACAATCTCCCTCTTTGGCATTGATGGCAACACAACATGTCATAGCACAATGAAATTTCACAGAGAAACCTAGAGTAAGAAACATATCCTTAGCTTCATTCTGATTCCCATCATCTTCAAACTTCTTTCTTTGACTGAGAACTCTCCCTCTTAACTTCTCAAATTATTCTTCTTAGAAATTTCTTGAAATGACAGAAAACTCTCCCTCTTTGACAACACCTGCCAAAGACAACTTACACAGTTTTGGTAAATATCAATGTACCTTATGTACTGATTCATATTCAATGATTCCTTGACTATGCTGCATCAACTCATTGATCTTCAACATGTTCTGGTTGATGCATCACTAAAACTTTATTTAGTGAACCTCGGATAGGGGAGTGACCCCTAACTTGCCTCTAAGATACAAGAATGCATCCTTAGGTAGTGGCTTGGTGAAGATATCTACAATTTGTTCTTTTGTATGAATATATTCCAATCTGATTTCCTTGTCCTGCACCAATTCTCTGACAAAGTGATATTTAATTGCAATGTGCTTGGTTTTGGAATGCATTACTGGATTCTTTGAAATATTTATTGCACTTGTATTATCACAAAACATAACAACTGGCTCTTTGATCTCAACCTTCATGCCTTCCAAAAGCTATTTAAACCATACAATATTAGAGTAGTTTACTATTGCAGCAACATATTCTGCTTCTGCTGTGGATTGGGATGTGCAGTTTTGCTTTTTACTAGTCCAAGATACTAACCTCTTGCCAAGAAAGAATGGTCCACCACTTGTACTCTTTCTATCATCAATGTTTCCTGCCCAATCAACATCACTAAACACTTTTAAATCCAGATTGCCTCCAAATTTATACCACAAGCCATAATCTTTAGTTCCCCTTAAATACCTCAAGATTCTTTTGATTGCCATCATGTGATTTTCTCTGGGTTTAGCCGAGAATCTTGCCACTATACCAACTGCTAAGGCAATATCAGGCCTTGTGTGTACTACATATTGTAATTTTCCAATCATTGATTTGTATAAGGTCTGATCTACTTCTTTTGAATCATCATCTTTGGTAAGCTTCAGTCTAGTACACATGGGTGTACCAACTGGTTTTGAATCTTCCATACCAAATTTCTTAAGTATTTCCCTGATATATTTAGACTGAGTAATGTAGATACCATTTTTGTTCTACTGAATCTAAAGTCCAACAAAAAATTTTATCTGACCAAACATAGACATTTCAAATTCTTTGTTCATATGCTCTAAAAATTCTTTGTACTGATCATCATTTCCTGTAAACATAGTATCATCCACAAATATTTCTGCCAAAACAATTTTGTTATCTGATCCTTCTTTGATGTATAAATTATTGTTGTCATTAGCTCTTTTGAAATCAATCTGAGTAAGATAGTTATGTAATCTTTCATACCATGCTCTAGGAGCTTGTTTCAGACCATACAATGCTTTGTGTAATTTGCAGACCATATCCCTTTTGTCTAGATCAATAAAACCTTTAGGTTGCTCAATGTAGACTTCTTCCTCAAGAATACCATTGAGAAATGCAGATTTTATATGCATTTGATATACCTTAAATCCTTTATGTGTTGCATATGCAAGTAAAGTCCTCACACCTTCTAATCTTGCAACAGGAGCAAAAGTCTCTCCATAATCTATTCCTTCTTCTTGAGAATATCCTTTACATACCAATCTTGCTTTGTTTCTTGATACTTGACCATCTTCATTCAACTTATTTCTGAATACCCATTTTGTCCCAATTACATTTTTATCTTTAGGCCTAGGTACAAGAGTCCATGTCTTATTTTTCTCTATTTTCTCTATTTCTTCATTCATAGCCTCAATCCAACTTTCATTTTCTAATGCATCTTTGACATTTTTAGGTTCAAAATCAGCAAATAAACATGTACCTTTTAGTTTACTTCTTGTCATAGTACCATCTGATTTGTTTCCAATAATCTGATCTGGTTTATGATGCTTTCTGATGTACTTGGCCAATACAGGTTCCTTGCTTCCTAAATGAGTTACATTGTCATCTTGTTCATCTTCAGGTTTAGGTTGCTCAGGCTCAGTAGATACTTGCTCGGTAGCTTCAAATTGAGACTCGGTACTTTGTGACTCCATCTGAACTTCTTCTTGTGACTCGGTTACTGTACTGGGCTCGATAGATGTAGTTTCCTTATATGTGTCTGGCAATGTATCAGGTTCAATGTAAACAAATTTTTTGGAATCCTCTGGTTCCTTTTTGCTTTCTTCTTCAGTCTTTTCTGCAAACTCATCAATTCTCACATGTGCACTTTCTATGATTTTGTGAGTAGACAAATTTAGACATCTATATGCCTTACTTTTGCAAGAATATCCCAAAAATATTCCTTCATCACTTTTTACATCAAATTTTCCTTTTCTAGATTCTTTTAAGATGTAACATTTACTACCAAATACTTTTAGGTAACTTACATTTGGTTTGTAGCCATACCATAGCTCATACGGAGTCTTGAATGTGTCTTTTCTCAACTGTACTCAGTTCAAGGTATGAACTGCAGTGCTGATAGCTTCCTTCCAGTATTTCATAGCAATGTTCTTTTCAATCATTAGAGTCCTTGCACAGTCCATGATAGATCTGTTCCTTCTTTCGGCTATTCCATTCTGCTCAAGAGTTCTCGGGGCTGATACCTATCTTTTGATTCCTCTTTCAATGCAGAAATTATTGAATTCATGGGAGATGAATTCACCACCTCTATCTGATCTCAAGCATTTTATTCTTTTTCCTATTTCCTTTTCTACTCTTGCTAAATACCATTTGAACTTCTCAAATGCTTCAGACTTTTCTCTTAAATACATAACAGTCATCATTCTAGAGTAATCATCAACAAAGAGAATAAAGAATTTTTCTCCAGTATAGCTCTCAATTCCAATAGGTCCACATAAATCAATATGCACAATTTCCAAAATATCTTCAGACTAATAGTTTTTACTTTTAAAACTAGACTTTCCCATTTTACCAATTTGACAATTCTTGCATAGACCAACATCAGGTTTCTTCAAAGTAGGAATACCTCTTACTTTCTTGAATCTGCTTATTTTCATCATGTTGTCAAAATTTACATGACATAACCTTTTGTGCCATAACCAAATTTTTTCAATTTGAGTGATAAAACATGAGTAATCACCAAGATCAAGATAAAATAGGTTACCTTTGGTTTGTTTGCCTAATCCTATCAGTTTTCCTTTATCATCCAGCAGTCTTGCTTTGCCATTCATGAATTCAACCTTGAATCCAATGTTAATTAGTTGTGCTACACTTAGAAGATTATGCTTTAGTCCTTCAACCCAATATGCATTATCACATATAAGTTCTTTGGTTAATGAAATTCATCCCTTTCCTTTTATACAGCAAGGTTCATTGTTTCCAAACCTTACATTACCACCATCAAAGTTTTCAAAGTGTTCAAACTTAGTCCTGTCACCAGTCATATGATGTGAACATCCACTGTCTATAATCCATGTATCATTCTTTCTTATATGAGAGATAAGTGCCATCTCATCTTCATCATTATCATATTCATCTTTTACAGCAATGAAAACAATTTCTTCTTCACTATCATCTGAATCTTTAGCTAAAAAACATGTTTTCTTACCTTTATCCTTAAATGATTTGAAATTCTTCTTGCCATTGTACTTGTAACTTTTCTTCTCATCTTTGCTTTGCTTGTTTGGACACCTAGCTGCAATATGACCAATTTCTTCACATGAAAAATAGATTAAGGGAGTTTTACCTTTGTATTTTCCTCTGCCTCTTGAATACTTCTTTGCAAGTAATGCTTCACTAACTTCAAGATCGCTATCAGAACTATCCTCTGATTCTTCTTCACTTTCTGATTGGATTTTCTTCCCTTTCTTGAGTGAAAGTTTGGCCTCAAAAGCTGATTCAATATTTTTAGAAGTTGGAACATAGTTGTCATAGTTATCCAGTTCAAAGGCTGTCAATCTTCCAACTAAGGCATCCAAAGTTATATTGTGATTTTCTTCACATCTTCTTTCTTGAATAGCAGAAACTCTTATTGCATAAATAGGAAGTAATGTTCTAAGAACCTTACTTATAACAGTTTCATCATCAATTTTTCCTCCAGAAGCTCTGATTGCACTAACACTTGTCTTGATCCTTTCAACATATTTTGCAATGTTTTCTTCTTCTCTCATTTTCATCTGATCAAACTGTCCTCTTAGGCTCTCTGCTTTGGCTCTCTTCACATTGTCATCAT
The DNA here is from genome assembly GCA_027943335.1 of Chamaecyparis obtusa. Lineage (NCBI taxonomy): Eukaryota > Viridiplantae > Streptophyta > Pinopsida > Cupressales > Cupressaceae > Chamaecyparis > Chamaecyparis obtusa. The sequence goes on from BSBK01000654.1 coordinate 302,977, forward strand.
TGCCATAGATTTTCTTCAGCTTGTTCCACATTTCATGAGCAGTTGTGTAGTCTTTGATTTCATCAAATTCTTCATAGCTAAGAGCTGATGCAATGTCTATCATCATAGTGTTATGGTTCTTCTTCTCTGCAATGTCTTCAACAGTTAATGTGCCAGTAGGAATTGTATATTCTTGATCAATATATTTGCATCCTGAATCACCAATGGAAGCCAGATGAAGTCTCATGAGACCTTGCCATTGTAAGGCCCAACCTTGTTTCCACCTTTTCCTCGACACTTCGATGATGGAGGATTAAGGGGTGTTGTAGTATCTGGATGATTGGTAAATCCCTAACAAAATTGTACCTCAGGATAGACCTATATATTGTACCTTCATATCAGTACCTATCAACTAAGTGTCACAATGACAGAGGTGATATATTTGGGTTATTAATTGTGTAAGTGAATCTTGGATGTAGTATGTTACCCTGCAAATCATAGATCCAGCTAGACTATTAAGGTTCCATTGAGTACTTTTGTTGAAAGGATTAGATTCAAGTAGTCGAGATGTGAATGCCAAATTAGTATGTGTTAAGTCTTAAGTTTATCTTGGATTAAATTAATAAGTTGATGTGATGATTCTAGTAACTCCTACGAGGAGGATGAGTAATTTTTTGATGATGTATTATATGGTTATACCATAGTGACATTTTGGTGATATTCTTAGAACCCTGAACAAGGATTTGTTAGATCCTAGACTAATAGGATTATTCTGCATTTTGTTTTCCTAGATTAGGAAATTTAATCATACTTGTGATAAGAATTTTATAGGACCTGATTGTTATGGTTACCTCCTTACCGATGTTGAACCATCGATTTATCTTAAATATCATGCTAAGGAAAATTGAGAATCTTTGAGATTAGGAGTACTATGAAGTTATGCAATCAAATTATGTAGATTGAATTGAATTGAAATAATGAATGTATTCTATATGTTTGCAAGCTTGAATTTGGATTATGATCTATATGCGGGCATTGTACTTTATGTGACTTTGAGTACATAGTAGAAATTATAACTTATGTGTATAAAATTATATGCAATTAAATTATGCACTATATGAAAGTGATTAGATGTATGCATTGAATCACGAATTATGAGAAAGCGATTGTAAGAATGCAATCAAATTCTATGTTGCAAATGAATATCATGTTAGACATCTTTGCTGCATTGATGTTATGAGTAATTGATGATTACCTTGTGATGATGTTAGATTAATGATGATCATGATTTCAATTGAATTACAAGATTAGTAGGCATTAGAGATGCAATTGAATTATGAAATTGAACTAAGCAATTGAATTTTGATTAAATTGAAGATGTTATATCTTATATGTTTATTCGTATTGGTTTTTCTTCCTTGAATTATTGATGTTGCATTGAGGAGTGTGCAGGTAAGAGAACCATGGAATTAATCAAAGAACCAAGGTTAAACAAATGTGAATTGAGTAAGCCAAGGCTTAATCTGATATGGGATTAAAAGCCTCATTGTAATGTGAACTCCTTGTAAATGTGGATCTTTGCAGGTGTGTTATTAGTTAATTTCTTGTTGTCATCCAAGACATGACCTTGGGTATGTAATGTGTAATCGTTAGTGTCATTTGACACTTGTTATGTGCTTGTTTTAATTCATCCTTGTTCTAGTCCCTTCTAGAGGCCAATAAGGGGTTCTAAGGGTCATTTTTGGCATAATTTAAGTACCTTATGGATAGGGTTATGGGTTAAGAAGGTTTTGAGCATGTCCCTAATTCCCTAGTGACCTTGGTAACCTATTTTATGACCCATTTTCCCTCAACTTCGAAATTGGATAAGTCATGATCTTTACCCAACTCCACCTTTTCTTTCAATCATGCATTTATCATGAGGGGACAAGGAAAGACAACAAGGCCATAGAGTCAAGTCTACATTTATGGATGGTGGGTGGGTAGAAATTTTGAGGCCTTTTAGAGGCCCTTAGGAGATTTAGGGGGTGTTCACCCACTCTCTACATTTGGGGAGACATTAGGGTTTGGATTGAGGAAGGATAAGGGGATAAGCTCTTCTCAAATTTCCATTTCCATCACACTTGTGGAGGTTGGTTACTCTTCTCATGGAAGCCTTTCTACTTGTGCATTAGATTAGCTTGTATCTTTCTCTCTCATGTATATGAATCTTGATTCTTGTTGTGACAATGTGTTGTAAGGGAGGGATTTTGGGTTTGATTTCATGGTTTGATCTTGTTCTTTTTGCTTGATTGAGGGAGTTCTTGTTTATGGGTGTGAGGCATTACTCACCCTTTGGGAAGGGAAGAAGTGGCCTATGGGTGGAGGGGTTAGTTGGGCTCTCCATGAGGTGAGAGTCTCTTCTCTTGGAAAAGAGGGATAAGTCCATGGTGTATGGGCACCATGGAAGCCATTGCATTCTTGTATTTTGAAGAGGATGTTAAGCAAAGTATGTGTATGAAGAGGCATATGGATATGTATCCTTGAAGAGGCATTTGGATATGTAGCCTTGAAGAGGAATTTGGATATGCATGGATATGTAGCCTTGAAGAGGCATTTGGATATGTAGCCTTGAAGAGGCATTTGAATACTCATGGTGAGAAAATTTGTATGTAATGGCATTCTCCCCTTGGAAAATCCCACCTCCACCCTCTCAATGAGCTTGTAAGACTCATTTGTGTAACCTTGGAAGGGAGTAATTTGTTGTATGTGCATTTGTGTAAATTGTTTGTGAGCATCTTGTTGATCTTGTTGCATACCCATTTAGCCTTGGTTCTCCAAGCTCGGGGGTGGTCTCATAAGAGACCTAGGTTGGGTGGTGAGCACCCATGGTTCTCCATTTTTTTTATTTGTAGGTTTGGATGTCAAGACTCATGTGGATGATGCTTGAAAAATTCCACTCTCTTGGTGTAGAATCATCCTATGATGTGGTATTGTTGATCCTTGTTGAAGATCATCTTCTTGTTGTATTTTGTAATGTTGTTTGTATGCCTTTTGGCTATTGTGAAGTTGTAAGAGATTAGTAATGAAGATGAGTTTTTTTATTCCATCTTGAACTCTCATTGAGTATCTACACCAATTTGGATTAATTAGTTGTAAATGTGAATACTTCTTTATCACAAAGAATATGTATTTTAGTTGAGGAGATGACTATATTGAAAATGATGAATCATTTCTTCCATATCCAATGTATTCTACTTCTTGAGATAATGAAGTTATTCCTTCATGTGAAATGAAAATCAAAGTTGATAGAATAGATAAAGGATATAGTTGCATTAGATTACATATTTTGATTGATGAAAGAATATAGCAGTTTCCATGATGTAGTTTGTATATATATTTCTTTACTCATAATGATCAATTTTCCATTGAATAAGATCATACACTTATCCCTCCAAAATGTAGTGTGAAACAATGAATAAATGAGATATTGGATTGCAATGTGGAACTATAACACAACAAATATACAACCTATAAACCTCTCTAATTTAGTCACTAGTAAATCTATGCTTGAAATGGATCAAAAACAAACAAGCAAAAGTAGAAAGAAGAAACCACATAATCTTACAATGTTATTTTCCAGATTTCAAGAGCAAATTACTCTCTGGAATTTGTATGGGAATAACATTATTCCCATACCACAGAGAATATTCTTCTTCATTACATGATTTCCCTGATTAGTATTAACTTAAGTCTGAAATCCTAACATAACCTAGCTATTAGACACTAACTCCTATTAAAATAAGTTGCTCAACAATCTCATAAGACTATACCCTATCCTAAGCAAGCAAGAGGGACCCACCATCATTTCAACCCTTCATAAATATTATTATTTAAAAATTTAACTTACCATAAAATATTGCCACCATAAAAGTGGCGCAGGGCTTTAAGTTAAAATGTATGGGAGTTGGCTAGCAAGTGAGGGGGGGGGGGGGACCACTAGTCATGTCACCAACTTGACTCCCCTTCCCTATTACTCAAAACTCATGCCACCCTCCTTGCAATGATAAATTATTAAGCAAACTTATTTTTTGCTAGTGGTGGGGAAATCTGACATATTATTTAATGCCCCTTTCCCTTGTCAAAGTCTCCCACATGCCCACGTGAGCATGGACTAGGGATGAAACAAAAAAAAAAAGAATTTTTTTCAAACCTTGTTCTTCTACTCACGTAGCTTATAGGCTTTGGGAAGTGGGGGTAAAGTGGTGGGCCAGGTCTTGTCCTTTACCCCACTCATTTCCTCCTTGAATTGCGCCCACCTTGGGATGGGATGCTTTAAGGAGGGTACATGTTGGATGGGTAGTAGACTAGTCCCTAGGATTTTTTTGGTTTTGTTTATTAGGATGTTTATTTATTTTGGTAAATATATATTAAGTTAGATGAATAGGTTGGTGAGTGAATTATTTGATTAATGGGTATAGAACAATTAGGGACTTAAATTGCTTGTTAGGTTTTAATTATTGATAGTGTAAATAGAATTAGTTTTTGATGTATTAATTGATTAAGTTGATGTTTTATTTTATTCATTTGGTTATATGTGTAAACTAGTGCAAACAAGACTAGCAATAATAAAATTGGGGATTTAGTTAATTGGTGGTATGATACTTAAGATGATTGTCCTCTTTTATTATTAATTGAACCGATTAGCTAATAAAGGAAATGAATAATTGTTAACATGTAGAATCAATAACTGAACTATTAGTTTGTAATTAAATAGATTGGTGAATTGTTAGATTGGGGTATACTCGATGTATGGCATTAACCATTTACATGATAATTGTAGATTTTAGTCATTAAACTCTATTATTGGTAATCAATGCAATAGACTAATAGTTAACAGTATTAATGTCCCGACCTAACTAAGTATGAATCAAATTATTAATTTAGTAATTTATCGGGTATATGTTCTTACACATCTAGTAGTGGAACTTCTAAAAAGGTAATAGTCAATTCAATTAAAGGCCATTTAGACAACAGGACCTTCGACATTAGTTGGATGAAGGTCTAATTGAGATAGAGTACCCTCGATAAACCCACCTATGGTTATACTTCATTGTGTACATTTTCTAAATGATTAACACAAGAGTATCGATAGTAAATCAAAGGACTAAGTTAACTTGTCATATATCAATGATGAATGGTGTTATGAACTATCAAATTGTTTGGTATAAAATTGGAAGAAAGATTAATACCCTAGGTACTAGGAATGCACCTAGAACTTGAGCTCTTAATGGAAACTGTATACACTAGGGTTCCCATTTTTCAGGGTCTGACTCTTACTACATTAGTTGATAGCTTGATCTTAGATTGCACCGACGTAGCCAATGACAAATTACACTTAGCCTTTGAAAGACATCCCTTAACTTTTCACCCTTAAAAAAAAAATTTGTTACGTTTTTTTGGTTGCTTGTTTTTGGGCATGACAGCCATGTTGAAAAGTTATTTCTGTTAAGCCTTGGAATTTCTCTTTTGTAAGACATCCTGATCTTTAGCTTAGGTCCTTGAAACCCTTCTTGCAAGCACCAAATGCTCTGATACCAATTGTCGGAAATATAGATGCAGTAACTGAGAGGGGGGGTGAATCAGTTAACCACAAAATATTACCACTGATCCCTTAAATATCTTAACAAATTATTTACTGTGCCACTCGATAAATATACAGAGAAATGCTAAAACTTGATCCTTGAAGTGTGTAATAATTAAACTATTCTTGAGCATTCATCACTGATTAACTTACATGAATAAAGAAAATAACATAAACACAAGAGAGACCAGATTTACCGTGGAAACCCAATATGGGAAAAACCACCAATGTAACTAGTTACTATTTTTCACTCTTCTAAAGTGATGCCCGATTAGAAGCCAACCAGGTAAAAGGTTACAAAACACACTGTTAGGTGTGACCTTGTTAGAGGATTTAATCACCAGGCTAGGAGTGGCCTTGTAAGAGGTCTTGAAACAATTCAATAGAACTGTCACCTTGTTAGAGGATTTACAAAATGGTTGTTAAACCAACTCGGTTAAGAGATTTGATATCACTGCTAAAATTGTAAGAGAATAACAATGAAATGGCATGCAACTAAAATGCTGAATATAGATCTTTGTTCTACTTCACTAGATCCTTACTGATCAAATAAATCTTTGCTACTCCTCAAGGATATCTAACCATCCTTCAAAATTCACACATACCTTTCTTCAAAATGATTTTTGCATGCTGTATATATTTTATTCACCACTTGACCTTCTATATATATATGCCATTTTAATTAACATTTAGATTGTCAAGTTGGCACAAATAATTATTATAACAGTCAGCTTGGATAAACAAACTGTAACAACAAAATCCTTTGAAGGCCGACCTTGCTTGGTAAACATTAATCCTGAAAAGATTTCCTTCGGTGACCGAGTGAACTCGGTAACCACAGTGAATTCTGCAACATCCTTCAGAGACCAAGAGAGCTCGGTAACCACTAATTTTCCTTCAATAACCGAGGAGGCTTGGTTAACACTGTTTCCCTGTCATGTTTCCTTTAGACACCTGAGAGATCTCGGTAGACACTAAAAACTGCCTAGCTGACCGACTAAGCTTGGTAGACACTGAGAACCGCTTAGCTGACCGACTAAACTCGGTAGACACTGAGAATGATAATTGATATGACATTTGTGTGACATCAAAGACAACACATAGCTAATCCAACAATGTCCTTCAGACAGTTGTATCCAACAATGATATGTAAGATGATTAAATCAGTCAATATTTTGTCATTGATGTCAGCTTGTCTTGATAGTTCTTATCATGTTAGTTACAACATCTGAATATCTGTTGAAGGAAGAGAAGATGAAGAATTGAGATATCTACACAAGGAAAAGATGGCTATGATAGATAAGGATAAGGTAAACATTGGGTAGCTTATTGATGAGTCTATGACTATATATTATTGACTTGAGCATGTTACATTAACCTATTATGAAGAAGAGAATAGAAATTAAACATGTTAATGTAGTCGGTAATTAAAGATTTATGTATACATCAAGCTAGTCCAGTGTGTATCGAGTGACAATATTAATCGAGCTAGTTCAAATAGTTATCACCGATGCATTTCTGTATTGACCGAGTATGGATGAAAACATTAAATGCAAATATCAACCGACTGAAGATGATGAGCTAGATATTGGTATGATTTTGTGGTTGAAGATAAAGTTTGTTATGAGATCCATGGCTGACAAAATTTGAAGAAGATATAAAGGATGAGATTGAAACGAGTTATTGATACAGCTATCGAGGAATATTTAAGAGGCAAAATGAACGATGAAGATTAAGGGGCAAAATCTGATGGATGATATGAAAAAATTTTACTTGTCTATATAAGAGACATGAGTTTCTTTATTGAAACATGCCAAAAAGAAGAATACTAAAGAGATTTTGTGTAAATACTATATTCATGCGTGCCTGATCAAACTGGTTATTGAAGAACTGAGCTGCAGAAGTTTTATCGAGCGTCAGAGAACTTTACCAAGGGAAAGTAAGTTGATATATTGAGGAAGTGAAATTGATTAAATGATCAGAGGATATTTATATGGGCTAAGCATAGATCTGAATATATGCAAGTGATTTGTATTGAATTAGATCATTACTATATCAGTTTAACTATTGATTCAAAAAATATCTTAACTGAGTGGACTTAACTATCTTTATTATATTTCCCTATGTCATTCAGAGAATGTACATTATTATCTTGTTGACCCCATAGTGAATGCTGGTCAAAATTTAACGGTTAGTTTTAAATCCTCTAATCAGGTCACACCTAATAGTGTGTATTGTAACATTTAACAGGGTTAGCTCTTCGCCGAGCTCACTTTAGAAGAGTGAATTATTTTTGGGTTGTCGGTCCCAGGTGGTTATTCCCTTAACAGGGTTTCCACGTTAAATCGATGTGTTATGTGTTACTTGTGATGATATTTTTAACTTTCATACTTTACATATTCCATATTGGATTTGGTCGGTAATCACAGTTGATTAATTGCTGGTAATTAGTTAACTAGATAGACAAATTGATGTTTTATGTTACCGAGTTATAGAATTTTCTTAAATTGTTTTGTGGATTACATCTTGATGTTTGGGACCGTGGATAACTGATTCACCCCCCTCTTAGTTATTTTAACAACCTTTACATACCAATATCTCTTTATTTCTAATCACCTCACCATTCTCATTTAATTTATTTCTGAAAAACCCATTTAGTACTTATAACATTTTTGTCTTTTGGCCTGGGTACTAATGACCATGTTTTTTTCTTCTCAATTTGTTCAATTTCTTCCTTCATCACTTGCATCTAGTCATCATCTTTTAGTGCATCCTTTACCATTCTTGGCTCCATCTCTGATAGTAAACATGTATTGTCCCTAGCTCTTAATTGACTTCTTGTTAATACTCCATCAGTCTTGTCTCCAATTATATCTAACAAGCTATGGTTACTCTTATGATTCTTGGTGTTGTAGGCTTCACATTCTTGAGTTTGTTCATTTATTTCACTAGTTTCACCTCATTTTACTGTTATTGTTTGTTGTTCTCTTATCAGTTGAGAATTATTATTTCATGTACTTACTTTCTCTATTTTTATATATTTCAAGTTCAAAGTAGATCAATTCACCATATCCTTCTAGTTTCTATCCATTGTCTTTGTCATTTTGTTCTGAGAATTCATCAATCTTTACATTGGCACTTTCTATCATTTTGTTTTTCCTTTTATTCAGAAACTTGTAGGCCTTTCTTTTGGTAGAATATCCTAAAAATATTCCTTCATCACTTTTGGAGTCAAATTCTACTTTCATTTCATCTTTCTTGATATAACATTTACTTCCAAATATCTTGAAATAGCTTAAATTAGGTGTTCATCCATATCATATTTCATATGATATCTTGGTTTTTCCTTTCTTGAGTTGTACTTAGTTCAATGTGTATACCATAGTGCTAATAGCTTCTCTCCAAAAAATTTGTTCAACTCCTTTCTGATTTAACAAAGTTCTAGCGCATTCAATAATAGATTTGTTTCTTCTTTCCACAATTCCATTCTGTTGAGGCATTCTCGGTGTAGTTAGTTGTCTTTTGATTCCATGTTCATCACAATACTCATTAAATTCATTTGAAGTAAATTCTTCTCCTCTATTTGATCTAAGCCATTTCAAAAAAAATCCAGTTTCCTTCTCAACTCCTTCTTTGTCCATTTTAAACATATCAAAAGCTTTTGATTTAACCTTTAAGAACATTACAAACATCATTCTTGAGTATTCAACAACAAATAGTATAAATTACTTATCACCATGATAACTCTTTGTACCTATAGGACCACATAAATCTATGTGTAGTAAGTCTAGAATATGTTTTGTAGAGTGTACTTTGAGAAATTTGAACTATTCATTTTCCCTAGTTGGCATTCCTAACATATGAAATTCTTCGGTTTGTTCAGTATCGGTATTCCTCTAACTCTTTTCTTCTTGATAAATTTTACCAAATTATCAAATTTCACATGATAATTACATAGCCATCTTTCTTCTACTTCAGCAATTTAACAATGACCAAATGTAGTATTCAGCTTGAAAATATTACCTTTTGTTTGTTCACTGATAGCAACCAGTCCACCATTATTTATTGATATTTTACATTTTCCATTACTAAAATCAAGTTTGAATCCTTTTTTATTCAATTTAGATACACTTAGCAAGTTTTACTTCAATCCATTAGCCCAATAGACATCTTCACAAGTAATTTCATTAGTTAAAGCAATAGAACCTTTACCTCTGATTACACAGGGAGAACCATTTTCAAATATGACTGAACCTCCATCGTAATGTTCCATGGATATGAATTTTTTTAATCTCCATTCATATGATGTGTGCAACCAATGTCGATGATCCAATCATTGTTACAATTCATGCTTGTGATCAAATCTTTTTCTTCACCAATTTGAGTATTGTCAGTAGAGGGATATTCATTTACAACAACAAATACTATTTTCTCATCATCATCATCAGTATTATCATCTTCATCTTTAGCTACATAAAACATCTTCTTGTTTTCTGATTGAAGTCTTTGTATTTCTTGAATTTATCCTTCTTTTCACTATCATTTTCCTTTTTTAATTTTTTAGGACATCTGTGTGCAAAGTGACCTATTTGTCTACAATTCCAACATGCAATAGGGATTTTCCCTTTATGTCTTCCTTTTCCTTTGGAAAATCTCTTGGCTATTAAAGCTTCAAGTTCCTCCAACTCTTTTTCTTTAGCATCTAAACCTTCATAGTCATCTTAATCATAAATAGCTTTTCCTTTTCTAAATGATCCAATATTTGTTGAGGCTTGAAATGCAACTTCAGTAGTAGGTTGACTATTATCAAAATTACTCAACTCAAATGCAGTCAATTTTCCTATTAATGAATCCAATGTGATTTTATCTGGATCAATAGATCTTAATTCTTGAATAGTAGAAACTCTAATTGCATACCTAGGTGTAAGTGTTCTGAGAATTTTATTTACTACATTATCATCTTCAAGGTTTCCTCCAGCTCCTCTAATAGTAGCAACAATCTCTTTTATCCTTATAATGTACTGTGTAATGTTTTCTCCATCTTTCATCTTTATCTCATCATACTTTCCTTTTAGACTATCAACTTTATCCTTTAGTACATGTGCATCACCTCTGTAGACATTTTTCAACTTATCCCACATATGTTTTTCATTATTCATGTGTTTGATATCAAGATATTCAACATCAAATAAGGCACTTGCAATCTCTATCATTACTGAGATGTGTATCAGCATTTTCTTTCTCTCATCTACATAGGGTGTTCTAGTGGGTGATCTATACTATGTGGTAAGATAGAAAACTAATGTATCTGACAATCTTGACAAATGTAACTTCATTCTACTTGCCCATGTATTGAAATAGTCCTTGTTAAATGTGGATTCTTCCTTCCTATACATATTTGGATCTTTTCCCTGAGCGGTTAAGCTTTCTAAATAAGGGAAATTAGCTCTGATACCAATTTTAGGTATAAGATTGATTACTAAGAGGAGGAAAGAATCAGTAATCACCAACCCAAACTAAATTTTAGAGTCCCAATAATTCTTTAAACATATTTATCGATTAAGATATTTTTTAATCTATAACATCATTATCGGTTATTTAAACATTAAACATCCATGCAACATATAAAATCATTCACATAACAATAACACCAATATTTATCTTGTGGAAGCCCAATTAGGGTGAAAACCATGATGTGAGAACAATTCCCAAAAATAATTGTACTCCTCTGGAATACGCTTGATTAAGAGCCTTCCCTATTAAAGGTTCACCCGATTAGGGTTACAAAAGAATAGTTAAATGCTACCTGGTTAAGGGATTTTGTTGGAGACCTATTAAATTCTTTTATTATGTTAGGAGTATCCTGGTTAGAGGGTTTTAGACACTCTTTTTTGAATGCCACCTGGTTAGAGGATTTTACAATAGACATGTTAGGGTCACCCAATAATGGATTTTACTGTCACAAAAATTGTTAGAGAGTAACATCAAACAAATGATCTATAGTTTGCACTAATCTTGCTAATTCAGATCCAATGAAGTTCCTTAACACAATAACATACCAATTCAATTATATGTTCTTCTCTGTATCCTTTTCTGTAATCACAAAAATACTTCTATGATTAACTTCTTTGTTCTACCAATATCTAGTCTTTCACCACAATCTTCTTCTTTTCTTCGTCACGATACCAAACTTCTTCTTTCTTCTTCCTTAAGTGTAATTTCCTCAATCATAAACCTAAATCCAGTGATCTGTATCTTTCATATCAAATCTAACCATCCATATTTCTTTTCTTTATATCCTTGTCAGCTTGCTAATTGATAAACCATTTTACTCTTGTAGAAACTTCCTTAATAAATTTTACCTCAATCTTTGTATCATCACCTTTCTCCTTAGATTATGGTTGAGTTGTCCTACTTTCTTATTTCATCATCTATTCTTCTCTTACCTTTAGCTCTTTACTATCTCTGATAAGACTTCCTTTGTACCAATAAGACTTTATTCAATGTACCAATAAGATAATAATTTACTAGTAAGTATCTTAATCAAATTACCTTCACCTTTACTCATATCTGATTAAAATATTTATGAATAGAATCCTTCAACTAAATCCTTAGCATATTCTAATAAAAAACCAAAGCATTCATCTGTCCACCATTGTTTGTCTTAACTTTTATCTAATAATGGTTCCTATCAACATATCCTTTACCTTACTTCTCATTACAACAACAATATTTTCCTTCTAATAGATATAGTAACAAGTCAAAACATCATGCCAAACAGTTTGACATCAATGAAAAATATATAATTAATTTTCATGTATACCAATCATGTCTTTACTAGCAGAAACAAAAATCAATAATCTCCAACTAGTTATGCCAACAAATTCATGCTAAGAACATAATCAAGTGTCATTTGCCTTTGGCTTTGAAAAAGGAAGTTTGTGAGGTATAGTGAATTTGGCCCAATATTAAAAGGAAATTCATCTTTCAAACGTCTTGCAAGTGAATTTTTCAGTATTTGACAAACTTACTATTTTTTAAATTTTTATTTTTAGTAAGTTTTATCATGTCCCTAATTGGCCTAATTTTGAGTTTGGAAGAAATTACTATTTTTATCAATGTCTATTTTTATAAGTTTCATTGTGCTCCCAATTGGCCTAATTTTGAGTTTGGAAGAACTTGTTATTTTTAGCAGTGTCTATTTTTAGTAAGTTTCATTGTGTCCCCATTTGATCTAATTTTGTGTTTAAACAAACTTATTGTTTTTAGTAAGTCTATTTTTCGTAGGACTATTTTTGGTAATAGGTGAGCATTGACTAAGATAGAAATAGAGAGCACCCAGTTCTAAGTCTGGAGAAATGAGTAGGTTAGGCAAATGATCCAAGAAATGGTTAAGTGTGGATACAATCCTCCTCCACTATCAAAATGTGCCCAAGAGAGGTAACTCTCTAAGTGCAAGGAATTATTCCAAAATGGAAAAATCCTTCTTCATGCTCCATTTGTGACCAAAAGGTAGAGTTCCTAGAGTGAAAGGGATTTCTTCAAAATGGGGAAATCATTCTCCATGCTCCATTTGTACCAAAGAACGATAATTCCTAGGTACCAAGGAAAGATTAAAAAAAGGACTACGTATAAGAAAATTCCTTGACTTCTCAAATGCACCCAAAGTAAAAGAACATGAAAATATTTTTAAAATGACCAAGTGTAAGAAAATTCCTCCACCATGCCTCACTTGCACCGAAAAGTGCAAATTCCTAGGTGCCAAGGCATGATCAAAATATGAAAAAAATACACCTCAATGGATAACATGTTCTCAAAGGTGCTAATTCACATACTCGGGGAATTTTTCCAAGGTGCCAAAATCCTTCCCTATGTCTTATTTGCACCCAAGGTATAGAGTCAAAGGAAATGTTAAAAAACATTTCCTATGAAGAAATTCTTCCTCTCCCTCTAATATGTGCTCAAGCATTCAAAACATGGATCATGTTGAAATTTGACTAAGGAAATCAGGTGGAAATTCCCTCTCAGTATCTAAAATGTGCCCATGAAAGAGAGGTGACTAGAGACATAAAATTGAAATTCCTAATGAGATATTTTGATAAAACATGGTGTTCTTGACAAGTCAAAAAATAATAAAATATCAAGGATTAATCTATCCAATCCAAAGACAACATTAGGAAATCATGAAACATGGAAGTCCAAGGTGAAAGATAGCCAAGTTCCAAACAATCCATTCAAGACCTCATGATGCAGTCAAGGATGGTGGATCCAATGAAGGACAGTCCAAACCTTGCAGCCAATAGAATTACACAGTAGATTACTCAACAATGCAACACAAAGTAACTTTTTAACACTGATTTTCATTAACATGCCCGACTGTAAGGCCTTCCAAGTTAGGGCCAATTACAATCAGAAAACAATTCTGCAAGATCCACAACTAGATCCAATACAAACTCAACTAGTTCAGCACTGAAGATAATCAGAAGCTGATGGAAACCCTAAGGCAGATCTAAACTTGAGCTTGCAAGCCTCCAAGAAATCTCCTTGTTCCCAAGTATGCAACCCCTAGCTCTACTACAAATGACTATCAGATTACAATCTGATCTGCAAGGACATCAAGAACTTTTCCACAACTTTTCTCTCAAGCTTTGCATCTGACTTCTAGATCTACTAAGTTGTTTCTCCTCCAAAATTTGTCTCTAAACATCTACCCAAGCACTCCTTAACTACTAATCATCAACCACAAGTCAGCAAGATGAAACCCTTAACTCCCCAAAAAAATAATTAAATGCCATACAAGTCAGCTTACAAATGTATACAAACATTTAATTCAGCATGTTGGCCCATAACAATGGCTACCAATAATAAATTCACCAAGTCAGCTCAACAAATAACACAAAACTCCATTCGGTAAGTTAGAACTACCGAGCGACAGTAAAATCACCAAGCATGCCAAGCATCTCCAAGCACCAATGTCGATTGAGCACTACAGGCATGACCGAGTAACAATTTCACTGAGCGCTAGAGACTACCAAGTTCCCTTAGTGACCGAGCTTCCTTCAATGACCGAGACCGTCAGTCAAAGCTGAAACCGAGTAACACCGACCAAAATACAAACACTCCATGCAGTTTCACAGAGGAAAATAATGCCCATGCCTTAACCTTGGATTACCCTACATCAGACACCCTAGGTTCCAAAAGATGTTCATATGTGAGAAGAACATCTTTCAGGATTCAGCACATAAATCCTGAATTGGTTCTTCACATACAAGTCCTCCACCTTTTCTACTTGCAAATTCTTCCACTTCAGTTTCCTCTATCTCTTCAAGTATTTTCTTGACAATGCACAGGTCGGTTCTCCATACTAATCATTCATTTTCTCTGGATCCACAATCTCAACTCGGCTACCAATACTCAGGCTTCTCCTACTGAGTGTTGTATCCATCAAAGCCGTCAGTGAAAACTTCCTATCATTATTATCAACAGTAAACACATTTCTTACATAGTCATAAATAGCTCTGCAATCATATTACTAAGGTCTACCGAGCAATATATCACAACTATTCATCTTCACAATGTCACAAAGCACAAGATCCTTTTACTGGCCAATCTGAACATCAATGAAGCATTGTTCTTTAACTTCCAAAGCATGAACATCTTGTAACCAGCCAAGCCTATAAGGACAAGGATGCTTCATTCTATTCAAACCAATTTTTTGAACCAGGTCCTCAGCAACAAGGTTATCAATACTACCACTATCAACAATAACATCAAAGAGTTTACCTTCAGTCTTGCATTGGGTCCTAAACAAGTTACTCCTCTGACAAGGTTTATCCTTTGTATCAAGTAATGTTCATCGAAGCAGTAAGTTCTCTGATTTAGGTTCATTCTAAATGTTCTCATTCATCATAGCAGTTCATTGGTCAATCTTCTTCTATGTACACTCAAAAGAATGTTTTCCTTCCTCCCCACAGTTATAGCAAGTACCTTTAAAGATAACTCTACATGTCTTCTTCTTTGGTTCCACAAGTTTTTGTTCATCTTCTGCATCAGTCAATTTATCCTTCACCAAGTGATCAATCTTTTCTTTCCCTTGGGAGTTACTAAGTTGTTTCCTATTCAACTTATCTTCTTCCTTCAGAGCATACTGATAAGCATCTTCAATAGAATCAATCTTTAGCATACCAATCTCATCTTGAATATTGAATCTTAGACCATTCACATACTAAGATACCTTTTCCTTACCAAGCTCTTGGTGTCCAGACCAAATAGTAAGTTTTTAGAGCTCCTCGTTATAATCTTCAATAGACAAATCTTTCTATTTCAGATTCTACAACTTCTTAAACAAGTCAAGCTCATAGTCAGCTGGTATGAACTTAGCTTTCAACTTAGTCACCATCAATCTCCACTGATTGATCTTTGTTTCACCTTCATCTTCTTGGTCTCTCTGTAGTTCCTTCCACCAAAGAGCAGCATGTCTTTTCAACTTTGTCTGTGCTAATCTTACCCGAAGAGGATCTTCAATTTCTTCCAGCTTAAATAAATCTTCAAGTTCACCAATCCAATCAATCAGATTATTGGGCTTCAAAGTACAAGAGAAAGTAGAAAGTTCCATTTGATAATTACTAAACTGAGTAGTAGGTCTAGGCAACTGAGCAGTTTTGTCCTCCCCAGATTTGTTCCTCCGGTCATCACCACTAGATCCAACAATTTCAAATTATTCAGCAGCTTCTTCATAGCCATCCTCAATACCAACATTCTGAGGTATACTAGCAACAGTTCTCATGATCTCAGTGACCATATAATTCTTCATCAATTCCATCTCAAATCTTAAATCTAATTTCACCTTCTCTATGATCTGGGATTCAATAGTATCACAAAGATTAGAAATAACTCTAGGGTCCAATCTTCTCGGAGGCATCCTTAAAGATATGAAAATAAACCCTCTACAAAAAACCCTCACCAACCATCTTGTGACAATCTCCAAGTTGCAACAAGTCAGATCTCAACCTGCAATATTGTAAACAACTAGGGCACAATTTCACAAGTTTAGTGCTTCAGATCTGCAATCCAGATTGCACACAATCTCTGCTCCAACAGGATCAACTTTGCAAGATCAGCCTTGCTAGGTTAATCTTCTTCTTTAACAAGAACAAACTCTTTCTCTGATACCACCTGATGTAGTCAAGGATGGTGGATCCAATGAAGGACAGTCCAAACCTTGTAGCTAACAAAATTATACAGTGGATTACTCAACAATGCAACATAAAGTAACTGTTTAACACTAATTTTCATTAACATGCCCAACTGTAAGGCCTTTCGGGTAAGTCAAAACTACCAAGAGATAGTAAAATCACCAAGCATACCATGGATCACCAAGCACCAGTGTTGACCGAGCACCGCAGGCATAACCGAGTAACAATTTCATCGAGTGCCAGAGACTACCAAGTTCCCTTAGTGATCGAGCTTCCTTCAATGACTAAGACCGTCGGTCAAGGCTGCAACTGAGTAACACCAGCCAAAATACAAACACTCCATGTAGTTTCACTAAGGACAAGAATGCCCCTACCTTAACCTTGGATGCCCCTACATCACCTCAAAATTTCAAGTGAAAATTTAGGAGGAGGAATGTAACATCTTGAATTTCCTCCAGAAATCCAAGACCATAGTCAAGCATTACATGTGATAAATTATAGAATGATAATTGTTGACAAGGGATTCCAATCCATTTCAAGAAAGCTAATTCCCAATCCAATACATGAAATAAATAAAATGATCATGGAGAGATAGCTTTAGAAGATTCAATCAAAGTTAGAACCTTGGTTAGAAAATGGTATACTTAGAAAATATTCATTAGTCTGCATAGTGCCCAATCATATTCATCAGCTAATCAAAGGTCTCCAAGTTGATGTGTCCAAATTCACTCCATTTAGAGGCAAGACTAAAGGATGGGTCATTTTAATCAATGAATCATCAAATGGTTGGTGGGTGACTTTTCCTCTCATTGGTTGACATGGCCCTACTATTTTATGATGCAGAAGCTATTGTTAGCAAAACCCTAATTATGGTTTCATCTTGTAATATTTTCCCTTGATTTAAAATTAATCTTGATCATTCATTTGTAAAAGGATCTCTATAAAAATTCACACCTTATCATTTTTAATTCATACATAGATAGATGGTTAGCTCATTAGAAGTGAAGAGACCTTTCTCCTTAAAGTAGAAGTATGAGGAGAAAGAAAAGACATTGTAGATATGGTAGATTCATGTTTATTTGAAATTTTTGCATGATGTCCTTCCAATTTCTCAATTGTTATATGAAGTGTGTTGATTTGAATGGAGAATGTAATGGTGTATGATAAATTTCCATGGCTCATACTTTTTACATTTTTTAATTATAAGTTGCAATGTAAAGTTAGCCTAAGCCCTTTTATATGGGTGCATAACTTTGATCATTGAATATGCATTGTTCGTTATGATGGTGTTCACTATGATATGAAAAATATTTGCATAACCCTTGGAAGATGGCACTAATTCTTGTGGATTCCTTGCTAATCCTAGCGAAGAAAAACATGGTTTATTTGGGATTTTTCTATTAGAAAACTATTTATTGATATCATTGCCCTTATGAGTAAATATATATCCTTCTAACCCTTTCCCATTTAATTTTAGTTCATTTTAATTGTGTCCATTCGAAGAAGCATCATGAGATTGAAATATCGGATGAAGTTCTAGCCAGCATTGTAGAAGTGAAGAAATTGTGTAATTTCCCTTGGGTTACTAGCATACATCAAATGAAACAAGATCATATCAATCACATAGTCACATGTTTGTAGTAGGGACCTTGGAGTCACATCTATGCTCTTTTCAATATTTAGTATATTAGGGGTTTTTGTTCAAAAGGGAATAGAGTTTCTATTGGCACTTTATTTTATTTGAAATAATCATAAAATACCCACGAACAAGTTGCTAGCATTAATAGTAGTGTACTGATTCTAATTTATCCTAACAGTATAATTGAGGGTGTGTCTAGCCCTGCACCAAATTTCTATTTCATACACTTAGGGTACCACATTGTTATTTCATAACTAAGTTACTAGATGCATGTTATTTGGCACTATTTTGGTATGTTACAGTAGTTCTAATTTACTTACATTAACACTTGTTATCAATAGTTAACCCTCTTATTTTGATGTGCACAATAAATATGTGCTAACTTTTGATACTTTGGATGGCTATACCATTGCAAGATATGTTACAAGTAGTGGTTGTCATTGTACCAAAAGATCGACCTATTAATGCCCGATACAACCACTAGACTTATAGAAGACACATGAGGCGGTTAAGCCATGTCACAAATCCCTAGGGGAGCGCTGACCATTTTTCCAACAATCTCCCCCTCAGCGTTACCTAAGGGGATTCGAACCTATGACCAAGCTATAATACCACTTGTTACAAGTAGTGGTTGTCGTTGCACAAAAAGATTGACCTGTTAATGCCCGATACAACCACTAGACTTATAGAAGACACAGGAGGCGGTTAAGCCATGTCATGAATCCCTAGGGGAGCGTTGACCATTTTTCCAACAAGATATTATTTCAACTCACTTATTATGTAAGCATTTGATATTAGTTGGTATTGGAAATACATTTAAATTTATTGTTGTCGATAAACTTACCCTACTAAACAAGTGGTTTACTTGTACTAAACTTTTCCACCAAATAAGTGGATGTGACTCCTCTTGCTCACTACTTGATAAACAAAAGAAACTTATTTTGTATTTCAACATTGTATAAGCTTTTGCACTTAAATAAGTAAAAGTGACCTTGTAATTTCCACTAATTAAGTGAAAGTGCCCTTCAAATTATCATTAAATAAGTGGGTGTTTACGTATTTTATGTACTTGTTGGAAATATATGCTTGGTTGTATATTGTCATTGATGTCAAACATTGTGTTCTGGTGGTATTTGTGTTTTCTCAAATACTATGGTCTGGAAGTTTTCTATATTTAGAAATATAAGCTTGTGTATTGAACTTATAGAACAATGAGAGAAAAATATGCATTTAGTGCTTCAGTACAATGGAAGACAAGTATGTATTTAGTGCTTCAGTGTAGTGGCAGACAAATATGCATTCAGTACTACAGTATGATCATGTGAAGATAATGCTTAACATTGCTTCAGTGTTTGACGCAGGAGAATCCTGGGTGTAAGAGCAATCTTGCATCACCCAAAATATTTTTAGTTTCTTTTCAATAAGGGTTATCTTGTGTAGAGATGCTATTTATTGAAACTTATTATTTTTAGTAAGTTGGTCATACGATCTCAGATAGTTCTGATTTCACAAGTGGAGGTTAATCTTAGTCATATTAGCCTACCAATTCAATTTCATTGTCATATCATCTGTATCAATGAAGTTATTGAGGTTTTGGGGTATGAAATATTTGAGTTCAATTTTGAAGGCCTTAGAGGCTTCAGATCGTGATCAACCCCTAGTTGACTAGAGCTTGCATGAGTTAGGCACAATAGATTAGGTCCTGTCATTTCCAAAAAGTGGTTATAATAGAAAAATAGAGCTACGGTTAAAAAGTTATGGCCTCCAGAAGTTGGGTTACCTAAAAATATATTTTGTATTTATTTCGAGCCAGCCCTATTGTAAAAATTATGAAAAATAAATAATTCTAGGGGAATTCAGTCTTAATGGATAAATTTCTAGAACCTTCTCGGGCAGTAGAAAATTGCCTATTTAAGGAAGGCACCTAGTGCTGTCTAGGGCAGTTTAGAGAAATTCAGAGTAGTTCTAGGTAATAATCCAAGGCTTTATCCTACAGAATATTGTAAGAGAAAATTCCCATGTGGCTTTGAATATTCTAATTATAAAATTTGTAATTCCACATTTGTGGAGCTAATAAGAAGCCAATTTTATGTTCTTGCAAATTGTTGTTGTTTCTATGTTTCTATTTATGTTATGTGTTTTTGGTATTAAGGGGAGTACCCTTCATCAAGTGGTATCAGAGCAAGAGTTCCTGAGTGTGTAAATAGATCACTGACTATGAGGCATTTTTCACCAGGACCGTGGTTTAGGGTTTTAGCGATAAGTGCAAAAATGTCTCTATAAAGGGAACGTGGTGGAAGAGCTGGTGTTGTGACACCTAAGGTTAGAGCCATGCAGAGACAAATGAGAGACTTACAAGAAGAGATTCGTAGAGGAATGAATCTTAATGTCAGAGATGAAAGAGAGGATGAAGCTGAAGAAGAAGGAAATTCTAATCAGGAAGGAGAAGTCAAAATTTTGAATCAAAAATAAGAAAGACTTTTTCGGGCCATTTCCAAGATCGAGAAAAGACCTAAGATTGAGTTTCCTACATTTTCAAAAAATCTTAGCCTAGAAGAGTTGATCGACTAGATCAATGAATTAGAGGAATATTTTGAGTATGAAGATATTGAGGATCCTGATCGGGTCAATTTTGTGAAGGCTAGACTGAAGGGTCATGCAAAGATATGGTGGCAAGAGATTCAATTGGAGAGAAATAGAAGAGAAAAAGAGAAAATCACAAGATGGGATCGGATTGTAGATAAATTAAAGTGATAGTTCATTCATGTTGATTATGAGCTTGACCTACTGAAGAAAATGCAAGGTTTGAAGCAAGCAGGAAAATCTATTCAGGAGTATACAGAGGAATTCTATCGAATCCTCATCAGAACAGGCCATGTAGAAGCTGATAAGGAGAAAGTTTCATGTTACCTTAATGGATTAAGAGAGAGAATTCACAAGGAGTTGAATTTAGTCTGAATGAATAGTATTGAAGAGGCATACCAGTTTGCCCTAAAAGTAGAGGAAAAGTTGAACAAAAAAATTGGAAGTAGACAGAGCGGAAGAGGTCATGATGGAAGATCTAGTGGATGGTCTTATGGAGGCCAAAATAAAGATCTAAAAAAGAAGGATGAGTCCAGTAGAATTTATAATCAGAGAGGAAACAATTTCAATCATTTCCACGATTAGAATAATAGAGATCAAAGAGGAAGAGGAAGAGGACAAGGATCTGGAAGAGGAGGCTTCCATGGAACATGTTTTCACTGTAGAGAAGAAGTTCATAGGGCATTTGAATGTCCTCAATGCCAAGGAAGGATAGATAGGAGAATTGAAGACCAGGCTAGAGTTTCCCATGTGGATGAAGATGCTAGTCCATCACATTCTAAAGATGTTGAAAGAGGAGAAATGCTAATTAACAGAAGAGTCCTATTGAGTGGTGAGAATGAACCTGAGAAAAGGAGGAGCTTGTTCCACACTAGATGCAAGTGTGAAGATAAGTGTTGTGATGTGATTATTGATAGTGGAAGCATTAACAATCTAGTTTCAGAAGAGATGGTCTCAAAGTTGAAGCTCAAGAGATAGAAACACCCACATCCATACCAAATTTCATGGGTGCAGGATGACCACAAGGTCATGATCAATGAATAGTACCTAGTGAAGTTCAAGATTGGTAGATACCATGATGAGGTATTATGTGATATCATACCTATGGATGCATGTCATATGTTGTTGGGTAGACTGTGGTAGTTTGATAGGCATGATGTACATGATGGTCATACGAATACCTATTCCCTGACAAAGGATGAAGTGTGAAATAAGCTAAAGCCATTGAAGGACACAAAGGAAAAGGTATGTGGTAATGCAAGAATAAGTTTTTTTGGTGGAAGAAAATTCTTAGAGGGTATGAGGCATGAGCATATGTATTTTTCTTTAATTCCAAAAGTTGGTAAAGAGGAAGTAGAAGATGTACATATACAAGTTGCAGATATGTTGAATGAGTTTCAGGATATTATATCTAATATTGTGCCTAATGAATTACCACTAGTCAGGAAGATCAATCATCATATGGATTTGATTCTAGGAGCCAGTTTTCCAAACAAGGTAGCACATAGAATGACACCAGCAGAAAGTCAAGAGTTGAATAGACAAGTATAGGAGTTGTTGCAGAAGGGATTAATTTGAGAGAGTCTGATTCCCTATGTTGTACCGGTAGTATTAGCACTAAAGAAGAATGGAGAATGGAGGATGTGTAAAAATTCTAGAGCTATCAACGAGATCACAATCAAGTACAGATTTTATTTTTCATGAATGGACATGATATTATGGATTGTTTGAGTGGTGATGTGTATTTCTCAAAGATAGATCTAAAAAGTGGATATCATCAAATTCAGATTAGAGAAGCACATGAATGGAAGACTACCTTGAAGAAAAAGGAAGGGCTATATGAGTGGTTAGTCATGCCCTTTGGGCTGACCAATGTATCGAGCACTTTCATGCGGCTCATGAATGAGGTTCTGAAAGAATTTTTGGGTAAGTTTTTCATTGTTTACCTAGATGATATTTTGATCTTCAGTAAGACATTGGAGGAGCATATAATGCATACTTGTAGGGTGTTTGAAAAGTTGAGAAAGGAGAAATTATTGATTAATCTGAAGAAGTGTAGTTTTGTGAAGGAGTTAGTATATCTGGGATTTCTAGTTTCAGCAGAAGGTCTAAAAATGGACCTAGAGAAATTAAAGTCTATCTTTGAATGGCCTACTCCAAGGAGTGCTACTGAGGTAAGATCTTTTCATAGCTTGGCCAGATTTTATAGAAATTTTATTAGGATTTTTAGTAGTATTTATGGACCCTTGACTGAAACAATGAGAGGGGATAGGAAAGAATTTAAGTGGACTACAGGGGCAGAAAAGAGTTTTCAATTGTTGAAACAAAAAGTTATAGAATAACCTATTTTAGCAATTCCAAATTTGAGTAAGGTGTTTCAAATAGATTGTGATGCTTGTGGTATTGCAATAGGAGCTGTTTTAAGCCAAGAAGGTAAACCTATTGCTTATTTTAGTGAGAAGTTGAATGATGCCAAGATGAAATATTATGTTTATGATGAGGAATTTTATGCTATAGTTCAAGCATTGAAGAAGTGGAGACACTATCTTCTTCCTAAGGAGATTTTTTTGTATACTAATCATCAAGCTTTGTAATATTTGAATAGTTAAGAAAAATTGAATCAGAGGCATTTGAAGTGGGTTAATTTTTTGTAGAGTTACACATTTTTTTTGAAACACGGGAGTGGAAAGTCTAATAGGGTTGTAGATGCTCTTAGTAAAAGGAAAAAATTTCTAACAGAGATGCAAATTGAGGTGGTTGGGTTCAAGGAACTCGAGAGTTTGTATCCAAAGGATCCTGATTTTGGTGATACTTGGAAAGATTGTACATAATCTATTACTCTAGATAGAATGAAGTGGATGGCTTTCATCATACAGGATGGTATGATATTCAAAGGGAGTTAGTTGTGCATTTGACGCAGTCAAGGTTGGGAAATCCAATGAAGGACTGTTTAACCTTGTAGCCAAACCAATACGCAATGGAAATACACAATAATAATAATAGATCTGATATAGAATAGAAATCTTTATTCATCAAAACACTGATTACATGTAATATGTCAGGTTGTGATGAAGGGTGCTCCCCTTAATACCACAAACACATAACAGAAAAAGAGAAACAACAACAATAATATGCAAGAACAAAAAATTGGCTTCTTCTTATCTCCACAAATGTGGAATCACAAACTTTCAGAATTACAATATGCAAAGCCACATAGGCATTCCCTTACAATATTCTGTAGGACAAAGCCTCGAACTATTACCCAGATCTACTACCCAGAACTATTCTGAACTGCCTAAGACAATAATATAGTCTTCCTTATATAGGCAATTTTCCACCGCCTGGGAAGGTTCAAGAATTTTAGCTAATAAGGCTGACCAAACTTAGAATTATTTTATTTTACATTTTATTACATCATAGTCGGCTCAAGATAACCTTTGAAACCTAAACAGAAATTTTGAAGAAAATTATTTTCTGCCATTTCAAGTGGCCCAACTTTCAAAGACCATAAGTCATCACCAGTTGACCCGATTGGCTATTATAACCCCATTTCAAAAATGCCATGAAGTGCTCTATAAGCTTGACCGACACAAGCGCTTGTCACCCAAATTTTTGACCTCATCTGGAGCCTCTAAAGCCTTCAAAACTGAGTTCAAAGTTTCTATACCCTGCTGCCAATACAGAAATCTTCAATATCTTCCAATATACACTTGATCTGGCAATGAAACTTTACTGGCAGACTTATACGACCAAAATGAACCTCCAAGAAAGAAATCAGATCATTCTGAGCACATATGAAAATTACCAAAAATACTAACTTTCCATAAATAGCAGCTCTGCACAAAATAGCCCTTATTGAATATAAAAAAATAGAAATATTTTTTGGGTGATGCAAGATTGCTCTTACACCCAGGATGCTCCTGCATCAGACACCCAGGGTAATTTGAGAAGTGACCCTA
This sequence comes from Chamaecyparis obtusa, assembly GCA_027943335.1. NCBI lineage: Eukaryota > Viridiplantae > Streptophyta > Pinopsida > Cupressales > Cupressaceae > Chamaecyparis > Chamaecyparis obtusa. The sequence continues at coordinate 327,955 of BSBK01000654.1, forward strand.
TCACGACTCACGTGTGCAGAGGAAAACTAAGACGGTTAACCTCCTCCTTTGTTAGCCATGATGAATCTTCTACAGGTCATCCTTTCCATTTGACCAAATACTCTTCATATGTCCTATTCCTTGTGCTTCTACCAACATGACTGTCTAGTATGTCTTCAATCTCCTTGATATCTGAACTGGTTGCTGGAATACTCCACTGTACTATTGCAACCTCATCTTCAACACCTCCTTCATTATACTCTGTCAAATTTGAAATGTTAAACACTGGTGAAATATTCAGCTCACTAGGCAATGCTACCTCATATGCATTTCATGAATCATGCTTCTTCAATATCTTACATGGTCCAAACTTCTTCATTTTCAGCTTCTTATATGTACCAACCAAAAACCGCTCCTTCCGCAAATGAACCATGACTTCATCACCAACTTGAAATTCCTTATATCTCCTTTTCTCATCTGCCTTAGCCTTATACTGTGCGTTCATCTTGATAATATGCTTCCTCACCTCCCCATGGATGTTCTTCAAATGTTCTGCAAAATCCTCAGCCTCAGCACTACTTATTTCTCCTTTATCTATCTTTCTCAACTCAGATGCATTTCTTGGACTACTTCCATATATAATCTAGAATGGTGATTTACCAGTGCTCCTGTTGACAGAATTATTGTATGCAAATTCTACCTGTGGTAAAATCAAATCCCATCCTGTTGGCTTATCCCCAACCAAACATCTCAGCAGATTTCCCAAACTCCTATTCACCACCTCTGTCTGTCCATCAGTTTGTGAATGATGTGATGAACTAAACTTCAAATCTATCTTCAACTTCTTCCACAATGTTCACCAGAAATATCCAACAAACTTAGTGTCCCGATCTGAAACTATGGTCTTTGGCAAACCATGAAGTCTCACTACTTCTCTGAAAAACAATTCTGCTACATGAACAGCATCATTAGTCTTCTTGCAAAGAATGAAATGTGCCATCTTTAAAAATCTGTCAACTACTACAAAAATTAAATCATGTCCCCACTGTGTCCTCGGTAAACCAAGAACAAAGTCCATACTGATATCCTCCCAAGGCTTCTCTGGTATAGGCAATAGCTGGTACAACCCTATATTCTACTTCACTCCGTTCGCCATTTGACATACTCTGTACAAACTTCTTTACATCTTACTGCAACTGTGGCCAATAATAATTCTCACTAACCAAACCAAAGGTTTTATCACGACCAAAATGTCCAGCCAATCCTCCGCTATGCTTCTCCTTGATGAGATTCTCCCTCATAGAACTTTGTGGAATGCACAATTGACTCCCTCTGAATAGCATATCATCCTGGATGATGAAATCCAACCATTTCATCCTGTCTAGAGTAACAGGGTCTGTACAAGCTTTCCAAGCTTCACCAAAATCAGGATCCTCTGGATACAAATTCTTGAGTTCTTTGAACCCAACCACTTCAATCTGCATCTCTGTCAGCAATAGTTGCCTTCTACTAAGAGCATCTGCAACCCTATTAGACTTTCCACTCCTGTGTTTTAAAACAAATGTATAACTCTACAAAAACTCAACCCATTTCAAATGCCTCTGATTCAACTTTCCTTGACTATTCAAATATTGCAAAGCTTGATAATCAGTATATAAAACAAACTCCTTAGGAAGTAGATAATGTCTCCACTTCTTTAACGCCTGAACTATAGCATAAAATTTTTGATCATAAATAGAATATTTCCTCTTGGCATCATTCAACTTCTCACTAAAATAAGCAACAGGTTTACCTTCTTGGCTCATAACAGCTCCTATTGCAGTACCACTAGCATCACAATCTACTTGAAACACCTTATTAAAATCTAGAAGTGCTAAAATAGGTTGTTCTGTAACTTTTTGTTTCAACAATTGAAAACTATTTTCTACCCCATAAGTCCACTTAAACTCTTTTCTATCCCCTCTCATTGTTGCAGTCAAGGGTCCACAAATACTGCTAAAATTTTTAATAAACTTTCTGTAAAAGCTAGCTAGACCATGAAAAGATCTTACCTCAGTAGCACTCCTTGGAGTAGGCCATTCAAGGATAGCTTGTACCTTCTCTGGGTCCATTTTTAGACCTTCTCCTGAAACTACAAACCCCAAATACACCAACTCTTTCTTCACAAAACTGCACTTCTTCAAATCAATCAACAATTTTTCTTCTCTCAACTTCTCAAATACCATACGAATATGCATCATATACTCATCTAATGTCTTACTAAAGATCAAAATATCATCTAGGTAAACAATGACAAACTTACCCAGAAATTCTTTCAAAACCTTGTTCATGAGCTGCATGAAAGTGCTCAGTGCATTGGTTAGCCCAAAAGGCATGACTAACCACTCATATGGTCCTTCCTTTGTCTTGAAGGTAGTCTTCCATTCATCTCCTTCTCTGATCTGAATCTGATGATATCCACTCTTCAGATCTATCTTTGAGAAATACACAGCTCCACTCAAACAGTCCATAATATCATCCATTCATGGCAATGGAAACCTGTACTTGATTGTGATCTTGTTTATTGCCCTAGAATCTGTACACATCCTCCATTCTCCATTCTTCTTTGGTGCTAATACCGATGGTACAGCATAGGGACTCAAACTCTCATAGATCAATCCTTTCTGTAACAGTTCATGTAATTATTTGTTCAACTCCTCACTTTCTGCAGGTGTCATTCTGTGTGCTGCCTTATTCAGAAAACTCACTCCTGGGATCAAGTCCATCTGATGACTGATCTTCCTGACTGGTGGTAATCCATCAAGCACCTTATCAGATACAATATCCTGAAACTCATTCAACAAATCTGCAACTTCTACAGGAACATCTTCTACTTCCTCTTTACCAGCTTTTAAAATTAAAGCAAAACATACATGCTCATGCCTCATACCATCTAGGAAATTTCTTCCATCAACAAAAGTTATCCATGCATTACCACATACCTTTTCTTCAGTCTCCTTCAATGGTTTTAGCTTATGTTGCACTCCATCCTTTGTCAGGGAATAGGTATTCACACGACCATCATGTACAGCACATCTGTCAAACTGTCATGGTCTACCCAACAACATATGACATGCATCCATAGATATGATATCACACAATACCTCATCTTGGTATCCACCAATCTTGAACTTCACCAGGCATTGTTCATTGACCATGACCTTGTGGTCATCCTGTACCCAGGCAATCTAATATGGATGTGGGTGTTTCTATCTCTTGAGCTTCAACTTTGTCACCATCTCTTCTGACACCAAATTGTTAGTGCTTCCACTATCAATGATCACATCACAACATTTACCTTCACACTTGCACCTAGTGTGAAATAGGTTCCTCCTTTACTCAGGTTCATTCTCACCACTCAATAGGACTCTTCTGTTAATCAACATTTCTCCTCTTTCAGCATCTTCAGAATTTGATGATCTGGCATCTTCATCTACATGTGCAACTCTGGCCTGGCCTTCATTTCTCCTATCTATTCTGCCTTGGTGCTGAGGACATTCAAATGCCTTATGACCTTCTTCTCCACAGTGAAAACATGTTCCACGGAAGCCTCCTCTTCCTGAACCTTGTCCTCTTCCTCTTCCCCTCTGATCTCTATTATTCTAATCTTGGAAATGATTAGAATTATTTCCTCTCTGATTCTGGCTGCTACTAGCCTCATCCTTCTTTTTCGAATATTCATTTCGGCCACCATATGACCGTCCACCAGATCTTCCACCATGACCTCTTCCATTTTGTCTGCTCTCAAACTTCTTGTTCAGCTTTTCCTCTACTTTTAGGGCAAACTGGTATGCCTCCTCAATACTGTTCATTCGAACTAGATTCAACTCCTCCTGAATGCTTGGCCTTAACCCATTAAGGTATTGGGCAACTTTCTCCTTATCAGCTTCTGCATGGCCTGTTCTGATGAGGAGTCGATAGAAATCCTCTGTATACTCTGAACAGATCTTCCTGCTTGCTTCAAACTCTGCATTTTCTTCAGTAGGTCAAGCTCATAATCAACAAGAATGAACTGTCGCTTCAATTTATCCACCATCCGATCCCATCTCATGATTTTCTCCTTTCCCCTTCTATTTCGCTCCAACTGAATTTCTTGCCACCAGATCTTCGCATGACCTTTCAGTCTGGCCTTCGCAAATTTGACCCTATCAGGATCCTCAACATCTTCATACTTAAAATATTCCTCACATTCATTGATCCAGTCGATCAATTCTTCTGGGTTAAGATTTCTAGAAAATGTAGGAACCTCAATCTTAGGTCTTTTTCCAATCTTAGAAATGGCCCGAAAAAGTCTTTCTTCCTCCTGGTTCACAATTTTGACTTCTCCTTCTTGATATTCTTCTTCAGCTTCATCCTCGCTTTCATCTCTGACATTAAGATTCATTCCTCTACGAATCTCTTCTTGCAATGCTCGCACTTGTCTCTGCAGCTCTCTAACCTCAGGTGTTACAACACTAGCTCTTCCGCCACGTTCCCTTTGCGGAGGTATTTTTATGATGCGCGCTGAAACCCTAACCACGGTCCTAGTGCAAACTGCCTCACAGTTGGCGATCTGTTTACACACTTAGAAAAATCTGGCTCTGATACCACTTGATGAAGGGTGCTCCCCTTAATACCACAAACACATAACAAAAAAAGAGAAACAACAACAATAATATGCAAGAACAGAAAATTGGCTTCTTATTATCTCCACAAATGTGAAATTACAAACTTTCAGAATTACAATATGAAAAGCCACATGGGCATTCCCTTACAATATTCTGTAGGACAAAACCTCAAACTATTACCCAGATCTACTACCCAGAACTATTCTGAACTGCTTAAGACAATAATATAGCCTTCCTTATATAGGCAATTTTCCACCGCTTGGGAAGGTTTCAAAATTTTAGCCAATAAGGCCGACCAAACTTAGAATTATTTTATTTTACATTTTATTACATCATAGTCGGCTCAAGATAACCTTTGAAACCTGAACAGAAATTTTGAAGAAAATTATTTTCTGTCATTTCAGGTGGCCTAACTTCTGAAGACCATAAGTCATCACCAGTTGACTCAATCGGCTATTATAACCCCATTTTAGAAATGCCATGAAGCGCTCTACAGGCTTCACTCGCGCAAGCACCTGTCACCCAAATTTTTGACCTCATCTGGGGCCTCTAAAGCCTTAGAAACTGAGTTCAAATTTTCTGTACCCTGCTGCCAATACCAAAAATCTTCAATATCTTCCAATATACACTTGATCTGGAAATGAAACTTTACTAGCAGACTTATACGACCAAAATGAACCTCCAAGAAAGAAATCAGATCATTCTGAGCACATATGAAAATTACCAAAAATACTAACTTTCCATAAATAGCAGCTCTGCACAAAATAGCCCTTATTAAATATAAAAAAATAGAAATATTTTTTTGGGTGATGCAAGATTGCTCTTACACCGAGGATGCTCTTGCATCAGACACCCAGGGTAATTTGAGAAGTGACCCTGTCATGACTCAGGTGTGCAGAGGAAAACTAAGATGGTTAACCTCCTCCTTTGTTAGCCATGATGAATCTTCTACAGGTCGTCCTTTCCATTTGACCAAATACTCTTCATATGTCCTATTCCTTGTGCTTCTACCAACACGACTGTCCAGTATGTCTTCAATCTCCTTGATATCTGAACTGGTTGCTGGAATACTCCACTGTACTGCTACAACCTCATCTTCAACACCTCCTTCATGATACTCTGTCAAATCTAAAATGTTAAACACTGGTGAAATATTCAGCTCACTAGACAATGCTACCTCATATGTATTTTCTGAATCATGCTTTTTCAATATCTTACATGGTCTAAACTTCTTTATTTTCAGCTTGTTATATGTACCAACCGAAAACCGCTCCTTCCGCAAATGAGCCATGACTTCATCACCAACCTGAAATTCCTTATATCTCCTTTTCTCATCTACCTTAGCATTATACTGTGCGTTCATCTTGGTAATATGCTTCCTCACCTCCCCATGGTTGTCCTTCAAATATTCTGCAAAATCCTCAGCCTCAGCACTACTTATTTCTCCTTTATCTATCTTTCTCAACTCAGATGCATTTCTTGGACTACTTCCATATATAATCTAGAATGGTGATTTACCAGTGCTCCTATTGACAGAATTATTATATGCAAATTCTGCCTATGGTAAAATCAAATCCCATCCTATTGGCTTATCCCCAACCAAACATCTCAACAAATTTTCCAAACTCCTATTCACCACCTCTATCTGTCCATCAGTTTGTGGATGATGTGATGAACTGAACTTCAAATCTATCTTCAACTTCTTCCACAATGTTCACCAGAAATATCCAACAAACTTAGTGTCCTGATCTGAAACTATGGTCTTTGGCAAACCATGAAGTCTCACTACTTCTCTGAAAAGTAATTCTACTACATGAACAGCATCATTAGTCTTCTTGCAGGGAATGAAATGTGCCATCTTCAAAAATCTGTCAACTACTACAAAAATTAAATCATGTCCTCGTTGTGTCCTCGGTAAACCAAGAATAAAGTCCATACTGATATCCTCCCAAGGCTTCTCTGGTATAGGCAATGGTTGGTACAACCCTATATTCTGCTTCACTCCTTTCACCATTTGACATACTCTGCAACTCTGTACAAACTTCTTCACATCTTGCTGCAACTGTGGCCAATAATAATTCTCACTAACCAAACCAAGGGTTTTATCACGACCAAAATGTCTAGCCAATCCTCCGCTATGCTTCTCCTTGATGAGATTCTCCCTCATAGAACTTCGTGGAATGCACAACTAAGTCCCTCTGAATAGCATATCATCCTGGATGATGAAATCCAACCATTTCATCATGTCTAGAGTAACAGGGTCTGTACAAGCTTTTCAAGCTTCACCAAAATCAGGATCCTCTGGATAAAAATTCTTGAGTTCCTTGAACCCAACCACTTCAATCTGCATCTCTGTCAGCAATAGTTGCCTTCTGCTAAGAGCATCTGCAACCCTATTAGACTTTCCACTCCTGTGTTTCAAAACAAATGTATAACTCTGCAAAAACTCAACCCATTTCAAATGCCTCTGATTCAACTTTCCTTGACTATTCAAATATTGTAAAGCTTGATGATCAGTATACAAAACAAACTCTTTAGGAAGTAGATAATGTCTACACTTCTTTAACGCCTGAACTATAGCATAAAATTCCTAATCATAAACAGAATACTTCCTCTTGGCATCATTTAACTTCTCGCTGAAATAAGCAGCAGGTTTACCTTCTTGGCTCATAACAGCTCCTATTGTAGTACCACTAGCATCACAATCTACTTGAAACACCTTATTAAAATCTAGAAGTACTAAAATAGGTTGTTCTGTAACTTTTTGTTTCAACAATTAAAAAAAAATTTCTGCCTCATAAGTCCACTTAAACACTTTTCTATCCCCTCTCATTGTTTCAGTCAAGGGTCCACAAATACTGCTAAAATTTCTAAGAAACTTTCTGTAAAAGCTAGCCAAACCATGAAAAGATCTTACATCAATAGCACTCCTTGGAGTAGGCCATTCAAGGATAGCTTGTACCTTCTCTGGGTCCATTTTTAGACCTTCTCCTGAAACTACAAACCCCAAATACACCAACTCTTTCTTCACAAAACTGCACTTCTTCAAATTAATCAACAATTTTTCTTCTCTCAACTTCTCAAATACCATACGAATATACATCATATGCTCATCCACTGTCTTAATAAAGATCAAAATATCATCTAGGTAAACAATGACAAACTTACCTAGAAATTCTTTTAGAACCTCGTTCATGAGCCGCATGAAACTGCTCGGTGCATTGGTTAGCCCAAAAGGCATGACTAACCACTCATATAGTCCTTCCTTTGTCTTGAAGGTAGTCTTTCATTCATCTCCTTCTCTGATCCAAAGCTGATGATATCCACTCTTCAGATCTATCTTTGAGAAATACACAGCTCCACTCAAACAGTCCATAATATCATCCATTCATGGCAATGAAAACCTGTACTTGATTGTGATCTTGTTTATTGCCCTAGAATCTGTACACATCCTCCACTCTCCATTCTTCTTTGGTGCTAATACTGCTGGTACAGCAGAGGGACTTAGACTCTCACGGATCAATCCTTTCTGTAACAGTTTATGTACTTGTCTATTCAACTCCTCACTTTCTGCAAGTGTCATTCTGTGTGCTGCCTTATTTGGCAAACTCACTTCTGGGATCAAGTCCATCTGATGACTGACCTTCCTGACTGGTGGTAATCCATCAGGCACGTTATCGGATACAATATCTTGAAACTCATTCAATAAATTTGTAACTTCTACAGGAACATCTTCTACTTCCTCTTTACCAGCTTTTGGAATTAAAGCAAAACATACATGCTCATGCCTCATACCATCTAGGAAATTTCTTCCATCAACAAAAGTTATCTTTGCATTACCACATACCTTTTCTTCAGTCTCCTTCAATGGTTTTAGCTTATGTCGCACTCCATCCTTTGTCAGGGAATAGGTATTCGCACGACCATCATGTACAGCACATCTGTCAAACTGCCATGGTCTACCCAACAACATATGACATGCATCTATAGATATGATATCACACAATACCTCATCTTGGTATCCACCAATCTTAAACTTCACCAGGCATTATTCATTGACCATGACCTTGTGGTCATCCTATACCCAGGTAATCCGATATGGATGTGGATGTTTCTGTCTCTTGAGCTTCCACTTTGTCACCATCTCTTCTGATACCAAATTGTCAGTGCTTCCACTATCAATGATCACATCACAACATTTACCTTCAAACTTGCACCTAGTGCGAAACAGGCTCCTCCTTTGCTCAGGTTCATTCTCACCACTCAACAGGACTTTTCTGTTAATCAATATTTCTCCTCTTTCAACATCTTCAGAATTTGATGATCTGGCATCTTCATCTACATGTGCAACTCTGGCCTGGCCTTCATTTCTCCTATCTATTCTGCCTTGGCACTGAGGACATTCAAATGCCCTATGACCTTCTTCTCCACAGTGAAAACATGTTCCACGGAAGCCTCCTCTTCCTGAACCTTGTCCTCTTCCTTTTCCCCTCTGATCTCTATTATTCTGATCTTGGAAATGATTAGAATTGTTTCCTCTCTGATTCTAGCTGCTACTGGCCTCATCCTTCTTTTTCGGATATTCATTTTGGCCACCATATGACCGTCCACCAAATCTTCCACCACGACCTCTTTCATTTTGTCTGCTCTCAAACTTCTTGTTCAGCTTTTCCTCTACTTTTAGGGAAAACTGGTATGCCTCCTCAATACTGTTCATTCAAACCAGATTCAACTCCTCCTGAATGCTTAGCCTTAACCCATTAAGGTATCAGGCAACTTTCTCCTTATCAGCTTCTGCATGGCCTATTCTGATGAGGAGTCGATAGAACTCCTCTGTATACTCCTGAACAGATCTTCCTGCTTGCTTCAAACTCTGCATTTTCTTCAGTAGGTCAAGCTCATAATCAACAAGAATGAACTATCGCTTCAATTTATCCACCACTGATTCCATCTCTTGATTTTCTCTTTTCCCCTCCTATTTCACTCCAACTGAATTTCTTGCCACCAGATCTTCACATGACCTTTTAGTCTGGCCTTCACAAATTTGACCCTATCAGAATCCTCAACATCTTCATACTCAAAATATTCCTCACATTCATTGATCCAGTCGATCAATTCTTCTGAATAAGATTTCCAGAAAATGTAGGAACCTCAATCTTAGGTCTTTTTCCAATCTTAGAAATGGCCCAAAAAAGTCTTTCTTCCTCCTGGTTCACAATTTCGACTTCTCCTTCTTGATATTCTTCTTCAGCTTCATCCTCGCTTTCATCTCTGACATTAAGATTCATTCCTTTACGAATCTCTTCTTGCAATGCTCGCACTTGTCTCTGCAGCTCTCTAACCTCAGGTGTTACAACACCAGCTCTTCCGCCACGTTCCCTTCGCGGAGGTATTTTTACGATGCACGCTGAAACCCTAACCACGGTCCTGGTGCAAACTGCCTCACAGTCAGTGATCTATTTACACACTTAGGAAAACCTGGCTCTGATACCACTTGATGAAGGGTGCTCCCCTTAATACCACAAACACATAACAGAAAAAGAGAAACAACAACAATAATATGCAAGAACAAAAAATTGGCTTCTTATTATCTCTACAAATGTGGAATTACAAACTTTTAGAATTACAATATGCAAAGCCACATGGGCATTCTCTTACAATATTCTGTAGGACAAAGCCTCGAACTATTACCCAGATCTACTACTCAGAACTATTCTGAACTGCCTAAGATAATAATACAGCCTTCCTTATATAGGCAATTTTCCACCGCCTGGGAAGGTTCCAAAATTTTAGCCAATAAGGCCAACCAAACTTACAATTATTTTATTTTACATTTTATTACATCATAGTCGGCTCAAGATAACCTTTGAAACTCGAACAGAAATTTTGAAGAAAATTATTTTTTGCCATTTCAGGTGGCCCAACTTCCGAAGACCATAAGTCATCACCAGTTGACCCGATCGGCTATTATAACCCCATTTCAGAAATGCCATGAAGCGCTCTACAAGCTTGATTGGTGCAAGCGCCCGTCACCCAAATTTTTGACCTCATTCGGGGCCTCTAAAGCCTTCAAAACTGAGTTCAAAGTTTCTGTACCCTGCTGCCAATACCGAAAATCTTCAATATCTTCCAATATACACTTGATCTGGCAATGAAACTTTACTGGCAGACTTATATGACCAAAATGAACCTCCAAGAAAGAAATCAGATCATTCTGAGCACATATGAAAATTACCAAAAATAGTAACTTTCCATAAATAGCAGCTCTGCACAAAATAGCCCTTATTGAATATAAAAAAATAGAAATATTTTTTTGGGTGATGCAAGATTGCTCTTACACCCAGGATGCTCCTGCATCAAGTTGTAAGGGCTTCCTGGTTATGGCCAGATATAAAGCAAGTCACAGTCTACAAAATCTTGCAGGATCCAAATCTTTTCCACAACATCAGTATTCAGCTAGCCTAGGTCTGTAACACACAACACACTGGTAGACATCTAGGAAAGATCTAAACTTGTACTCAAACTTCCAAGCAATCCTCTTGTTCCTAAGCTTGCAGACTACTAACTTCCACTACTAACTCCCTTGCGTCCAAAAAACCACCCAAGCATCCTATAAATATTTATTCCTAGCCACAAGTCAGTTGATGAAACAATTAACCCTTACAAACAAATATTAAATACCAAAACATTAGTCAGCTCTCAAATAGCCTTACAAATAAAAAATAAACTCTCCAAGATGGTGCCAAACAGTCATCAGATCCACATAGAAGAATGCAACATGCCAGATCTAGGTCCCCAGATGTCCAATGGTCAATCCATAACTCAAGGAGTGTGACCCAAATCAGTAGAACTAGTAGGCCAAGATGATCCATTCAAACAAACCAAGTCAGTAAGAAAGAACACCGAGCAATGGAGAAATAATCGAGCGTTAGAAACTGACCACACCAAGCATGACCAAGTAACACAGTTATCACCAAGCACCAGTGAACCGACACCTTCAGTTACTGAGTGTTCTTCAAAGATCGAGCACCCTAGTAACCATAGAAATTGAGCAACCAGTCCCCCAAACCAAGCAAGTACTCCACCAAACCAAGATCAAAACTAGCAATCTACCTTCAAAGACAAACATATTTTTGGTTGATACAAGTTTGCCAAGAATCCTAGGATGCTCCTGCATCAGACACCCCAGGTAAGAAATATTTTCTCATAAGGAAATTAGGAATGTCTCAAGGGAATTAGAATAGGTATACCAAATCTTTTCTTAACCCATATCTCCTCTTGTCCTTCATCCCAAGTTGTCTTCACTTCATTCATTTCTCCTTGTAGCAAGTTTTGTTGCTTTCCACTTTGCTTATCCTTCCAGTTGGCAACTGATAGCAATCGACTTTGACCACTACTAATCACATCAGTGTCTCGGTAAGGTTCCTCCTCAATCAACTCAGTATCATCTATATCTATTTGTGTCATAAATGTCATCATCTTCAATACCATCTCTATCATAAATACCATCCGCCTCTTAATCTCAACAAACTCTTCAAATATATCATTCTCCTTCTTTTTCAAACCAGGCTTTGTAGGAATAGGTTCACTAATCCTCTAATCCTAAGGTTTTTCATAAGGACAACACCTAATAACTCCACATCCCTTAACCCTTGTCTCCTGTAAAGGTAACAACTTATGTCTAGATCCTTCATGCCTAACCACATAGGTGTTAGCACGACCATCAAACAAAACATTTCTGTCAAATTGTCAAGGTCTATCAAGCAACAAATGACAAGCATCCATAGGCAATACATCACACAATATCTCATCATGATAAGATCCAATCTAAAAATTTACCAAGCATTGTTCTTCAATCCCAACCTTAGACACATCTTGTATCCAACTAATCTGATAAGGATTAGGGTGTTCCCTTCTTTCCAAATTCAACTTACTAACCATCTCTTCTGAAATAAAGTTCTCAAAACTACCACCATCAACTGTGACATTACATACCTTATCTTTGCACTTACATCTGGTTCTGAACAAATTCCTTCTTTGTACCGGTTCCTAGACACATGCAGCTAATCTCCTAGTGATAAGTGTCTCACCTTTTTATGTAACATACACAATATCTTCTTCAACAGTCAGTGCCACCCTCTTCTTAAGATAATGAAAACTTATGTGACTAGCTTTTCCATAGTTATAACAAGTACCAGTGAACTCATTCTTCCACCTTCCTCTCTATCCAGCATTCTTATTAACCTGACCACTACTAGACCCCACATCAGCTTTCATAGGATTCTCTTTAGCAACTGTCTCACCGATTTTACCACCTTGGTTCCTATTGTTTTGTCTTCCCTCAAAATTCTTATTTAGCTTCTCTTCACTCTTTAATGCCATCTGATAAGCATCTCCTATTTTTGTCATCCAAATAGTAACTCTTCCTGAATACTAGGTCTCAAACCATAGACATACATAGAAACCTTCTCTTTATCAGCTTCAGAATGACCAATCCTTATTAGGATTCTATAAAACTCCTCGGTGTACTCCTAAACTGATTTGTTATTTTTCTTCAAGGCTTGCATCTTCTTAAACATGTCCAATTCATAATCCACTGGAATGAATTGCTTCTTCAACTTGTCAACCATTCGGTTCCATTTAATGATCTTTTTCTTTCCTCTCCTACTTCTTTCCAACTGAACTTCTCTACACCAAATATTTGCATGACCCTTCAACTTAGTCTTTGCAAATCTAACCCTATCAAGATCTTCTATTTCTTCATACTCAAAGCACTCATCCATCTCATTAATACAATCAATCAAATCTTATGGCCTAAGGCTTCCAGCAAATGCAGAAACTTCAATCTTAGGTCTTTTCTTGATTTTAGACATATCTTTCAGGATTCTATTCTCTTCAGGATCTCTAGCTTCTTCTACAACTTCTTCAAAATGATCTTCTTCCTCAAATTCATCATCACTACCTACCTTTGGTGTAGTCTTCTTCTTTATCAATTCCTCTTGCAGATCTTGCACTTGTTTTTGCAAAGCCCTAAAATCATCAAAACTAAATTCTCCAGTAGCTTCCTCTTCTGAGATCTCATGATTTCTCCTCAGAGGCATCTTCAAATCAAGATCAAGACACAAACACATAAGATCCACTCAGCTCCAACAGGAACATACTTTTCTCAAATAGGAACAAACTTGGCTCTAATACCACTTGACGCAGTCAAGGTTGGGGAATCCAATGAAGGACTATCCGACCTTGCATCCAAACCAATATGCAGTGAAAATACATAACAATAACAACAAATCTAATATAGAACAGAAATCTTTATTCATCAAATCACCGGTTACATGCAATGTGCAGGGCTGTAAGGCCTTCCTGATTATGGCCAGATACAAAGCAAGTCACAGTCTACAAGATCTCGTAGGATCCAAATCTTTTCCACAACATCAGCATTCAGCTAGCCCAGGTTTGCAACATGCAGCACACTGGTAGGCATCCAAGAAAGATCTAAACTTGTACACAAACTTCCAAGAAATCTTCTTGTTCATACGCTCGCAGGCTACTAACTCCCTTGCCTCCAAACAAATACCCAAGCATCCTATAAATATTGATTCCCAGCCACAAGTCAGCTGCTAAAACAATTAACCCCTACAAACAAATATTAAATGCCAAAACATCAGTCAGCTCTCAAATAGCCTTACAAATAAAAAATAAATTCTCCAAGATGGTCCTAAACGGTCATCAGATCTTCATAGAAGAATGCAACATGCTAGATCTAGGTCCCCACATATCCAACGGTCAATCCATAAGTTGAGGAGCATGACCCAAATCAACGGAACCAGTCGGCTAAGCCGATCCATCCAAACAAACTAAGTTGGTAAGCAAGAACACTGAGCAATAGAGAAATAACCGAACATCAGAAACTAACCACACCAAGCATGACCAAGCAATGCAGTTATCATCGAGCACCAATGAACTGACACCTTCAGTTACTGAGTGCTCTTCAGAGACCAAGCACCCTCGTAACCATAGAAACTAAGAAACCAGTCTCCCAAACCGAGCAAGTACTTCACCAAACCAAGATCAAAACTAGCAATCTACCTTCAAAGACAAACATATTTTTAGTTGATACAGGATTTCCAAGAATCCTAGGATGCTCCTGCATCAGCATTCTACAAAGTTCTATGAAGGAGAATATCATCAAGGAGAAGCATAGCGGAGGATTGGCTAGACATTTTGTTCATGATAAACCCTTGCTTTGGTTAGTGAGAATTATTACTGGCCATAGTTGCAGCAATTGTTAGAATAACTGAGAGAGGGGGTGAATCAGTTAGATCAATTATCTTATAGTCCCAAATGCAAATATGTACTCCACAAAATAATTCAAACAAATTATGTAGCTCGATAACATAGAATATCAATATGTCTATTCACTTTACCGATTACCAATATTTAACTAACTGTGATTACCGACCAAATCAATTATGCAGTATGTAAAGTATGATAGAAAAACAATCATCACAAATAACACATAACACAATGATTTAACATGGAAACCCTATTAAGGGAAAAACCACCTAGGACCAATAACCCAAAATAATTCACTCTTCTGAAATGAGCTCGATGAAGAGCCAACCCTGTTAAAGGTTACAATACACACTGTTAGGTGTGACCTAATTAGAGGATTTAACACTAACTATTAACTTTTTACTAGCATTCACTATGGGGTCAACAAGATAACAATGTACATTCTATGAATGGCATAGGGAAGAATATAAGATGGTTAAGTCCACTCAGTTAAGAGATTTTTTGAATCAATGGTTAAATTGATATAGTAATGATCTAATTCAAATACAACTCAATTATAGATATTCAGATCTATGCTAAGCCCATAAAATATCCTCTAATCATTAATCAATTGACTTCCTCAATATACTCAACTTACTTTTACTCGATAAATGATTCTCTAACTCGGTAAAACTCTGCAGCTCAGTTCTTCAATAACCAGTTTGATCAGGCATGCATGAATAAGTTCTTCACATGAATTCTATGCAGTCTTCTTCTTTCTAGCATGTTTCAATAATGAAACTCATATCTCTTATATAGACTAGTAAATCATTTTCATATCAACCATTAGATTTTGTCACTTAATCTTCTTCATCCATTTTTCCACTTAAACCTTCCTCGGTAGATGTGTCATTAACACGTTTCAAACTCATCATTTAGATCTTTTTCAAATTTTTCTAGCCATGGATCTCAAAACAAAATTCATCCTTAATCTCAAAATCATACCAATAGCCAGCTCATCAATTTTCAGTCAGTTGTTCTTAGCATTTAATGTTTTTATCCATACTTAGTTGATATAGAAATGCATCGGTGATAACTAATTGAACTAGCTTGGTTAATACTATCAGTCGATATACACTGCACTGGCTTGGTGTATACAAAAATCTTCAATTACCGACCACATTCACTACTTCAATTTCAAATATCTTCTTCATAATAGATTAATTAAACATGCTCAATTCAACAATATAAATCCATAGACTCATCAATAAGTTACCCAATGTTTTCCTTATCCTTATCTGTCATAACCATATTTTCCTCATGTAGATATCTCAATTCCTCATCTTTTCTTCCTTCAACAGATGTTTAGATGTTTATAACTAACATGATAAGTACTGTCAAGACTAGTTGACATCAATCACAACATATTGACTAATTTAATCATCTTACATATCATTTCAGTACTTAATGATCACCAATCACTATTTCTTTAGTTCATTAAGGTATTCAATCAGTTGTAATTCATCAATCTCTCTCTTTGGCATTGATGGAAACACAAGCAATATGAAAATATATCGTGCACATACCAAACATGTATTCTACAACTATGTAAGAAAATGTTGTATCTCGGTAAGGTCAAATTTAATATGTTTAATCACTACAAAACATAACAGCATTTCAAGTACAAACTTTCCCTGGGAATTTGATCTTTTCAGTTCTCAAATTCCCTTTGTTCTTAGCAACAAATATTGTTTCTCCCTTTCTCCATATTCTCATTCTCAACAATATATATGTCTCTCCCTTTCTCTGTGTTCTTAGTAACTGATTTTCCATATTCATTCTCTCTCCCTTTGACAATAATGCTAAAGAAAATATACAAACAGCTCTTCAATGGCCAAGTATTTCTTTGTTGTTTGGTTCATATCATGTACCTTCAGTGTACAGAAAAACAAATTTGTGTTCCTTCTTATTAAGTTGATCTTATGATAAGTATAGGTTGATGCAACCTCCAGATCACCTTAGTGACCTGTAGATAGGGGACGGACCCCAAGTCTAGTCCTCAAATACTCAAATGTGTCTTTCAATAATGGTTTAGTAAAGATATCAGCAAGTTGTTCCTTAGATGTTACAAATTCCAATTTCACCTACTTCTCTTGAACTTGTTCTCTCAAGTAGTGATACTTGATGGATATGTTCTTTGATTTTTAATTTATCACAAGATTCTTAGAAATATTTATAGCACTAGTGTTGTCACAATATATAATCATCGGCTCTATGATTACCTCATTCATTCCTTCCAACACTTGTCTAATCCAAGCAGTAATTGAACAATTTGCAGCAGCAGCAACATACTCTGCTTCAGTAGTAGACTAAGAAATGCATGCTTGTTTCTTGCTAATCCAAGTCATAAGCCTTTCCCCTAAAAAGAATGCTCCACTGGTTGTACTCTTTTGGTCATCTATGTTTCCAGTCCAATCTGCATCGGTGTAAACTCTAAGTTCAAATTTTCCTTCAAATGTATACCAAAATCCATAATCTTATGTTTTCTTCAAGAATCTCAAGATTCTTTTCACTGCAACCATATGTGAATCTTTAGGATTGGCAGAAAATATAGCTACAATCCCCACTACATGTGCAATATTAGGCCTACTATGTACAACATACATTATTTTACCAATAATTGATCGGTATAGAGTCTGATTTACTTCTACAGATTCATCATCTTTTTCAATTTATAGCTAGTAACCATTGGTGTTCCCATAGGTTTAGCATCCTCCATGCCAAAAAATTTCAATACTTCTTTAATGTATTTTGATTGAGTGATGAAAATCCCATCTTTCTATTGTATAACCTGCAAACCTAAAAAGAATTTAATCTCTCCAAACATAGACATCTCAAATTCCATTATCATGTCATTAGCAAAAGATTTGCAAATCAGATCTTATCCCCCAAAGATTATATCATCAACAAATATTTCATCAATCAAAATGTTATCATCAAATCCTCCTTTCATGTAAAAATTATTGTTTTCACTAGTTCTTACAAAACCAATACTTATAAGATAAGCATATAGTCTTTTATACCATGCCCTTGGTACTTGCTTCAATCCATACAAAGCTTTGTGCCATCTACATACCATGTCTTTCTGATTCTGATCAAAAAACCCTTCTGGTTGTTCTATGTAGACCTCCTCCTCAATAATTCCATTCAAAAATGTTGATTTCACATCCATTTGATATACCTTAAATCCCTTATGTGAAGCATAAGCAAGTAATATGCAATCTCCTTCCAATCTAGAAATTGGTGCAAAGGTTTCACCATAATCAATACCTTCTTATTGTGCATATCCTTTGCAAACAAGTCTTTCCTTATTCCTTGTAACTTCTCCATTTTCATTCAACTTATTCCTGAAAATCCACTTAGTACCAATAATATTTTTATCCTTTCATCTAGGCACTAAAGTCCATGTTTTATTCTTCTCAATTTGTTCAATTTCCTCATTCATAGCATTTATCCATTCCTCATTTTCAAGTGCATCCCTAACATTCTTAGGTTCAAACTCACAAACTAAGCATGCATTTTGTCTTAACTTACTTCAGGTGATCATGCCAGCTTTCTTATCTCCAATCATTTGGTTCTCAGGATGATGTCTTCTAACAAATCTTGCTAGCACTTGATCTCTCCTTTGTTCATCATTCTATTCAAGTACATTCTCCTACTTGGTAGCTTCTTCTTGATTCTCAATTTCCATTTGTTTATTCTTGGTAGCATTTTCCTGATGCTTGGTAGACTCAACCTATGGCTTCAGTAGATAGTCTGGATCTTCAACATAAACAAACCTACCATAATCTTATGTCTCCTTCTTGATTTCTTCTTCATTATTTTCAACAAACTCATCAACTCTAACATTAGTACTCTCTATCATCTTATTAGTAACCTTATTCAAACATTTGTAAGCTTTACTCTTATTAGAATAACCTAAGAACAAACCTTCATCACCTTTAGAGTCAAATTTTCCATTTCTATCATCTTTCAGAATATAACACTTTCTACCAAATATTCTAAAATAACTTACCGTTGGTGTGTATCCAAACCATAACTCATAAGGTGTCTTGTTTGTGTCTTTATTAAGTTGAACTCGGTTCAAGACATATACTATAGTGCTAACTGCCTCCCTCCAGTACATTTGTGCAACATTTTTCTCAATCATCAATGTTCTAGCACAATCAACAATGGATCGATTTCTCCTTTCAGCAATTCCATTTTGATGTGGCATTCTAGGTGTAGAAACCTACCTTTTATACCATGCTCATTATGTAATGCCCAAAATTTAAACACTCGATTAGACATCACACAACCTATTTATACAAATCCAACTTAACTATTTTAGAAAAAAAAAAAAAAAATTAAATGCAATAATCATGCACTACATTATTTAAGTACTAGATTAGGAATCTATTTTCTTAATCATTTAATTAGCATCCAAAAAGACAATAAACCTACTTCAAAATAAATATAGTTAATTACAATGTCCAATTAACAAAAATGTCATGCATTTTCATACCTGAGTTACTCTTTCTTGTTTCTAAAAAAAATTTCTCCTTGTCTTTAGTATTTGTACCTGCATACGTGACTGCACCACTAGAGACATAATATAAGATCCATTGAAAGTTAGATACATAATCATAAAGGTAATTCCTCATCAATATATTAGCTAGGTGAATCATAGTTTTGTTACATATGAATTGGTAAAAAGAAAGAAGTATGTATGTGACATCAAGAAAGAGTAACCCAAACATATTTTAATATATACAAAGACACGTCCTAAGGGCCAGACCTAAGTCTCAGGCGCTCATCTTTGATGGCCTTGCCTATGTCAAGCACAGAGACTTCATAGTTTGATATTAAATTTGAAGCCAATATTTAAAGAATGGTGAAAGTGGGTATGAAACACTCTCAATAGTTCATTTCCTCATACATTTACTCATCGACTACCATCTACATAGGTGAAGGAGAGATGAAAACTAGCTAGAGACATACTCTATAAAAAAAAGTCCAAGGATATTTTTTTTATTTGAGATTAAGTTGAGAGTGAATGTCCCCACATTTACTTAGAAAACCTAAGTCCTTAACTTACTAACAACTCACTCACATCCCTGATTTCAAAAGTGTGGGGTGAAATTAAGATATTGAATTAATTTTTATTTATTTTTCAATATAAATACATATAAGCCCTATCAAGAGTATTTTAAAAGAAGTTGGATGAGACATGTAACGGCCTCATGACCAATAATAATTTACATAAGTGTGAACCACTTAATTTAAAGAAGGTACAACATTATTAGGATCACTCACATATAATCACAAAAGAATAGTTTTAATGAACCATGCTTACATTACCATCATAATGACTCTATTCACACCATATACTCGAGGACACATACCCAATATTAATAACTTTTATCCCAGCATTAAATAAAATATTTCATTAGTGCTCAACATGGGCTCATAACATAAATCAGGCATAAAGAGTACCAATTTAGATTTCCCCCATTTATCACACAATTTCTAGACATATCTTTTTAAACTCCTTAATCATCAAGAAAAGTATCCACCATTTTTCTTGATCTTAGGCAATCTCATATTGATAATTTTTACTATGTTATTCATGTTCTATGCAAAAAGATTAAACATTTGGATGCTAAACAAAAATATGGCTTTAACTTGAAGAGTATATAGAAATCAATATTGACCAATTGACTGAGAAAACACATTCTTGTAGCACAAAAAAAAATTATGGCCATTGATGTTTACGCTAACAATCAACACAACATTTCAAAACTTACTCCAATTCACAAAACCATAAAAGAGCAGATTTTGTTTCTCAACCAAATGGAAACATCAAATAAATCTAGAACCTTCAAGGGAGCATAATAGCGTTTTGGAAAACACATGCCCCTTACAATTGTTGTGTATAGTGATTTAAAGCAACCTGCATACAAATATAACATGACCCATCGAACCAGAGACTGATATCACTGGACAATAGAGGTGACATTTTTTTATTATCTTTACCTCTTCTAAATAGCTAAACACACACATTAAGTGGATCATAGTTTTTTAAGACAAACTTTGCTCAACATAAGTTTCCATGAATTTTTAACAAAAATGAGCCAAGTAAACCAAGTCCAGAGACATTAAACTCATGTTTATATGTTGAAGACTGATGGACATGGATTAAATTGCATTCACGACATGGAGATATGAACCAACTTGAATTTAAAGCAGTACCACAGCTTCCTATAGTTCAGGTCACTCAGCTTCAAGTATATGCATAATCATATCTCAATCAAAACAAAGGTGTTTAAGGTCAAACATACGAACTAATGCTATTTATAATGATTGAATATGTTTAAATTCAACCAGCAATCCAATAAGGAAGTGCAATAATTTTCTAGAATTTCTTTATCTAAAACTTCCGCCAAGACAACTCCAAAGTAATGTATTTTTTTTTTAAGGTAAACACCCAAGATTGTCTATGTTTCTCTATTCTCTATTTTTCCCCAGAAAATAAATTTTCTCATGCCATAAAAATAGATTGCAAGGGTGAGTGGTTCTTTAAGATTATCTTCATAATTAAAGGCCCACCTCCAAATGAAACAGAATGTAGTTCATAAATTATGTTCTCATTATTCAAGTATTATAATTAAATTTGTAACTGTTATTCTTTTTTTTTCTCCAGTGGTTATCTATATGTTTTCACACATATTTGATCTTCTAGGTATTATAATTAATTATCATTTTAATGTATCAACAGTCACTTATTATTATCTAACTACTACACTTCAATGTTTTATAAGAGTTTGATCCAGAAGAAAAATGTAATGCTTACCTTACAAATTGAAATAAAAACTATATGGGGTCATAAGTGATCAATGCAGTCTCCCAGATGCATTAATATTCATGCAACTACTATGCCTTCTCTCTTCTAATATCTGGTGGCTTTATGCTAAATGGAAGAGGCATAAATCTTCTACTTGACATATTCAATTCCCCAAAAAAATTTGAAGCAATCGTTGGTGCTATCTCTTCTTGAATACCATCATTTAGTAGATCAGCAACTCAATGAGAAAAGGGGATAGGTAAATGTAAGGACTGAAAACAGGAAAAAAAAATGCTATTGTAGTGGTAGAATGTAAACTATGCCTTCTTTCTTTTTTTTAATTATGACAATTAGTCGATCTGTCACATACAATAGCTAGCTACATGTTTCTGTGCTCTTGTTAGTGCAACATTGATGCATCTACTGTCACCTAAAAATCCAACTGTCCCAAGGGTATTTGACCGAACCATTGTAATGATGGCAACATCGGCTTCATGGCCTTGAAATCTATCTACACTTGCAACCCGAATACCTACAGCTTTAGGTAATTCATCAAGACGATCTCGCAGAAGCTGGACTTGAGCTACATAAGGTGACTACACAGCAATTTTTGCAGGTAGCACTCTAGAAAAAAATGAGATATCTCACATGTTGCACAACAATATTTATTTCCCCTTTATTATAAAATGAACCAGTTCCCTCAGGATCCAGATGCTCCTCATAGCCAAGTGATAGACTACCATAAGGCATACATGTATCCAACAAAAGAAAAGGGCATTGAGTTATCCACATAGCCTTAACAAATGGTGAGTCCACAAGAAGATGAGATGCTTCAGAAGTTGAGGACTACAATAAACCTCCATACATTTCTTTTGAAGCCCAGCTAGAAATTGCATCATTCATCTTGTATTGGATTGATAGTATATGAGTCAAGGAACCTTCATATAACTTTGATGCTCATTCCACCTTCATTAAGAGATAAAAACTTCTAAGAACATAATTTGTCTTCCCTCCCACTCCCAAAATGTTCATAGGTTTGAGTATATGTGCCCTGTTGCAACGCTCCCAAAATGTGTCATCTCATGGGACCCAATCTATTCTACAAAAGACTCGCCCCCAAGGAAAGGGACACCATGCCTTATTAGTGACATGATAGTCTCCTCCATTAATTCCTTGGTGCAATTATATTCAAAATGGCTTCCATGTCTTGCCAAGGGCCAGGGTAGATGGAAAAACAATAAAGGTGAGGGAGTCATCTATTGACATCATCATTAAACATAGTACCTAGCCTATTGATTTAAGGTTTGCCTTCCACTAGCATATATTCCCTAGCCTAAAATCTTGTCTCATTATTATCATCTCAAAAAGTAACCTTCTCTAAGACAAGAATTATTTATATGTTCAACACCCATTACATGGGTAATTATATTTAAAGGGAATATAGTGTAGAGTTTAAAACTTCATTGATAAAAGTGGTGGTCTTTCATTCCCATCCACATTTATTAGTCACACATTTTTCAATTCTATTTCTTTCACTTATATATTTAACAGTACATTAATGCTCATTTTAATATATAATTTAATAATATATTGTATTTTATATTGCATATTTGTATTTTCACATTAAATTGTTGAGGAATGTTTCACCTCAAGATTTTGATGTTCTTTACATCTTTTATTTTTAGATCATATAAATCATATTATAATACCTGATAATATTTAACTATATTTTGATTTCACCTTCATTTGAGATCCATCAACTTCTCTTGATGAGTACTTGACTCGTATACTTATTAAAAGATTTCTACACCAATCCATAACATAAATGTACTAAGTTATTAAATCACTATCACTAATCACCATAGAATATTAACCTCCTCTATTCACAGTAATAAAATAGTTCACATAGTAAATTTTACCACATGATTTGAATTTTTTTCCACCTAACCTTCTTATCATTACTCACATCATGGGAATCATTGTCTTATTTGAAATTAACAAGAACATATTCAACCAACTAAAATTATCATATAGAGAATGAAATTAATGCTAGTTATGTCTATTATTATCATAAAAGTAAATTACTTATCATGAGAGTAAATTACTTACCTCCTCATCCTGAGACTTGTTTTATTCCACTCGCTTCTTTCAAAACCAAGATCATATCACAATAAATCTAAATCATCAATACTGATGCAGTCAAGGATGGTGGATCCAATGAAGGATAATCCAACCCTTGCAGCCAATAGAATTACACAGCGGAATACTGAACACAAAAATTTCTTCAAGTAATTTTCATTAACATGCCTAGCTATAAGGCCTTCTGGGTTAGGGCCAATTACAAATAGAAACAATTTTGCAAGATCCACAAATAGACCCAATACAATCTCAGCTAGTTTAGCTCTGAAGACAATCAGAAGCTAATGGAAAATCTAAGGCAGATCTAAACTTGAGCTCGCAAGCCTCCAAGCAATCTCCTTGTCTCCAAGTATGCAACCACTAGCTCTACTACAAACAACTATCAGATATTAATTTGATCTGCAAGATCATGCAAGATCTTTCCACAACTTCACCAACTTCAGCTTTTAGAACCTCAAATCTGATTCACTAAGTCTTCCAAGTCATGAACTTCTCTATGATCTCCTAATGATCCTCCTTTTCTGATCTCCCCTCTGATCCCCCTAAACATCTACCCAAACATCCTCTAAATACTATTCATCAGCCACAAGTCAGCTGGATGAAACCATTAACTCCCCCCAACAAAATAATTAAATGCCATACAAGTCAGCTTACAAATGTATGCAAACATTTAATTCAGCATGTCGACCTATAACAATAGCTACCAACAATAAATACACCAAGTTGGCTCAAAAAATCACACAGAACTCTAGTTGGTAAGCCAGAACTACCAAGAAATAGTGAATTGACCAAGCACGCTAGGCATCACTAAGCACCAAAGTCGACAAAGCACCATAGGCATGACCGAGTAACACTTCCACCTAGAGCTAGAGACTACCGAGTTCCTTCAGTGACCAAGCTTCCTTCAATGACTAAGGTCATTGATCAAGGCTGCAATCAAGTAACACCGGCCAAAATACAAACACCTCATGCAATTTTTGTTGGAAATATTCAAGGATTGACCGAGTTACTGAGAGGGGAGGGGTGAATCAGTAACTTCAAATTTTCTTACAATTATAGATGTATTAGCATATAGTTCACTTTTTCATTATGCATATAGAAAGCATGAAACTTAGAAGCATTCACAACAATGACACATAGATTTGGTTACCCAGAAACCTTCCAAAAAGAAAGTAAAACTGGGGTGGGGATGAAACCCACAAAGCTTTAGTACTATAGAATAAAGTTGGCCGGTTAAGGCTTACAATTTGATCACTTCTGATGATCTGCCCTGTTAGGAGCAATAAGGATTGCTAAATCCACCTTGTTAAAGGATTTACAAACATACAATGAAGTATGCACTCAGTAAAGAGATTTTACAACAGACTGTTAAGTCTACCTGGTTAAAGGATTTTAGTACTGATTCACCTGTTAGAATGAAACAGTAGATCTCTTGCTTTGCAACTGGATTGCTGATTGAGATTCGCTGAATGTACTGATCACCTTCTGTAATGAATTTGTCTTTGCTGTTCCCTATACTGCTGTAGCCCTTTGTAATTCGCTTATCTCTGCCTTTTCTTTTTATTCACATACATACTCATAATTACATCTTGACATTTTTACAACATTGTTTATATACAAGTCTAAACAATTAATTACAATTACAAAGTCAGCTTGACAAATAAACATAAGTGCCACTAAGTCGGCCCAAGTATGGTTACACGGTTCCTGCAAACTAACTCAGTGACTTTCTGATACTCGGTGTCCACTGCATTACTCAGCATCGTCATGCACTCGGTAGAAGTGAAGGCACGGTTCATACTAACCACTCGGTAGGTTTTGAACTCGGTAAATACTGGTGACTCGGTAGACACAATGTTACTCGGTTTATACTGTCCTGCTCGGTTTGCACTGTCTTGCTCGGTTTGCACTGTCCTGCTCGGTTTGCACTGTTCTGCTCGGTTTGCACTGTTCTACTCGGTTTGCACTGTTCTGCTCAATTTGCACTATTCTTCTTGGTTTGCACTATTCTACTCAGTTTGCACTGTTCTACTCAGTTTGCACTGTTCTGCTCGGTTTCCACTGTTCTGCTCAATTTGCACTGAGAATGCAAATAAGTGTTGTCACTAGTGGCAATTCTGCTTAATGCCAACAATCTCCCCCTTTGGCATTAGTGACAAAAATACTTATTGCTCAAAACTTATATACACTTATTGATTTTTATTTTTATTTTTCATAGGGCTTTATACATTATCTCCCCCTTTCAATGTGCTAACTTTTTCTTCTATACAAATCTCCTTTATACATATCTCCTTCTCCTTCTATACATATCTCCTTCTATACATATCTCCCCCTTTTTTACGATAATGCCAAAGGTGTATATACAAGTAATTTACAGAGAGAATCCAAAATTTGATAGAAAGTCAGAATGTACCTTCATGATTAGTGCCAAGGTTCTATCCCAATTTTCTTGCAGAATCTTGCATGTTTGGATTGCAATTTGGACTTCTGCAGAGAGTTCAATCATGTGATCTGCTATAGAGAATTGATTGTCATGAATCAATGTTTTGGAATGTTCAATGTGCTTATACATTATATTCATGATGGGAAGGATCATGTTCTGGATGTCTAGCAGTGTGGACCGGATCCTTGTATCTTCTTTTAGTAGATCTGACTGCATATTTGATAGGTATGAGACTTTCATGTGATGAGAAGAGCTTGAACTTGGTTCAAGTTGCAGCTTCTATATGCTAATCTTCATATCCTCATCCATTTTATTCATTTTATCCTTAACATCCTTTGTGAACTCGGCAATATTGCACAGTCTGGCCAAAAGAGAGGTGATATTCGAATAGGTAGATTCAATATTTGACAAATCTGAAGACAATTCCACTTGATTAATAGCTATGTGCTGAGCAATGTGCTCAAGCACTTTATTGTTGAATCTCTTCTCGGCTCTTTCAACTAACTTTTCTGTCCCAGATGAATCCTCATTGTATTTATTTACTGCTTCAGCTAATTGTAGCAAAACATGTTGAGAGGAGTCTACTTTAATACCTAATGCATCAGACAAAATGTCTTTTGCATCTTTAATGATTTGATATTCCTTGTCTCTTTCCTCTTTAAGCTTCTTTTGCTTTGCTTTCCTTTAGAGGATTTCACCTATATTTTGCATTTGGTCCGCTGATAGATTTGCAAAATCTAATGTTGGAACCTCTATTTCTTCATCTAGGTCTATATCCTCTACTATATTCTTACCCAAAAATTTTATACTCGGTAGAGCCTTAGGCTTATCTGTACTTAATGCCTTAGTAGTAGTGACAATAGACATAGTTGGACTGGCTATAGAGACTGGCACACTGTCTACTGGAGAACTTAAAATATTTACACTTGTAGAATCAAAAACTGGAATACTTACTGCTGGAAAACTGGGAGACTGCAACTCGGTAGAAGAAATGGTGGTTGCTTCTATTGTTGCTATAGGTGATTGGACAAAAGTTGAAGTTGTCACAACCATGCTTGAAGGTGTCTCCGAGCTAGATGTAGAAACTTTTACTGGAGAGGTAGGAAGGGATGCAATGACTTCTACTGCTATCCTCATAGTATCATCTACCTCAGTGGCTTCTTCTTGTTCATCACTGTCATCTTCAATATCTTTTATTATTACTGTTTCAATACTCGGTTGGTGAAGATGGTATATGTTCTTCCATGTAGCATTTGCAACCTTCACAACCGATTCAATATTGTTGATCAGAATCAAACAAGTATTGAACCTTAGTGTCATCTTATTTTCATTTTCCTTTAATGCCTTCTTTACTTCATCATTTTTCAAGCTCGGCATTAACTATCTCAGGGTTTGATCAAATATGTCTATCACAGTTTGCTTTGCATTGCTCCATCTCATTTTTATTGGATTTAATAAGACTGCTGGAACCTGTGGGGCTATTTCATCAAGAGAGTATTTCCACTGTCCCATCTTTTCAATAACAACATCTTCTATTTCCTTCTATTCTATTTTCGATCTGGTTTCATATTTAAAAGATTTTATGTTACTTACTCCAGATCCTGATCCGTCTCTAAAAAGTTTGATCCTCTCTTGAAAGTTTAGAGGAGGCCTTTTGAATACTATATCTTTGTCTTCCTTATCTTTATCTACCTTACCTCTTGCACTTCTCCTTGTAAATACAGCAGTGGGAGGCTTAGGTGCCTTAGTGATAAAAACCTCTCCTTTCTTCTTTGCAGGTTCTGGTTCCTCTATTTTCTCATCCTTTTCCTTTTCTTCTTCATCGTTATCTTCTTTGTCCTCGGTTATCATTTGCATTTTGGCTATCCTCTTCTTTCCTTTGTTTACCGCCTGTGGAAGTTTTATGCTCAATTCAATTCTCACCTTTGCTTCATCATATGTTCCAAAATATGGAGCTTCGGGATTAACAGGCTGATTAAGAAGGGCTTCAATGATATTCTTGGTTTCATCAATATTTACCTCATAAGGAAGAGGTTTTACATATACAATCCTCGGTTTAGCTGCTTGAATATATACATTGTCACAGTCTACCATGAAATAAATGTCATCCTTGTAATCCTCTACCAACTTCTTTGGAATCCGAAATCTATCATTCATCTTCTCTTTGAAAGACTCAAAATAACTGTCCATGATGCTTTCAAAATTTTCACCCATTTCTGAGATGTATTCATTAATCTCATAAAGTACTAGCACATCTTTTCTCCATACAACTTTTCCTTTGGAAGGGAATAACTTTTGAACATAGAAGAATAAACAGACTAGTAGGGATCGAAACTTACATGGATTGTTTTTGGAAGTTTGAATGCTTTCCATGTTCTTGTTAAACTGTTTTAACAATAAATCTGCAAGATCAAATGATAAGTTGTTCTTGACCACTTTGTATGCTAGGTCAATAGCTTCACAGGAGACACTATTCTGTCAACTTGAACTATATATCTTATGGGCAATAATGTGTGTACCAAACTTTAGTTCAGCATCGGTAATGCTGCTAACTTTCATGCCTCTACCGTCCCACTCGGCTAGGGTTTTCTTTTCCAGTTCCGACCGACTTAGGGTTTTGGTAGTTTTTTGCTTTGTTCAACATGGGAAGACCGGTGATTTGATGAATCATCTTCTTGGTGATCTCTATGGGTTGCTCAAGCCAAATCTTGCCATCATGTATACGGCTGAGAATGTATCTAACCCATTTATCTCGAGAGTTTCGAGGCAAATGTGCAATGTGAACTAATCCCTTATCTTCCAGATGTTTGTGCTCGGGTTTTAGAATACCATCCACACACAGTTCTTCACGCACAGTATCTAGTTCTAGGTTTCCCATTTCATGAATTGCACAGTTGAAATGATTGCGAATATCGTTAATAAATAGTACCTTAGGAGGAATCTAAGATTGAGCTCCGTTCGGGTCTAGGGCTGCTGCAATTGCGGGCACGATCTTGAAATCTGGTGCTTTCCATTCCCCTTGGACTAACATATCAGATCCTTTCTTCACTGAGGTGCTGGATGATGCCATGGTAGCTCACAGAAAATTCTTTTCGCAAAAGGTATTTGAGTCGCTGGATTGCTCTTGAAGTTTTCTGCTCTCAAAGTGCTAAAATTCACGGTGAGAAATGAGTTTGATTTCTTGCCTTTTGTTTATAACTCTGTCATTAATGCTCAGTACAAATTAGGGTATGAATTCTGACAGACTGTCACCCACTAAGAATTAATTACTCAGTGAAGACTTCGCAACTCGGCGAACTCGGGAATTCATATTGCTCCGACCTCACTCGGTAAAGACTAATACCGACCTTGTTCGGTAAAGACTAATACCGACCTTGTTTGGTAAAGACTGGTACTAACCTCCCTGTGATCTTACTGCATCTTGTATGCTGATTTAGATCTTTCTTTTAATTCGGTTCTGGAACTGCTTGAAGTTTGTCTAGGAGAATACAGTTCCAGTGCTTTCTTGGAAATTTAGTTTGAGTCGGTAGAGCCACCCATTCCATTACTTGGACTGGTTTGCTCGGTAGATTTAGGAATCCACTTTTGTCTCACCTATTTCCTGACCTTAGTTGCTTCATTCTTCTTTCCATCTTCAACTTCACTAGCATTCATGCAGTTTCTGGCTATGTGACCGAGTTTAGTGCATTTGAAGCATCTTACGGTAGTATCTCTTTTCCTTAGATGATGTTTTATGCAGTTCATGCCAATGTGTCCATATTCTCCATAGTAATGACATCTACACCAGGTGTTGTAGTCCCATCCAAACATTGCTTTCATAATTTGTTCTGCTGGATTGAATGTCTTGGATCTACACTCGGATGCTTTGTGACCTTGTTTGTTGCACTTGTGACAATTACCTCTGAATCTTGGTTTTTCCTTGCATTCATTTGCTTTGTGACAATGTTGATTGCAGTTGTAGCATTTTCCATTGAATTCTGCTTTTTCATTGTTCCAACATTTATTTGAAGTATGTCCTATTTTACCACAATGATTACAAGTAGGTTTTTGATTTCTTTGAGTACCTTGCTTAGAAGATTCACCTTCTCCTTTGTATCCAAGTCCTGCTTTTCCTTTCTGCCTATGCAGATTTTGCTCATACAACTGATTCAAGTCTTCTTGGCTTTTCAGCATTCCTTCATTGATTTGTTTTTCGGTGTTTAGGTCATCCACCAATCTTAGATTGATTTCCTTTTTAGATCTTAGTTCTTCTCTTGTGTTTTCTATTTCTGAGCTTAGATTCAGAATTTCCTCATTTGTATGGGAGATCTGATCAATTAGGTTTTCTAGCTGAAGGGTTTTATTTTGAACTTCATTGTTCCTACCATCTAATTCATCTTTCAACTTGTTTCTTTGTTCTAAGATCTCACAAAATCTTGTTGAGTGTAGCTCTTGTTCTCTTTTTAATTTTCTCACTTCTTCCTGTAGAGACCCATTCTTTTCTAGGAGTTCTTTGACAGCATTGTTTGCTTCATCTGAGCTATTTGAGGGAAAAAGATCTTCAACCTTTTCTTCAATGTAATTCTGATCATTCATCTGATTTGCAAGTTCCTTCCTTCTTCTTAGGGATTGGGAAAGATGTTCTTTTGCTTCCTTGAGTTTAGCTATGGCCATTTCCAGATCTAGCTTTTCATTTTCAATCACCTTGTTCAGTTTGAATACCTCCATTGTCCTGGATCTTTGCTCAAGCTAGTTAAGCTTTATCTTGAGAACCAAAAATGCTCTGATACCAATTGTTGGAAATATTTAGGGATTGACTGAGTTACTGAGAGGGGAGTGGTGAATCAGTAACTTCATATTTTCTTACAATTACAGATGTATTAGCATATAGTTCACTTTTTTATTATGCATATAGAAAGCATGAAACTTAGAAGCATTCACAACAATGACACATAGATTTGGTTACCCAGAAACCTTCCAAAAAGAAAGTAAAACTGGGGTGGGGATGAAACCCACAAAGCTTTAATACTGTAGAATAAAGTTGGCTGGTTAAGGCTTACAATTTGATCACTTCTGATGATCTGCCCTGTTAGGAGCAATAAGGATTGCTAAATCCACCTTGTTAAAGGATTTACAAACATACAATGAAGTATGCACTTGGTAAAGAGATTTTACAACAGACTGTTAAGTCTACCTGGTTAAAGGATTTTAGTACTGATTCACCTGTTAGAATGAAATAGTAGATCTCTTTCTTTGCAACTGGATTGTTGATTGAGATTCACTGAATGTACTGATCACCTTCTGTGATGAATTTGTCTTTGCTGTTCCCTATACTGCTGTAGCCCTTTGTAATTCGCTTATCTCTGCCTTTTCTTTTTATTCACATACATACTCATAATTACATCTTGACATTTTTACAACATTGTTTATATACAAGTCTAAACAATTAATTACAATTACAAAGTCAGCTTGACAAATAAACATAAGTGCCACTAAGTCGGCCCAAGTATGGTTACACGGTTCCTGCAAACTAACTCAGTGACTTTTTGATACTCGGCGTCCACTGCATTACTCAACATCGTCATGCACTCGATAGAAGTGAAGGCACGGTTCATACTAACCACTCAGTAGGTTTTGAACTCGGTAAATACTGGTGACTCGGTAGACACAATGTTACTCAGTTTATACTGTCCTGCTCGGTTTGCACTGTCTTGCTCGGTTTGCACTGTTCTACTCGGTTTGCACTGTTCTGCTCGGTTTGCACTATTTTGCTTGGTTTGCACTGTTCTGCTCAGTTTGCACTGTTTTGCTCAATTTGCACTGTTCTACTCGGTCTGCACTATTCTACTCGGTTTGCACTATTCTGCTCAGTTTGCACTGTTCTACTCGGTTTGCACTGTTCTGCTCAGTTTGCACTGAGAATGTAAATAAGTGTTGTCACTAGTGGCAATTCTGCTTAATGCCAATAGTTTCATCAAGGAAAATGAATGCCCCTACCTTAACCTTGGATTTCCCTACATCAGACACCCTAGGTTCCAAAAGATATTCATATGTGAGAAGAACATCTTCCAGGATTCATCACATAAATCCTGAACTGGTTTTTCATAAACAAGTCCTCCACCTTTTCTATTTGTAGATTATTCCACTTCATTTTTCTCTATCTCTTCAAGTCTTTTCTTGACAATATACAGGTCAGTTCTCCAAACTGATCATTCATTTTCTCTAGATCCACAATCTCAACTTGGCTACCAATACTCAGGCTTCTCCTACCGAGTGTTGTATCCATCAAAGGCATCAGGTAAAACTTCTTGTCATCCTTCTCAACAGTAAACACATTTATGACATAGTCATAAATAGCTCTACAATCATATTGCCAAGGTCTACCAAGTAATATATCACAACTATTCATCTTCACAATGTCACATAGCACAAGATCCTTGTACTAGCCAATCTAAACATCAATGAAGCATTGTTCTCTTACTTCCAAAGCATGAACATCTTGTAACCAGCCAATCCTATAAGGACAAGGATGCTTCATTCTATTTAATCCAAGTTTCTGAACCAGGTCCTCAGCTAAAAGGTTATTAGCATTACCACTATCAACAATAACATCACAGAGTTTACTTTCAGACTTGCATCAGGTTCTAAACAAGTTACTCCTCTAGAAAGGTTCCTCCTTTGTACCGAGAAATGTTCACCAAAGTAGAAAGTTCTCTGATTTAGGTTCATTCTGAATGTTCTCATTCATCACAGAAGTTCATCGATCAACCTTCTTCTGTGTACACTCAAAAGAACGATGTCCTTCCTCTCCACAGTTATTGAAAGTACCCTTAAAGATAACTCTACTTGTCTTCTTCTTCAGTTCCATAGGTTGTTGTTCATCTTCAGCATCAGTCAGCTTATCCTTCATTGAGTGATCAATCTTTTCCTTTCCTCGGGGATTACTATGTTGTTTCCTCTTCAACTTATCTTTTGCCTTCATAGCATACTGATAAGCATCTTCAACAAAATTAATCTTCAGCATACCAAGCTCATCCTGAATATTGAATCTCAGACCATTCACATACCAAGCTACCTTTTCCTTACCAAGCTCTCGGTGTCCAAACTGAATAGTAAGTTTGTAAAACTCCTCATTATAATGTTCAATAGACAAATCCTTTTATTTCTAATTTTGCAACTTCTTAAACAAGTCAAGCTCATAGTCAAAAGGTGTGAACTTATATTTCAACTTAGTCACCATCAACCTCCACCAATTGATCTTTGTTTCACCTTCATCTTCTCTATCTCTTTGTAGTTCTTTCCACCAAAGAGTAGCATGTTCTTTCAACTTTGTCTGTTCTAATCTCACCTAAAGAGGATCTTCGATTTCTTCTAGCTCAAATAAATCTTCAAGTTCACCAATCCAATCAATCAGATTGTTAGGCTTCAAATACCAAAGAAAGTAGAAACTTCCATTCGGTAACTACTACTAGACCGAGCTCCAAATCTATGCAACCAAGCAGTTCTATCTTCACCAGATTTGTTCCTCTAGTCATCACCACTAGATCCAGTAGTTTCAAATTCTTCAACAGCTTCCTCATAGCCATCCTCAATACCAACATTCTGAGGTACACCAGCAACAGCTCTCATGATCTTGGCAACCATGTCATTCTTCATCAATTCTATCTCAGATCTAACATCTGATCTGACTTTATCAAAAATATTTGATTCCATGACATCACAAAGATCTGTAATAGCTCTAGGGTCCAATCTTCTCAGAGGCATCCTTAAAGATATGCAAAAACCCTCTGCAAAAAACCCTCACCAACCACCTTGTGGCAATCTCCAAGTTGTGTACAAATCAGATCTCAACTTGCCACCTTCAACAAACAACTAGGGCAAGATCCACAAGTTCAGTGCTCCAGATCTATAATCCAGATTGTGCACAATCTCTGCTCCAACAAGATCAACTTCACAAGATCATCCTTGCTAGGTCAATCTTTTCTCCACAAGATCAACTATCAGCTCCAACAGGAATAAAACCTTCACTTTGATACCACCTGATACAGTCAAGGATGGTGGATCCATTGAAGGATAGTCCAAACCTTGTAGCCAATAGAATTACACAGCAGAATACTCAACACAATAGATAACACAACAATTGCTTCAAGTAATTTGCATTAACATGCCCAGCTGTAAGGCCTTCCAGGTTAGGGCCAATTACAAATAGAAACAATTTTGCAAGATCCACAAATAGATCCAATACAATCTCAGCTAGTTTAGCTCTAAAGACAATCAAAAGCTAATGGAAACTCTAAGGCAAATCTAAACTTGAGCTCGCAAGCCTCCAAGCAATCTCCTTGTCTCCAAGTATGCAACCACTAGCTCTGCTACAAACAACTATCAGATATCAATCTGATCTGCAAGATCATGCAAGATCTTTCCATAACTTCACCAACTTCAGCTTTCAGAACCTCAGATCTAATTCACTAAGTCTTCCAAGTCATGAACTTCTCTATGATCTCCTAATGATCCTCCTTTTCTGATCTCCCCTCTAATCCCCCTAAACATCTACCCAAACATCCTATAAATACTAGTCATCAGCCATAAGTCAGCTGGATGAAACCATTAACTACCCCCAACAAAATAATTAAATGCCTTACAAGTCGGCTTACAAATGTATACAAACATTTAATTCAGCATTTTGACCTATAATAATAGCTACCAACAATAAATACACAAAGTCAGCTCAACAAATCACATAGAACTCCAGTCGGTAAGCCAAAACTACCGAGCAACAATGAATTTACTGAGCATGCCAGGCATCACCGAGCACCAGTGTCGACCGAGCACCACAAGCATGACCGAGTAACACTTCCATTGAGTGCCAAAGACTACTGAGTTCCTTCACTGACCAAGCTTCCTTCAATGACCGAGGCCATCGGTCAAGGTTGCAACCGAGTAACACCAGCCAAAATACAAACACCTCATGCAATTTCACCGAGGACAAAGAATGCCCCTTCCTTAACCTTGGATGTCCCTGCATCAAATACAATATAACATCATATACCAATAATGGTGAAGTTATGTTCATCATATAATACAAAACATTTCTATTTACTTTGTCTCCCTTAAGTGAAAGAGCCATACTTCACCCCCTTTAAACATTTATTCATTCTAAGTTAATACTTTGTATCAACTATTCCATGTTGTATTTTCAATTTCACTATATATATGAGATTCAAGAACATATTTACATTATTCTGTGTGAGAAACATAATCATAATTAATATTTAATCATAACTATATATATATATATATATATATATATATATATATATATATATATATATATTATCAAACTCAAATAACATAAACCTGGGGAGACCTCAAAATATAAGGTATATGTGTTGATATATATATAGGTGGGGCCTCACATCCTTCCCCCCTAAGATTAAACTTCCTCTTGGAAGTTAGTAAAGAGGTAAAATCCTACCCTTGAGCACTTCTATAAGGAAAACATATCAAACTTCTCCCCTAGCATACAATTTATGTAAATTGAAATTTTTTCATCTAGCGTGTCATTATAAAATAACTATTCATAAGGTGAATTTCCATAATCAAAGGGTGTCACAACATTCTTCTTATGTTTTCATATGTATGATGTATGAAATTGAAATTATCATGAATAATGTAACTCATATTTTTATACAACATAAGGCAATAGTTGCACTAAAGATTGTTTTATTCACAATCATTATGTTCTCTTCTTATTATTTTTAATAACAATTCATTCAATAATAAAAATGCTATTCAATGTCTAGGATGGCACAATGTAAGCTTTATCATTAATAAAATGAAACATGTCCATTATATTAAACCCATAATACTTAAATATATAATTATCTTTCTCTTCCATGTTATTCTCTATCACTTTCTTTCTCACATGTATATCCAAAAGAAACATAGCCATCACATAGGTAACCACAACATAACTCACTTGAATTCACAACACAAGGCTAACACAAAATTGGATACACACACATAAACACTTAAGCACAACAATATTTTTAACAAAAATGCAAATACATGAACTCCCAATCCAAAGCTTGCACAATGGGATTCACCTTGAACCCATAATAAGGGGTGAAGATGGACTTCCATGTAGGAGATTTCCAATGAATACATGCAATAACCATGCCTTTCCAAGGCTAGAATCCACATTCATTTTTCCATACATTCTCCTCCTTATCTCCCCCAAATCAAGATCAATAAAATTGGCATGCAAGGGCACATACACCTTGCATTTTTTCCCTCTTCTCTCCATGAGAAGAGACTCTACACATTCATGGAGTCCAACTAACCCCTTCCCCCATACTTGGCCACTTCTTCCCTATCCAAGGGTGAGTAATGCCATTACACCCTTCACAAAACTCACTCATTCAAACAAAGATAAACACAATAAGCATGAAATCAAACCCAAAATCCCATTCCCTCACATCAGAAAAACACAAAATACATTGATCACATATGCAAGAGAATGATTATACATTTATGAAGTGCATGCTATAGAAAAGTAAGAGACACATATACATGCATTTTGTAGCTAAACAAGGATATTTTTCTTAAAATCAAATACATATCAAATTTATTTTATATTTACTTGTTTGATGATTCACATGATCTTTATTTTAATGTATTTGAAACAACATAGTTTGCATCATGAGTTTAATTTGTTATAAAAAAAAATGATTAAGCCCATAAGGCTCTAGAATAGAAATGTGGCTCTGATACCAAATGTAATGCCCAAAATTTAAACACTTGATTAGACATCACACAACCTATTTATACTACTCCAACTTAACTATTTTGGAAATATTTTTTTTAAAATGCAATAATCATGCACTACATTATTTAAGTACTAGATTAGGTATTTGTTTTCTTATTCATTTAATTAGCATCCAGAAAGACAATAAACCTACTTCAAAATAAATATAGTTAATTACAATGTCCAATTAACAAAAATGTCATGCATTTTCGTACCTAAGTTACTCTTTCTTGTTTCTAAAATTATTTTCTCCTTGTCTTTAGTACTTGTACCTACATACGTGACTACACCACTAGAGACATAATATAAGATCCATTGAAAGTTAGATACATAATCATAAAGGTAATTCCTTGTCAATATATTAGCTGGGTGAATCATAGTGTTGTTACATCTGAATTGGTAAAAAGGAATAAGTATATATGTGACATCAAGAAAGAGTAACCCAAACATATTTTAATCTATACAAAGACACGTCCTAAGGGCTAGACCTAAGTCTCAGGAGCTCATCTTTGATGGCCTTTCCTACGTCAAGCACAGAGACTTCGTAGTTTGGTATTAAATTTGAAAACAATATTTTAAAGAATGGTGGAAGTGGGTATGAAACACTGTCAATAGTTCATTTCCTCATACAGTTACTCATCGACTACCATCTACGTAGGTGAAGGAGATATGAAAACCAGCTAGAGACATACTATATAAAAAAAAAGTCCAAGGATTTTTTTTTATTTGAGATTAAGTTGAGAGTGAATGTCCCCATATTTACTTGGAAAACCTAAGTCCATGACTTACTAACAACTCACTCACATCCCTGATTTCAACAGTGTGGGGTGTAATTAAGATATTGAATTAATTTTTATTTATTTTTCAATATAAATACATATAGGCCCTATCAAGAGTATTTTAAAAGAAACTAGATGAGACATGTAACGGCCTCATGACCAATAATAATTTACATAAGTGGGAACCACTTAATTTAAAGAAGGTACAACATTATTAGGATCACTCACATATAATCACAAAAGAATATTTTTAATGAACCATGCTTACATTACTCTCATAATGACTCTATTCACACCATATACTCGAGGACAAATACCCAATATTAATAGCTTTTATCCTAGCATTAAATAAAATATTTCATTAGTGCTCAACATGGGCTCATAATAGAGATCGGGCATAAAGAGTACCAATTTAGATTTCCCCCATTTATCACATAGTTTCTAGACATATCTTTTTAAACACCTTAATCATCAAGAAAAGTATCCACCGTTTTGATTGATCTTAGGCAATCTCAGATTGACAATTTTTACTGTGTTAGTCATGTTCTATGCAAAAAGATTAAACATTTGGATGCTAAACAAAAGATGGCTTTAACTTGAAGAGTATATAGAAATCAATATTGACCAATTGACTGAGCAAACACATTCTTGTAGCACAAAAAAAACATTACAGGCATTGATGTTTACGCTGACAATCAACACAACATTTCAAAACTTACTCCAATTTACAAAACCCAAAAAGAGAAGAGTTTTTTTCTCAACCAAATGGAAACATCAAATAAATCTAGAACCTTCAAGGGAGCAGAACAGCAGTTTGGAAAACACATGCCCCTTACAATTATTGTGTATAGTGATTTAAAGTAACCCACATACAAATATAACATGACCCGTCGAACCAGAGACTGATATCGCTGGACAATAGAGGTGACATTTTTTTATTATCTTTACCTCTTCTAAATAGCTAAACACGCATATTAAGTGGATCATATTTTTTTAAGACAAAATCTGTTCAATGTAAGTTTTCATGAATTTTTAACAAAAATGAGCCAAGGAAATCAATTCCATAGACATTGAACTCATGTTTATATGTTGAAGTCCGATGGACATGGATTAACTCGTATCTGCGACATGGAGATATGAACCAACTTGAATTTAAAGAAGTACCATAGTTTCCTACAGTTCGGGTCAGTCAGCTTCAAGTATATGCATAATCATAGCTGAATCAGAACAAAAGGTGTTTAAGGTCAAACATAGGAACTAATGATATTTATAATGATTGAATCTATTTAAATTCAACTAGCAATCCAATAAGGAAGTATGATAATTTTCCAAAATTTCTTTATCCAAAACTTCCGCCAAGACATCTCCATAGTAAAGTTTTTTTTTAAGGTAAACACCCAAGATTCTCTATGTTTCTCTGCTCTCTATTTTTCCAGAAAATAAATTTTCTCATTCTCTAAAAATAGATTGCAAGGGTGAGTGGTTCTTTAAGATTATCTTCATAATTAAAGGCCCACCTCCAAATGAAACAGAATGTGGTTCATAAATTATGTTTTCATTATTCAAGTACTATAATTAAATTCGTAACTATTATTCCTTGTTTTTCACCAACGGTTATCTATATGTTTTTACACATATTTAATCTTCTAGGTATTATAATTAATTATCATTTTAATGTATCAACAGTCAGTTATTATTCTTTAACTACTACACTTCAATGTTTTATAAGAGTTTGATCAAGAAGAAAAATGTAATGCTTACCTTACAAATTGAAATAAAAACTATATGGGGTTGTAAGTGATCAATGAAGTCTCCCACGCACATTAATATTCTGGCAACTGCTATGCCTTCTCTCTTCTAATATCTGGTGGCTTTATACTAAATGGAAGAGGCATAAATATTCTACTTGACATATTTGATTCCCCAAAAAAATTTGAAATAGTCGTTGGTGCTATCTCTTCTTGAATACCATCATTTAGTAGATCAGCAACTCAATGAGAAAAGGGGATAGGTAAATGTAAGGACTAAACATAGGAAAAAAACATGCTATTGTAGTGGTAGAATGTAAATAGTCCATGCTTTCTTTTTTTAAAATTATGACAAATAGTTGATCTGTCACATACAATAGCTACATGTTTTCGTGCTCTTGTTATTGCAACATTGATGTGTCTATTGTCACCTAAAAATCCAACTATCCCAAGGGTATTTGACCAAACTATTGTAATGATGATAGCATCAGCTTCACAGCCTTGAAAACTATCTACACTTGTAACCCGAATACCTTTAGCTTCAGATAATTCATCAAGACGATCTTGCAAAAGCTGGACTTGAGCTACATAAGGTGACTGCATAGAAATTTTTGTAGGTAGAACTCCAAAAAAAAAATGAGAGATCTCACATGCTACACAACAATATATGTTTCCCCTTTATTATAAAATGAACCAGTTCCCTCAGGATCCAGATGCTCCTCACAGTCAAGTGATAGGCTTCCATAAGGCATACGTGTATCCAACAAAAGCAGAGGGCACCGAGTTATCCATGTAGCCTTAACAAATGGTGAGTCCACAAGAAGATGAGATGCTATAGAAGTTGAGGAATGCAATAAACCTCCATACATTTCTTTTGAAGCCCAGCTATCAATTGCATCATTCATAATGTATTGGATTGATTCTATATGAGTCAAGGAACCTTCATATAACTTTGATGCTCGTTCCACCTTCATTAAGAGATACAAACTTTTGAGAACATAATTTGTCTTCCCTCCCCCTCCCAAAATGTTCATAGGTTTGAGTATATGTGCCCTATTGCAGCGCTCCCAAAATGTGTCATCTCATGGGACCCAATCTAGTCTACAAATTTCTCACCCCCAAGGAAAGGGACACCATGCCTTATTAATGACATGATAGTCTCCTCCATTAATTCACTAGTGAAATTATATTCAAAATGGCTTCCATGTCTTTCAAAGGGCCGGTGTAGATGGAAAAACAATAAAGGTGAGGGATTCATCTATTGGCATCATCATTAAACATAGTACCTAGCCTACTGATTAAAGTTTTTCCTTCCAATGGCTTAAATTCCCTAGCCTAAAATCTTGCCTCATTATTGTTGTCTCAAAATGTAACCTTCTCTAAGACATAAGAATTATTTATATGTTCAACACCCATTACATGGGTAATTATATTTAAAGGGAAAATAGTGTAGATTTTAAAACTTCATTGATAAAAGTGGTGGTCTTTCATTCCCATCCACATTTATTAGTCACACATTTTTCAATTCTATTTCTTTCATTTATATATTTAATACTACATTAATGCTCATTTTAATATATAATGTATTTTATATTGCATATTTGTATTTTCACATTAAATTGTTGAGGAGTGTTTCACCTCAAGATTTTGATGTTCTTTACATCTTTTATTTCTAGATCATATAAATCTAATTATAATACCTGATAATATTTAATTATAGTTTGATTTCACCTTCATTTGAGATCCATCAACTTCTCTTGATGAGTACTTGACTCGTATACTTATTAAAAGATTTCTACACCAATCCATAACATAAATGTACTAAGTTATTAAATCACTATCAATAATCACTATACAATATTACCCTCCTCTATTCACAGTAATAAAATAGTTCACATAGTAAATGTTACCACATGATTTGAATTTTTTTCCACCTAACCTTCTTATCATTACTCACATCATGGGAATCATTGTATTATTTGAAATTAACAAGAACATATTCAACCAACTAAAATTATCATATAGAGAATGAAATTAATTCTAGTTATGTCTATTATTATCATAAAAGTAAATTACTTATCATGAGAGTAAATTACTTACCTCCTCATCCTGAGACTTTTTTTATTCCACTTGCTTCTTTCAAAACCAAGATTATATCACAATAAATCTAAATCATCAATACAATATAGCATCATATACCAATAATGGTGAAGTTATGTTCATCATATAAGACAAAACATTTCTATTTTCTTTGTCTCCCTTAAGTGAAAGAACCATACTTCACCCCCTTTAAACATTTGTTCATTCTAAGTTAATACTTTGTTTCAACTATTACATGTTGTATTTTCAATTTCACTATATATATGAGATTCAAGAATGTATTTACATTATTCCATGTGAGAAACATAATCATAATTAATATTTAATCATAACTAAATATATATATTATCAAACTCAAATAACATACCCTGGGGAGACCTCAAAATATAAGGTATATGTGTTGATATATATAGGTGGGGCCTCACACATTACAATAGTTAGTGAATTCATCAGAAGAAAAAAACTCACCTCCTCTATCAGACCTTAAGCATTTCAATGATTTTCCAATTTCTTTCTCAACTTTAGCCTTATACCCTCTTAACATCTTAAATGCCTCATATTTTTCTTTCAAGAACATAACAGTCATCAATCTAGTATAGTCATCAAAAAACAAAATAAAGCATCTATCGCCATCGTAGCACTAAGTTCTCATGGGACCACATAAGTCAGTGTGAACCAACTCCAAAATTCCTTTAGATGAGTATTCCTTACTTTTAAATCTAGATTTTTTCATCTTCCCTTTCTGACATTGATGGCACATAACATGATCAAGTGTGGTTAGACTAGGAAATCCTCTAACTTTTCTCTTTCTATTGATCTTAATCATGTTATCAAAATTTAAATAACATAACCTCTTATGTCATAACCATGCATCTTCATTTTTCACCAGCAAACAATAAGTCTCAACATTGTCAAGATAAAATAAATTACCTTTTGATTGTCCACCTGTTCTGACATGCTTTCTAATTTCATCATAGATTTTCACCTTTTTGTTCTCAAATGCAACTCGGTGACCTGAGTTATTCAGTTGTGCTATACATATTAAATCCTTTTACCCAATATGCATTATCACATCTAATTTTATCATTCAATAAAATAGATCATTTTCCTTTAACCATTCAAAGTGCGTCATTTCCCATTTTCACTAAACCTCCATTATAGTGCTCAAGATGATCAAACTTATCTTCATCACCAGTCATGTGATGTGTACAGCCACTATCAATGATCCAAGTATCATTCTTACTAACTTTAGAAATAAGTGTTGTTTCTACATACCTTTCATCATATTTTGAATCATCTTTCATTGAAACAAACACCACCTCAATATCATCATCAGTGTCGGTGTTTGTGTCATCTTCTTCTGCAAAGTAACATGCATGTTTTCCCTTATCTTTGTGATCTTGGTTGTCTCTGTTGTAGTGTCGATAGCCTCGGTTGTTTCTTCTTCCACACTTCCCATCACCAAATTGGTCTTTTTCTTTGTCATCCTCTTTCCTATTTGGACATATTACAAAAATATGGCCAACTTCTTTTGTTAGGAATGGGAACACTGAGAGGGGGGGGTGAATCAGTGTTCTATACTTTATTACTTTTTCTTTTATCTTGAAACTTAACTTAATTGCTTAGTTATTGAAATGAATATTAATGCAAGTAAGATAAAAATTCATAACACATGACACCAAATATGATTACGGAGAAACCAAAATAGGTAAAAACCTCGGTGGGAATTGACACCCACTAAGAACTGCACTAGTGTTTTATGATCCATGTTAGAAGATCCTGCAACCCTGTTAGGAGTTGATCTTTACAATGCAATAAGTACAGTGACCTAGTCAAGGGTCAGACCCTATTAGGAGTCTTTTACAATTAAACTTGTTAGGGGTGGGGACACACTATCCTAGAGCTCACTTCTCAAGTGGTGAAGGCTATCACCTTTTGGATATCAGATACACATTATATCTATAAGGTGAACAGGTGTTGAGACACTACTTGTCTGATCAGTTCCTTTTGTGCGTTGATGCTTTAGCCTCTTGTAATGCTCTAACACATTCTATCTTCTCTTCGCATACTTCTTCTCTTCTTATACGATCTCCATTTCTCATGCCATGGTGAATTACAAGGGCGCATGTCTTATTTATATGCGCATACAAAACTCTTCATCAAGTAGTCCTATAACTAATTATAGACAATGCTTCCAAGTGAATTGGCTCAAGCATGTTTACATATAATCATACTAACATGTCTATGACCTAAATACAATAGGTGCATAGCCTTTACAAAATAGTATTACAAGGGCTAACCAAAATACAAACAGTCGGCTCCATGCTTTGTCTTGTTCTGCCGCTTACTATCTGTGCCACTTCATCTGACTATAACTTCCTCATCTAACTCATATCATCATGTTCTCTTAGACTTATCATGAATACATACTTAGAAGCTTATCTTCAAGGGCTCATGTCATAACTTGGTCATACGCACGTGTGTTGATGTTCTGATCACCTGGTGCTCTACTATCTGTCCAGTCTTCCATAGCCATTTTTCTGATCTTCTTCAATATGCACTGACTCCAAAACTTCATATGACT
Source organism: Chamaecyparis obtusa (assembly GCA_027943335.1). Taxonomy (NCBI): domain Eukaryota; kingdom Viridiplantae; phylum Streptophyta; class Pinopsida; order Cupressales; family Cupressaceae; genus Chamaecyparis; species Chamaecyparis obtusa. The sequence continues at coordinate 372,317 of BSBK01000654.1, forward strand.
TTGTTTCCATAATGAAAACACTAAATATAGTCATATACTTTAGTATAATAAAATTTCCAATAATCTCCCCCTTTTTCATTAATGGCAACAGAGGAATATGGCGATGTTACTAACTGTATCCTTATACAAAATTTTGCAATACATACTCTAACTTATATCTCCCCTTATGTACTATACTTTTCTTTACATCATTTACAAGGATCCATATTCTTCCTTCTACATACTATACTCCCCCTTTGACATTAATGACAAAGGTGCTCAAAAAATGTATTCACAAGTACTTACAAAGTGAAGACATCTGGATATACTAACTTTAGATTAGCAATCTCATTCTACCAAAATTTCTTCAATGTGTCTATTATCTAGAGATGGGCGCACAAAGCATATGTTAAATTTTCCATCTTCTCCAATTCTGTACATGGACCTTGATCATATATCACCATAGTGGCATCGATCTCCTTGATGTTCTGATTCAAGACATCTAGTGAGGGTGCAAGAGCATTTCTCAGCTGTGTTTGTCATGCCCTTATCTTGGACATTTATTTTTCTATCTTTTTTATTTTGTCCACTTGTCCCTGGTATACATTGTTACACATGTGTACATCTGTAGTGGGATCTTCAACTAGCTTCCTTACTTTATCTATCATAGCCTCTACCTCCTAAATTTTCTTATAGAGATTTGTAGTCAGCTTGGCTTGGTTCATGCATTTTGCTATGAGTTTCCTTCCTTTGGCTAAAAATTCTTTTAGTGAAGCTTGACCAACCTTTAAAGAGTTGAGATCAAGTGAAACGTTTGCAGTTATCTAATCCAATCTCTTCTTAAGATACTTCTCTTCTGCTACCTTAGCCATTGATTCTTCTAGGCAGGATAATTTTGCCTTGAAGCTTGTTAGGATATTGCTGACATCCTCCACTGAGTGCACTTTTTGTACCTTGTTCTCTACTGGTAGTAGATTGTTCAAGATGTCTATTGACTCAACAAATAGAGGATTTCTCATTACTTGTTTCTCCTTGGCCTTCTCCATAGCAAGGGCACTGATCTTGATCAGGTCTTCTTCTCCCCAAGAGTCCAAACTTGTAGTGTCAGGGTTCAAACTTGACAACAATGATGTTGAAGGCATGGGAGTGATGGGTGTGTTTTTCATCATTTTTTTCTTAATCTCCACAGGCATTTCAACTAAGGGTTCATCTATTGTTTCCTTTTCTACCTCATCTTCTCCTCCTTTCTCCTTTTCTTTTTCTTTCTCCTCTTCTTCTTCTAAACCTATTATATCTTCTATCAATACAACCTCTAGGTGCTTAGGTGAAATATCACTGCATAGAATTTATGCCTCTTGTGTACTTACAAAGGCTTCCTCAATTTTGTCTAAGTTTGTATCATTTTCTACCATTGATATTTCCACATTATCAATCATTATTGTGTTATCCTCTTGAGTTGCGGTCATGGGCACAGACTTTATTTCAACTACAGGCACTGTTACTAAGGGTGTTGATTCCTATGGACCTATCATAGGTGTTTTTGTGACCTCAGCTTCTTTATCTTTCTCAACATGTGCTTGAGTGATGGGCATAGATGGAGGTTTCATTTTTTGTTCAAGGAACACTTTCTCAAAAGATTTTTTTGTCTCCTTGGTTATCTACTCATAATCCTTGTTCATTATGTGCAATGTCCTCATCTTAGTTCGAAGGTGTGGCTTCACCAAACCTAGCAGTATTTTTTTCTCATTAATTGAAAATACTGGTAGATTGTCATCTAGTGTTTTCTCTTTGATTCTAAAGTCTTCCTCTGTTGCTTTTCTTTTCAAGGAATCCAAAATTTCCCAAACTTTATCTAGAATCACTGTCTTCAGTTCTAGCACAGTCTTCTTGAATTTTATCATATTTTTTATCAACATATCATGGATCTCAGACTTGTCAATCTCATGATATCTATCATAGAACTTAGATATCTGATCTAACCTTCCTCTACCACCCTAGTCCTTAATACTTGAAGACTTGGTAGGAATCCTACCTCAGGAGGTGGTTGTACATTTCTTCCTCTGCTTCTTGTGGTTCTTGTTGAAGGGTGGTTTGTGGTAGTTTGTGTCTTCCTCTTAGGTATCTTGGGAGATGCTTCAATGGACTCCACATTAGCTTTATCTATGGACACAGAGGTGATATTATCTATCTTAATCTCTTCTTCCTTTTCATCATCAATTTTCTTAATATTTACCTTCTTCATCTTGGGATCATCTATCTTCTTTGTCTTAGCTTCCACATAGGATGAACCCTCAATCTACATAGCTATCTTTGCTTCTCTAGCTTTATCCAGGTCTTCTTATGTCACACCATGGATCTTCAAAATCTCAGAGGTGATTTTGGTGGCTTTTCTCTTGGTTGCAACACTTTTTAGGACTGCATCTACCTGTCTGGTCTTTTCTTCATATGGTCCCCATCTAGGCTCATTAGGATCCTTGTGCATCGATAGTAAAACTTGTGCATAGGCTTCCATGACTTGCTCCTCAACTTCATAGCCAAGTGGATGAATCCACTTAGTTTCTTGGCTCAACATCCTCCATGCAAGTAATGCCAGTTTCTACCATAAAACAGATAATCTCCTTGTATTTTTTAACAATGCTTCATTTGCATCTTTATCCTGAAAGGTTTCAACTCTAACTCCATGTAGTCTCTCAATGTGCTCTCAACTAATGCCTTAAGGGATATTTGAGGCATTGTAGGTAAAATTTTATCTAAGTATATGTCTGATACCTTTCCAACTATATGAAAGTACATATAGATTATTAAAGACCCAAACCTGAATATTTTGGTCTTATCATGGTTGATTTCCCTTATGTTATCCATCAACTGTGTCCACAAGATTTCACACAAGTTGAATTCTCCATTCTCATTTACTATCCTGATGGCTATAAGAATAGTGGTTATGGACACACTATTGATCATGTTAGCATGCTGAAATATATAACCAAGAATCGTAGACATCAATTTGATGTCCTTCTCCTCAATTGGCTCGACTTTTATCCTGTGCTTATCACTTTGGGATCTGCAGGCTTGTTCAACCAATTTTCTAACATCCTTTCCAACTGGAAGAATGGTGCCTATCCTAGATAGACCTGTCATCTCATGAATGAGATCAGCTATGATTCTGACTGGTACTTCACCTATCCAAAATAGGTCATCATGGATTCTGGTCAACAGGATCTTAATCCAGTTGGACTCATAGAATTCATGTGTTGTAGCATACTCAATAATAGGGTGGTCTTCTAGGTGTGCAAACTCATTCATGAATGTTTTATTAGGTTTCATCATTGACTCAAGGTGCGACCTAATTCTATCCAAACCAACTAGTTCCTTTTTGCAATACACATATGCGTGTATGTCTTCTACATGCATGATGCCCATTGGGGTTCTTAAAAATGCTTCTTCTATGTCATCTAGGGTGGACTTAAATGGATACTTCTTAAAAACATATCTCTTTCTTTCAGCAACATCAAATACAACTGGTGTAGCCATGACTTACTTGATTAAATGCTTCTAAATGGTTTCCAAGGGTTTCTGAGATGACGCGTCGAGCTAGGGCTTCATAACAAACTATTTTCCTTCTTCACTGATTGATTCAACTACAACACTTCACAACTCAACTGCTTGATCTTATGTGCTCTCCAATTGCTCAACTTAGAATGTAATGTGAGAATAATGAATCTCTGATGGCTATAAAGAAATTTTTCTTCCATTAATGCTTGTCGTGTAAGTATAGAATGCAACTATAAATTTTATTCTTTATTTTTTCTAACAATCAGGCAATGCGCTCTTGCATACTACATCACATAGTCTCCAAATAATTTTAGTCCAAGGTGCATACTTTGAGAGTGAGTATACCAGCCATGTAGGGGTCTAGAGCTAATCTAGCCCCCCTATTACCATGAAGGTCATTTAACCATAAATAGGAGGTGCATCCAATGTGGATGCATCCTCAACTATTTCATCGACATTATCCTTCTTTTCTTCCTTCCAAATCAAGCTTGCATCTTCTGAAGCTTGTACAAACTTGACTTCTCATGCTTCTTCTAATATTGAACTTTCTAACTTTTTAGGGCTTTCCTATCTATGCGCTCTTGTTCTGCAGAACCTAGAGATGTGTCCAGCCTTGTTACATGAGTGACAAATTACTAGAGGCCTGATATTCCTTGGTGCATTAATGTGGTTTACCATACTGCAATGTCTAGCTGTGTGACCAACATAATTTCATATCTGACATGTAATGTTCTGAGAGTTTCTTAAATTCTGCTGAGGATGACTTCTCTGACTTCACTGATTTTGATTTCTTTGATTTGATCTACAATTCATAGCTCTATGACAAAACTTATTGCATGAATAACAGCAACCATTAAAAGGTCTTACCTCTTTACAATTTCTTGCTATGTGACCATGCTTGTTACAGGCATAACAAGTCTTATTTACTATCTTGCAATCATCCTTGGGTGGTTTAGTTTTAGCTTCTATATGATTTCCTATCTTCTTAGCTTATGTAGATTCTTCTGATGCTTTCTTTCTTACTCACATGTCATTGATCTGAATTTGTGCTTCATTGAATCCAATATCGCTAGTGTCTCCTTTAACCTTTTGTGTATACAATTGTGACTCTAATAGATCCTTTCTTGTGTGCAACTTGTTAATATGATTCTTTGCCTTAGTCAATTCAGATTCTATTTGTTTCTTGATATTCTCTAACTCCAATATTTTCATGTTTGCTTGCCTTAGTTCTTCATCTAACTGTTTGTTTTCTTTGACTTGTTCTTCATAGGCTTTTTTATTGTTAAGTAGCTTTTCATCCAACTCTTCAATCTGATCTTTGAGAGAAGTGTTTTCCTCATTTATCTTTTTAACCATTTTTCCCAAATCACTTGTGGAATAGTCTTTCAAGTATTTTCTCAATTTTTTAATGACTACATGAGAATCACTAACCTTTTCTTTCAGTTCTTCAATTTCTTTTTTAGATCTATCAAGGTCTTCAAGAGCTTCTTCTAGATTCTTTTTCAGATGTTTCATTTCTTCCTTATCCATGATTTCCTCAAGTGGTTAAAATTATCTTCATAGGACCAGAGCTCTGATACCAATTGTTAGCAATGGGAACACTAAGAGGGGGGGGGTGAATCAGTGTTCTATACTTTAGTACTTTTTCTTTTATCTTGAAACTTAACTTAATTGCTTAGTTATTGAAATAAACATTAATGCAAGTAAGATAAACATTCATAACACATGACACCAAATATGATTAAGGGGAAACCCAAATAGGTAAAAAACCTGGTGGGAATTGACACCCACTAAGAACTGCACTAGTGTTTTATGAGCACTATTAGAAGATCTTGCAACCCTGTTAGGAGTTGATCTTTACAATGTAATAAGTACAGTGACCTGGTCAAGGGTCAGACCCTATTAGGAGTCTTTTATAATTAACCCTTTTAGGGGTGGGGACACACTATCCTAGAGCTCACTTCTTAAGTGGTGAAGGCTACCACCTTCTAGATATCGGATACACACTATATTTGTGAGGTGAACTGGTGTTGAGACATTGCTTGTCTAATTAGTTCCTTTTGTGTGCTAATGCTTTAGCCTCTTGTAAAGCTCTACCACATTCTATCTACTCTTCACATACTTCTTCTCTACTTATACAATCTCTATTTCTCATGCCATGGTGAATTACAAGGGTGCATGTCTTATTTATGTGCGCATACAAAACTCTTCATCAAGTCACCCTATAAATAATTATATACAACACTTCCAAGTGAATTGGCTCAAGTGTGTTTATATATAATCATACTAAAATGTCTATGACCTAAATACAATAGGCACATAGCCTTTACGAAATAGTATTACAAGTGCTAACCAAAATACAAACAGTGGGCTCCATGCTCTATCCTGTTCTGCCGCTTACTATCTATGCCACTTCACCTTACTATAACTTCCTCATATTGACTCATATCATCATGCACTCTTAGAATTAGCATGAATACATACTTAGAATCTTATCTTCAAGGGTGCATGTTATAACTTGGTCATACGCACGTGCATTGATGCTCTGATCACCTGGTGCTCTGCTATTTGTCTAGTCTTCCATACTTGGCCATTTTTCTGATCTTCTTCAATATGTGCTAACTCCAAAACTTCATATGACTTTTTCTCCATAATGACAACACTAAATATAGTCATATAATTTAGTATAGTCAGTTTTCCAATTCTTTACAATTAAAACAAGATAAAGTTAAATTTCTGTTATATCTACCTTTACCTTTCTGCAATCTCCGAGCCATGAGTGCTTCAAGTTCATCAAGCTCATCATCAGTATTACTATCACTTTCATTCCTTATATTATTATTACTACTAGATTTACCAATCTTCAGAGAAGATATAAAAGCAGACTCAACACTCGGTACAACACTATTGTCAAAATTATTTAGCTTAGAAGTTGTTAACTTTCCAATCAAACTATCAAGAGTAAGAGTGCTATTAGGTGCAAACCTCATTTCATGAATAGTAGATATTATAATTACATAGATAGGAAATAAGGTTCTCAATATCTTACTTACCATTGTATCTTCAGAAATGATACCACCAGCTCCATGGATAGCATTAACTACCTCTTTGATTCGGTTTGTATACTGTGTGATATTTTCTCCTTCCTTAATCTTCATGTCATCAAATCTACCTCTCAAGCTTTCAGCTCTCGCTCTCATCACATTCACATCACCACCATAAACTAGACAAATTTTATCCCACATTTCCTTTGTTGTAGTGCAATTCTTGACATCCTCAAATTTAGCATCAGATAGAGCAGCAGCAATCTCTATCATAGTAATATTGTGTTTATGATGGTCTCTCAACTGATCAAGGGTTAAAGGACCAACTATCGATTGTATGTAGCCATTGTTTAGTAACGGTATAGAAAATTCTTTAATTACAGATATGTGAAGTCTCATCCAGCTTTTCCATGTAGTAAAGTTGTCTTTGTTCAGCTTCGGCACTTCCCTCTTATACATCTTGTAATCTTTCTGCTCAAGTCCTTAAAACTTTCGTGCAAGCAACCAATATGCTATGATACCAATTGTTAGAATAAATGATAGGGGGGGTGAATTAGTTAGATCAATTATCCTATAGTCCCAAATACAAATATGTACTCCATAAAATATTTCAACCAAATTATGTAGCTCAGTAACATAAAATATCAATCTATCTGTTCACTTTACTGATTACCTATATTTAACTAACTGTGATTACCGACCAAATCAATTATGTAGTATGTAAATTATGATAGAAAAACAATCATCACAAATAACACATAACATAATGATTTAATGTGGAAACCCTATTAAGGGAAAAAACACATGGGACCGGTAACCCAAAATAATTCACTCTTCTAAAGTGAGCTCGGTGAAGAGCTAACCCTATTAAAGGTTACAATACACACTGTTAGGTGTGACCTTATTAGAGGATTTAACTCTAACCGTTACCTTTTGACCAGCATTCACTATGGGGTTAACAAGATAACAATGTACATTCTCTTAATGACATAGGGCAGAATATAAGATGGTTAAGTCTACTAAGTTAAGAGATTTTCTGAATCAATGGTTAAACTGATACAGTAATGATCTAATTCAAATAAAACTGAATTAAAAATATTCAGATCTATGCTAAGCCCATAAAATATCCTCTGATCATTAATCAATTCACTTCCTCAATATACTTCAACTTACTTTCACTTGGTAAATGATTCTCTTACGCTTGGTAAAACTCTGCAGCTCAGTTCTTCAATAACCAGTTTGATTAGGCATGCATGCATAAGTTCTTCATGTGAATTCTCTATAGTCTTCTTCTTTTTGGCATGTTTCAATAATGAAACTTGTATCTCTTATATAGATAAGTAAACCATTTTTATATCATCCATTAGATTTTTTTGCTTAATCTTCTTCATCCATTTTACCACTTAAACCTTCCTCGACAGATGTGTCATTAACACATCTCAATCTCATCCTTTAGATCTTTTCCAAATTTTTTCAGTCGTGGATCTCATAACAAGATTCATCCTTAATCTCAAAATCATACCAATATCCATCTCATCAATTTTTAGTTGGTTGTTCTTAGCATTTAATGTTTTCATCCATACTTGGTTGATATAAAAATGTGTCGGTGATAACTAGTTGAACTAGCTCGATTAATATTGTCAGTCGATATACACTGCACTGGCTCTGTGTATATAGAAATCTTCAATTACCGACCACATTCCTACTTCAATTTCAAATCTCTTCTTCATAATAGATTAATGTAACATGATCAAGTCAACAATATAAAGCCATAGACTCATCAATAAGTTACCAAGTGCTTTCCTTATCCTTATCTGTCATATCCATCTTTTCCTCATGTAGATATATCAATTCCTCATCTTTCTTCCTTCAACGGATGTTCAGATGTTTTTAACTAACATGATAAGTACTATCAAGACTAGTTGACATCAATGACAACATATTTACTGATTTAATCATCTTACCTATCATTTTAGTACTCGGTGATAACTAATCACTATTTCTTCAGTTCATTCAGGTATTCAATCAGTTGTAGTTCATCAACAAGATGTCAAGAAGTTTGTACAGAGTTTCAGAGTATGTCAGATGGAAAAGGAGTAAAGAAGAATACAGGGTTATATCAGCCATTACCTGTACCAAAGAAACCTTGGGAGTATATCAGTATGGACTTTGTTCTTAGTTTGTCAAGGACGCAGTAGGGACATATTCAATTTTTGTGGTGGTTGATAGATTTTCAAATATGGCACATTTTATTCCCTACAAGAAGACTAATGATGTTGTTCATGTAGCAGAATTGTTTTTCAAAGAAGTGGTGAGACTACATGGTTTGCCAAAGAGCATAGTTTCAGATCAGGACATTAAGTTTTTTGGATATTTATGGTGCACATTGTGGAAGAAGATAAAGATAGATTTGAAGTTTAGTTGATCACATCATCCATAGACTAATGGACAAACAGAGGTGGTGAATAGAAGTTTGGGAAATTTTCTAAGATGTTTGGCTGGAGACAAGCCAATAGGATGGGATTTAATTTTACCACAGGAAGAATTTGCATACAATAATTTTGTCAATAGGAGCACTGGTAAATCACCATTCTAGATTGTATATGGAAGTAGTCCCAGAAATGTTTCAAAGTTGAGGAAGATAGATAAAGGAGAAATAAGTAGTGTTGAAGCTGAGGATTTTGCAGAACATTTGAAGAACATCCATGAGGAGGTGAGGAAGAAAAGTACCAAGATGAATGTGTAGTATAAGGCTAAGGTAGATGAGAAAAGGAGGTATAAGGAATTTTATGTTGGGGATGAAGTCATGGTTCATTTGCAGAAGGAGTGATTTCCAGTTGGTACATATAACAAGATGAAAATGGAGAAGTTTAGGCCATGTAAGATACTGAAGAAGCATGATTCAGGAAATGCTTATGAGGTAGAATTGCCTACTGAGATGAATATTTCACCAGTGTTTAACATTTCAGATTTGACAGAGTATCATGAAGGAGGTGTTGAAGATGAGATCACAGAAGCATAGTGGAGTATTCCAGCAACTACTTTAGCTACCAAGTAAGTTGAGGATATACTGGATAGTCATATTGGTAGAAGCACGAGGAACATGACATATGAAGAATATTTTCTCAAATGGAAAGGATGACCTGTTGAAGATTCATCATGGTTGACAAAGGAGGTTAACCCTCTTGGTTTTCCTCTTCACACCGGAGTCATGACAAGATCACTTCTCAAATTACCCTGGGTGTCTGATGCAGGAGCATCCTAGGTGTAAGAGCAATCTTGCATCACCTAAAATATTTCTGGTTTCTTTTCAATAAGGGCAATTTTGTGCAGGGCTTCTATTTATGGAAACTTATTATTTTTAGTAAGTTGGTCATATGATCTTAAAATGTTTTGATTTCACAAGTGGAGGTTCATCTTAGTCATATCATCCTAGCAGTTCGATTCCATTGTCATATCATCTGTATCAGTGAAGTTATTGAGATTTTTGTGTACCAAATCTTTGAGCTCAATTTTGAAGGCCTTAGAGGCTCCAGGTCATGATTGACCCCAGCTGACTAGAGCTTACATGAGTCGAGCACTGTAGATCAGGTCTTGCTATTTCTGAAAAGTGGTTATAATAGAAAAATGGAGCTATGGTTAAAAAGTTATGGCCTACAGAAGTTGGGTTACCTAAAAACATATTTTGTAATTATTTTGAGCTGACCCTATTATAAAAATTATGAAAAATAAATAATTCTAGGGGAAGTAGGCCTTAATGGCTAAATTTTTGGAACTTTCTCAGGCGGTGGAAAATTATCTATTTAACGAAGGCCCGTAGTGTTGTCTAGGGTAGTTCGGAGCAGCATAGAGTAGTTCTGGGTAATAATTTGAGGCTTTGTCCTACAGAATATTGTAAGGGAAAATGCCCATGTGGCTTTGCATATTTTAATTCTCAAATTTGTAATTCCACATTTGTGGAGATAATAAGAAGCTCATTATCTGCAGGAAGACTAATGATGTTGTTCATGTAGTAGTTCAAAGTAGTTCTGGGTAATAATTCAAGGCTTTGTCGTATAGAATATTGTAAGGGAAAATGCCCATGTGGCTTTGCATATTGTAATTCTAAATTTTGTAATTCCACATTTGTGGAGATAATCAAAACCCCATTTTCTATTCTTGCAAATTGTTGTCGTTTCTTTGTTTATGTTATGTATTTGTAGTATTAAGGGGAGTACCCTTCATCAAGTTGTATCATGTCATATGTTGTTGGGTAGACCATGGCAATTTGACAGGCATGTTGTACATGATGGTCGTGTGAATACCTATTCCCTAACAAAGGATAGAGTACAACATAAGCTAAAGTCATTGAAGGACACGGAGGAAAAGGTATGTGGTAATGCAAGAATAAGTTTTGTTGATGGAAGAAAACTCCTAGAGGGTATGAGGCATGAGCATATGTATTTTTCTTTAATTCCAAAAGTTGGTAAAGAGGAAGTAGAAGATGTACCTATACAAGTTTTAGATCTATTGAATAATTTTTAGAATATTGTATCTGATAATGTACCTAATAGATTACCACCAGTCATGAAGATCATTCATGAGATGGATTTGATTCCAGGAATCAGTTTGCCAAACAAGGTAGCACATAGAATAACACCAGTAGAAAGTGAAGAGTTGAATAGACAAATATAGGAGTTGTTGCAAAAGGGATTGATTCAAAAGAGTCTGAGCCCATGTGTTGTGCCAGTGGTATTAGCACTAAAGAAGAATGGAGAATGGAGGATGTGTATAGATTCTAGAGCTATCAACAAGATCACAATCAAGTATAGATTTCCTTTGCCACAGATGGATGATATTATGGATTATTTGAGTGGTGCTCTATATTTCTCAAAGATAGATCTAAAAAATGGATATCATCATATCCAAATTAGAGAAGGAGATAAATGGAAGACTTCCTTCAAGACAAAGGAAGGGCTATATGGGTGGTTAGTCATGCCCTTTGGGATAACCAATGCACCAAGCACTTTCATGTGGCTCATGAATGAGGTTCTGAAAGAATTTTTGGGTAAGTTTGTCATTGTTTACCTAGATGATATTTTGATCTTCAATAAGACATTGGAGGAGAATATAATGTATATTCCTAGGTTGTTTGAGAAGTTGAGAGAAGAGAAATTATTTATTAATCTAAAGAAGTGCAGTTTTGTGAGGAGTTAGTATATCTGGGATTTGTAGTATGAGCATAATGTCTAAAAATGGACCCAGAGAAAGTGAAGGTTGTCCTTGAATGGCCTACTCCAAGGAGTGCTACTAAGGTAAGATCTTTCACTAGTACAATTGGCACCTATTTTTGACAGAAAAATGGTCGAACTTTCCACCAACATTGGTTGAATAATCTACAAATGGTTTGGTCACTATTTTTTGAGTCAAAATTTTGACATATCATTGTTAAGGTAGAATGTTATATGCCAATCTTAGTCAGAATTCACATGTGCAATTGGGAAGATATTAGGTCAAAATTTCAACCAAAATAGGTCAAAATGTTAGACCCATCCGACCAGGATGCCAAATCCATGATGCTAAATTTTGACACAAAATGGTCAATATTTAGACCACTCTTTATGAGGGTTTCGACCAAGGTTAGTCAAAATTTTGACTAATACTGGAATATTTTAAAAAAACACCTGAAGATAAATATCTAGAGTAATCACCAATGGAATCCTACTCGATGATTAGTCTAGATATTTATCTTCAGGTGTTACTTTGCATTAATATATATCATTGTGTATTTTGTTATGTTACTTTACTATTAGCATAATGGTTTATTATGAACTTATTTTATGTTGGTTACTAGTTGTTAAATGAGACAACTGCAAATCATTTTGTCCAAGTATGAGTGGTAACATTATTAAAAACCAAAAAATCAAGATTGTTAAATGATTTAGCATTCAAAACATTATGACTTAAAATCCTTATGATGTCTTATCCATGCTCTTCGAGTCTATTGTTAAACACCCTTTTATTATGATCCTAGCAAACGCATTCACAATATTCTGAAAATAGACTAACCAAACTTTAAAGTTGCAGTTCACAAACCTTTGAAAGTGAATGGTAGAAGTTGGAATATTCTTCATCAGTGACCTCCTTCAGATTTTGAAGCTAGACTACCTTAACATCCCTACACTATGAGGACAGTAATAAAGAGTTAATGAAGTCAAGGTGGGTGGATCCAATTAAGGACTGACCAACCTTGCAGCTAAACCAATATGTAGCGGAAATGCACAACACAAACAATAGATCTGCAATGAAACAGAAGTCTTTATTCATGAAAACACTGACTACATGCAATGTGTCGAGCTATAAGGCCTTCCCAGTTATGGAAAATTACAATGCAACTATTAGTCTACAAGATCTCGCAGGATCCAAATCTTTTCCCCAACATCAACATCTAGCTAGTCTAGGTCTGCAACACACAACACACTGGTAGGCACCCAGGAAAGATCTAAACTTGTACTCAAACTTCCAAGCAATCTTCCTACTCCTAAGCTCACAGGCTACTAATCTTCCTTCCAACAATCTGCTACCTTAAACAACTACCCAAGCATCCTATAAATATTTATTCCCAGCCACAAGTTAGCTGATGAAACAATAAATATCTATAAACAAATACTAAATGCTAAAACATCAGTCAGCTCTCACATAGCCTTACAAAATAAATAAACTCTCAAAGATGGCCCCAACGGTCATCAGATCCACATAACATGCCAGATCTAGGTCCCCACACATCAACGGTCAATCCATAACTTGAGCAGCACGACCCAAATTAAATGCACCAGTCAGCCAAGCCGATTCATCCAAATAATCCAATCGGTAAGCAAGAACATCGAGAAAAAGAGGAAATAATGGAGTGCCAGTCAACCAACCATGCCAAGCATGATCGAGAAACATAATTATTATCAAGCACCAGTGAACCAATGCCTTCAGTCACTAAGCATTCTTAAGAGACCGAGCACCCCCGTAACCACAAAAACTGAGCAAATAGTCTCCCAAACCGAGCAAGAACTCTCCAAACCAAGATCAAAACTAATAATATACCTTCAAAGACAAACATATTTTTGGTTGATACAGGATTTCCAAGAATCCTAGGATGCTCCTGCATTAGACACCCCAGGTCAGAAAGATTTTCTAATAAGGAAATCAAGAACACCTCAAGGGAATCAGAATAGGTATGCCGAATCTATTCTTCACCGATATTTCTTCTTGTCCTTCTTCCCAAGTAGTCTTCACTCCATTCACTATCTCATGCAGAAAGTCCCTCTGCTTTCCACTTTGTTTACTCCTCTAGTCGACAACTGATAGCAACCAACTCTGACCACCTCAGTGCCTCGATAAGGTTCATCCTCTCCAGACTTCTCAATCAACTCAGTATCATATGTATCTCTCTGTGTCACAAATGTCACCATCTGTTGAACCATCTCTGCTAGAAAAACCATCTGTCTCTTGATCTCAACAAACTCTTTAGAGATAGCATTCTCCTTCTCCTTCAAACTAGACTTAACAGGAATAGGTTCATCAACCTTCTACGCCTGAGGTTTGTCATAAGGACAACACCTGATAACACCACATCCCTTAACCCTTGTCTCCTATAAAGGTATCATCTTATGTCGAGCTCCTTCATGCCTAACCACATAGGTGTTAGCACGACCATCAAATAAAACATTTTTGTCAAACTTCCAAGGTCTACTGAGAAACAAATGATAGACATCCATAGGTAATATATCACACAATATCTCATCATGGTAAGATCCAATCTGAAACTTAACCAAGAATTGTTCTTCAACTCTAGCCTTAGAAACATCTTGTATCCAACTAATCTGATAAGGATTAGGATGCTTCATTCTTTCTAAATTCAATTTACTAACCATTTCATCTGAAACAAAGTTCTCAGAACTACCACCAACTATGACATTACATACCTTATCCTTGCATTTACATCTGGTTCTAAACAAATTTCTTCTCTACACAGGTTCAGGAACAAATGCAGCTAATCTCCTAGTCACAAGACATTCACCTTTCTCAGGAACATTCTCAATGTTTTCTTTAGTAGCTAATGCAACTCTTTTCTTAGGACACTGCCAACTTCTATGACCAGCTTCACCATAGTTATAACAAGTGCCGATGAACTCATTCTTCCACCTTCCTCTCTATCCAGCATTCTTAGTAACTTGACCACTGCCAAATCCTACATCAAGCTTAGGATTTTCTATCACATTACTCTCAGCAATAGTCTCACCAGTCTTACCACCTCGGTTCCTACTATTCTGCTTTCCTTCATACTTCCTATTCAGCTTCTCTTCAATCTTTAATGCCATCTAATAAGCATCACCAATTTTTGTCATCTGCATAGTAAGTAATTCATCCTAAATACTAGGTCTCAAACCATAGACATACCTAGCAACCTTTTCTTTATCAGCTTCAGAATGACCAGTCCAATTTATAATCCACCAAAATGAATTTCTTCTTCAACTTATCAACCATTCAGTTCCACTTAGTGATCTTCTCTTTTCCTCTTCTACCCCTTTCTAACTGGACTTCTCTCCACCAGATATTTGCATGACCCTTCAACTTAGTCTTTGCAAATCTAACCCTATCAGGATCTTCTATTTCTTCATACTCAAAGTATTCATCAATCTCATTGATCCAATAAATCAATTCTTTAGGCCTAAGGCTTCCAGCAAATGCAGAAACTTCAATCTTAGGTTTTTTCACAATTTTAGACATAGCTTTCAGAATTTGATTCTCCTCAGAATCTCTAGCTTCTTCTACAGCTTCTTCAAAGTGTTCTTCCTCAGATTCATCATCACTATCCTATTTCAAGGTAGGCTTCTTCTTTCTCAATTCCTCTTGTAGGTCTTACACTTGTTTTTGCAAAGCCCTAAAATCATCAATGCTAAATTCTCCAGTAGTTTCTTCTTCTTCAGAGATCTCACGATTTCTCCTCGGCAGCATTTTCAAATCAAAATCTAGATATACAAGATCCACTCGGCTCCAACAAGAATAGACTTTTCTCAAATAGGAACAAAGTTCACTTTGATACCACTTAATGCAGTCAAGGTGGGTGGATCCAATTAAGGACTGATCGACCTTGCAGCTAAACCAATATGCAGTGGAAATGCACAATGCAAACAATAGATCTGAAATGAAACAGAAGTCTTTATTCATGAAAACACCAATTACATGCAATGTGTCAGGCTGTAAGGCCTTCCCAATTACAGCCAATTACAATGCAAGTATCAGTCTACAAGATCTCGCAGGATCCAAATCTTTTCCCCAACATCAACATCCAGCTAGTCTAGGTCTACAACACACAGCACACTGGTAGGCACCCAGGAAAGATCTAAACTTGTACTCAAACTTCCAAGAAATATTCCTGCTCCTAAGCTCGTAGGCTACTAACCTTCCTTCCAACAATCTGCTACCTTAAACAACTACCCAAGCATCCTATAAATACTAATTCTCAGCCACAAATTGGCTGATGAAATAATAAATCTCTATAAACAAATATTAAATGCTAAAACATCAGTCAGCTCTCACATAGCCTTACAAAATAAATAAGCTCTCAAAGCTGGCCCCAATGGTCATCAGATCCGCATAACATGCCAGATCTAGGTCCCCACATGTCCAATGGTAAATCCATAACTCGAGGAGCATGACTCAAATTAAATGCACCAATTGGCCAGGCTGATTCATCCAAATAATCTAGTTGGTAAGCAAGAACACCGAGAAATAGAGGAAATAACTGAGCGCCAGTCAACCGACCATGCCAACCATGATCAAGTAACATAGTTATTACTGAGCGCCAGTCAACTGATGCCTTCAGTCACTGAGCATTCTTAAGAGATTGAGCACCCCGGTAACCACAAAAACTGAGCAACCAGTCTCCCAAACCGAGCAAGAACTCTCCAAACCAAGATCAAAACTAACAATCTACCTTCAAAGACAAACATATTTTTGGTTGATATAGGATTTCCAAGAATCCTAGGATGCTCTTGCATCAAGAGTTAAGCATCTCCTCCCATGGCCTAAATTATTCAAGCAACGGGAGGGGATGCTTCTTTATGGCTTGTCGAGAATAATCATCTCCTTGCCTTTATGTATAGTGCACAGTATCCAATATAAGAGAAGGAAGAAAATATGAATGGATAAAAGAAATGAAAGATACAATAATATTATCTTTTTGTTTACCTTCTCATAATTGATCCCAGTCTCACAAAAGTAATTTTATATGATCACTAGCTCACATTTCGTGCATGGATGAGAAACATTATCCAAAGTTTCTAGATTCTGAGAAGAGGTATGAGTGGAGGCCAAAGAAGGGATATTTGTGAAGTTTTTATAGACATAGGTTACTGAATCATCATCTCTGCACTAGTACTCAATCTAGAAACCCTCGTATGTATATAGCCACTCTAGAAAATCTCCACATCTAGAAAATCTCCACAAAAATCCCTTCTGGCCTCCACTGCATATACATCTTCTTAGAATCTAAAAACTCTCTATCATTGATTATCATCAATGTACGAATAAAATTTTGAGAAAATGCTTAATCCCTAATTCAATCTTTGACAAATAAAATTGTGACAGAACACTTAAATAATATGGAAAGCTCACAATGTTTAGAGACACACTTGACTCTAAGTGCCATGTACAACAAAAATAATTTATCCAATTTGGATAGTAAGTCTAATTTAATTTGTCTATGGACTAAGAACTTAAATTATTGAGCTTCTCTTTGTTTCAAGAATAGTTTAACATTCTCTACTTAACAAGGCCAACCACGTGAAGGTGGAAGCTCATCTGGCCCCTCCTAGGAGACTCTTATGACCCTTTACAAAATTTTAAGACCTCTAAGATGTATTCTTAGGGATTGTAAAGGGTCATAAAGGGTCATAAGGGGTCTTGGGACACAAAAGCTGAGAAACATAAATGTAGGCATCATGGTCACAATTTTTTGGAGATAGCCTAATTGAGTGGTATACGCAGACGATGCAAAGAAACCACTATTCCTCTGGTTCCAACTCGACATTGAGGGATCCAAAAACCATAGATAAGGAATAAATTTAGAGAGAGGAGGAGGGTCATAATGACCAAAATAATACAGGACAAACCTCAAGTTAAATGAGGCAACTGCAAACATTTTAATAGATTTTCATTATTAAATAATGAAATCTGCATATACTAGTGTTCTAAGCCCCTTCATTACATGATTTATTATTGTAAGCCCCCTCTGACTTACGCATCTAGAAAATGAAACTACAACCTATTGGGATTGAGACAAACCTTATAAAACAACAGCATCTAAGAAGGATCACTTGCCAACATCTGTTGAATACAAGGTCCTACCTGGAGAACCTTGTATTCAACAGATGTTGGCAAGCAATCCTTCTTAGATGCTGTTGTTTTATAAGGTTTGTCTCAATCCCAATAGGTTGTAGTTTCATTTTCTAGATGCGTAAGTTAGAGGGTGCTTACATTAATAAATCATGTAATGAAGGGGCTTAGAACACTAGTATATGAAAATTTCATTATTTAATAATGAAAATCTATTAAAATGTTTGCAGTTGCCTCATTTAACTTGAGGTTTGTCCTGTATTATTTTGGTCATTATGGCCCTCCTCCTCTCTCTAAATTTATTCCTTATCTATGGTTTTTGGATCCCGCAGTGTCAACTTGGAACCAAAGGAGCAGTGGTTTCTTTGCATCGTCTAGGTATACCACTCAATTATGTTGTCTCCAAAAAATTATAACCATGATGCCTACATTTATGTTTCTCAGCTGTTGTGATATCTACATTTATGTTTCTCAGTTGTCATGTTTATGTGCATGTTCATTATGTGTTTGACTTCTCTCCCTCGCATCCAAAATAATATTTTCCCACTCTAAATCGAGAATGCACGTGCAACACAACCAGAATATGCATGGATATCAATTGGAGCCAAGAAGACTCAGCACGTTTGCATTTCCTTAAACCAAGAGATTGTCACAATTAACATTCTCTATCCACAATAGAATGGGAAGACATCTTTCTATCCTGGGCCTGGATCCTTCAGCAATTAGCTTCATAATAAATGAAGTAGATGAGAGGTGAGCAATTAGCTTCCTAAGAAAATTCTCATAAATGAACTATGTGTACCCCAATTCTTGTGCCCTTTGTTACCTATATGATATATTTGAAACAACAAGGGTAAGGCTTAAAGAATTTAATTTTGCATCACAGTCTGTAGTTGTTGCAGCAACAGAGCATCAGGCACCACCTTCAACACAATATGATGCAGCATCATATTGTGTTGAAGGTGGTGCATGATGCTCTTCTTTTGCAACAACTACAGATTGTGATGAAAAATTAACTTATTTAAGCCTTACCCTTGTTGTTTCAAATATATCATTTAGGTACGCACAAAGGGCATAGGAATTGGGGTACACATAGTTCATTTATCACATTTTTCTTGGGAAGCTAATTGCTCAGCTCTCATCTACTTCATTTATTATGAAGCTAATTATCGAAGGATCCAGGCCCAGGCTAGAAAGATGTCTTCCCATTTTGTTTAAGCCATATTCCTTATTCTTGTCAAACTTCCTTGGTACGGTAGGCCTGCTCTCTGTAGTACTCTTCTTCAATCTATGTTCCACAATAAGCATCTTCTTCTTCTTCCTAATTTCAACTAGAGTTTCCTTTTCATCAAGATTCAACTCCACTTCCCCCATTTCATCATCCTCATCACCCTCAGCTTCCATCCTAAGCCCTTCTTCCCTCTCTAGTTCTTCAAGCCTCTACAAGATATTTGGATCAATAAAGTTTGTAACATTGTGTCCATCCATGATCTCAAGAATATCATCTTCTTTCCACTGTTCATTTGCCAAAATATACTGCTTCTTCAAGCTTGTAGAGTAAACTCCAACCCCAACATTTTCATTCTCAATATCCTTCTCCAGCTTCCTGGCCTCCTTTACATCATGCACCCTGGCATCCAAAATAGCTTGAGGAATACAAGGGGGCCTCTCTTTCCCATCTCGCATCTTGGGCATTGCAACATGAATCCTATTGAGACAACTACTAATCTTCTTTGACTTCATCTTAATTTCCACTCTCTGCTCCAACAACCTCTCACATGTCGCATTCTTCATCGCAATCACCCCTTCTTCCTTCAAAGAACTCATAGAGAGTAGTGTGACATCATCTCCCCCCCTCCTGATTCCCAAAGAATGCACCCATATTTTTCCCAGCCTCAGATCTCATCTCTGCAACCAATTTTGCATCCTCCTCCGATAGTGTCTCTAGTGGTTGCAAATCAATCTTATTACAAACTACAATAAGAAGCTTATTAGAAAATAGAGTTTTTATGCTATGAAATAGAGCTGCTTGTTGTGCAATACTATAACCACAGGACCCTGAAACATCAAGGAAAAATAAAATTGCCACCTTCAAATGAGCCAAGGAAATATACTGAGCATCTCGATGGTGTTCCTATCCTCCAAGGGGTGGTCCAAAATACTAGGGGTATCAATAACCTATTACCTCAAGAACTTATAATCAGTAAGAAAGAATTAATGCCACCTTAATATCCAAACAATTATATAACACAAAAAAAAATGAGTGTTGTGAGGTTTTCATATCATCTCCCCATTCCAAATGGGACCCCCTCTTTCCGCTTCATTTGAAGGATTAGGTGGTCTAGAAGTCTTAATTAGTAACAATTCCAAGTCTTCGAGCCTTAGAGAAGAAGTTTGGTGAAGTCAAGGAAGTAAGTGTGAGATCAAAATCAGTCAAGTCTCTGAATCTAAGTCCAAGTTTAAAAGGGAGGGCTTCTAAAGGCATGAAAATGACTAAGTTTGGGATGATGAAGTAAAGGTAAATTTTGAAGGGACAGAATCTACCCTCTTCTTGGGATTTTTATCCCAACCACCCATTCATTTCCACCCTAGTGTAGGACTACAGCAAACAAGGCATGAAGGAGGAGACAAACATAAATTTTAATTGTCATTTGGCCTCCTTGTCTAGGTCGGCCAAGGTAAGGATTTGAAAACAATTAAATTAAATAATATTTATTGGCCTTAAGAAACTCAAGTCGGCCCTTCTGGGTAGTCATGCCTCTTGGCCCACAAATCACCTATATAAGGAGACTAAGTGACCTTATTTTAATATCATCTCAAAATCAAATTGAGCTCTACAATTAGTAGCAAATTTCCCCTTATAAGGTAGCAAAGTTTCATCCAAATTGGGAAGCAAATTTTACCAAGTTTGAGAAGAGATTTTATTTACAAGAGGCATCAAATTGAATCTTAGCATGCAGTGATTATCTTCATTAGATCAGGAAATGGACTAACTTGGGAGATGGAGGATGAACATGGGGGAGAGATCAAAATTTTGAGAAAGGTGTAATCTGGGAAGATTTGAGTAGATTTATTTCAAAGTCTATAATGAGGAGGATGGTGAGAATCAAATCTAAAACTTGTTTGAACTGAAAAATTACTTATTTCTAGATTTTAGCATAATTTTCACCTCAAATTTTACAAAGAAATGAAGACAATTGGCTTCTAACTTGAGACAATCGATGATTTTATCTATTCTTGCTTGATACGATGTAATTTCCTTCATGAAATATTTAGATTTCTGACAAGTTGTTGCTTATAATGCCATGAATTAACTAACTTTTTTTAGGCTTAATTTGCTCCTTAATGTGTATTGTTTATATGTATTGTTTAAGTACTGCTAGCTGAGAATATTCATGCCATATAGATTTTAAATTGGTTCGAACAAAGAGGCAAAGAAAATAGAAGGTTAAGGCGATAGAAGCTAGATAATTCACACATTGTTTATCGAAGCCATTACAAGCATGTTAAGATTTCACAATTACTCTTTTAACATTCTAAGGTGTCCATCAACATTCTTGATTTGATTGATATGTTTCATATCTTGTAATACAACTGATAAACAAGGTAAGGGTTTAAAAATTTGTTCACAAATGAACTACTTCCCACAATGCCCAATTGTTCTTAAGTGACTCAACCCAACCAAGACTTCTTCCAATGCAAACCAATGATAGATTTGATGTCTTTAAGGTGTATAAGGGTATATTAAAGTGGTTTTAAGGTTTCAATTTTTACCCACACTCCCAATGGCTAAATAGCTTCAGACTATTCCAGAGACCTAATGGCCCTTCCTTATAGCCCAACAGAGACCTTCTAGGTCTTTAAACTCTTCACTTTCCAAAAACACTAATAAAACTAACACATATTCAAATACCCTTTTGACCATACCTAAACATACCAAAGACTCGGACATTGTTATTTTGGAACAACTCACAGTACCCTGACTGTACCCCTATAAATGCGACCAAAAGTGGGTAGTTTAACAAAGAAACTCCTATCTGTAGGTAACCCCAAGACCCCAAACTCTAGAAAGTGTTTTTAAATGTCTCAAAACCTCCAAATCTAAGAGGAATTAAAGCCAAACTATTGGTAACACAAAAATCCCCAAATCACATCTCCTAAACCCTTGATTCAAGGGTTTCTTCAATCTCAACCCTTCAAGCTCTTCCAAGATCAATTGGTGATTTATTAACCATTCATATAATAATATAAGACTACTCCAATCATAAAAACACCATGCTATTCAAGCCAAACTCCCACTGCTATACTTGTGCCATGAATTTCAATGAAAAACTTCTCTGTTACAGCCAGTGATCACTTCCTCTCATCAAACTTCTGCAACTTCAAGATGATAAAACTATTATACATGTTAGTGAACTCCATTTCATGGATTCTAGGCCTTTGATTCCATGGAATGGTTATTGTTTACAAATAAACTTCAAAACAATGAAAGAAAACTGAACAGAGCAAGGTTAATCTATTGTGTGTGAGGGTACAACCATGTTAAATGACTCTCAAAGCCTTCAAAATGTGTGAATTAAGAATTAAGGAACACAAAAAAAACCCCAAACTCCCCATGAGACATGAAGTGATTATCCTTCTCATGATGTAGTTCATGAAAGCCCTCTCCCCAACATTGATATTAAGAGTAAATTTGAGGCTCATAAGACATAGGGACATTTTGTGACTCATTATTCAGAATGAAGTTCTTATCCTTATCATGATGTATTTCATGAAATCCCTCTCCCCCAACATTGATATAAAGAGTAAATTTGGAGCACATCAAACATAGGGATATTTTGTGACTCATTATTCAGATTTGAACACTAACATGGAGGACAACTTGTGACTGATTATTCATTGAATGTAATTGGACCATATGAATGTAATTGGACCTATGGTCCATTTTTTATTTGATACATTTTAATGTAATGAGCCTAAAACTATAAAGGTAATGTAATAGAGGTGAATGGTATTATAAGTTCAAGAATGCGCCTAGGGGGGTCATTAAGGGTCATCTTGTTAATCTTAGTCTAGTGAGGGGATCTAAAGACCTATAAGGTCTATGAAAAATGTAATATGGCCTCTAAAGCCAATAAAAGGTTGTAAAAGCACTAAAAGTGCCAAAGTATTGATTTGCCCATATTGGCAAAACTAGGCTAGTAAGGCTTGTAGGGAGATTTAGGAAGTTATAAGGATTTTGATAAGGTTCTAGACCTTTAAGAAGGCTAATGCAAAGATATGAACACCTTAGTCATTATAAGTTGTCAAAGTTGACACTTTAGTGTCAACTAGACAACAAATCTCAGTTGTAAACCAATAACAGTCATATAACTGACTGTTACGGTTGTGCGGGAGGGTAACCAGCTTTGGAAGACTATTTGGTGGGAAGTAGGCATGTGTCAAGGGAATGTAGAGTTGGTGATGAGTGGACCACACAATGTAACAAAGTTTCATTCAAATAAAACAAAGTATTCTCTGCAATTTTCTTCACTGATTCCATGGGTACAGTCAAGAAACTAGATCCAAATGATTGTTTGATACGTGATTTTTGGATTGTTTTGGATGTAGGAACACTTATTTGAATTTCATTTATCTTTCCACTCTTTCACTTCACTATTTTTATTGTATTTAAGTCTAGTGCCTTGGTTGATATTCTGGAGACAGTGACTGGCAGGGTACAGTCAGATTAATAGTAGTTTGACATAAAATATATGAAGGCTACTTAGTTTATCTTAGGGATAGAGATAATTTAGTTTTAACTTTGGTTGTGTTAAAGGAACTATGTTGACTTTATTTTTTAGTTGTTTAACATGAGAGTTTGTAGATTAATAGGAGTTCACATTTTTATGGGAATGTATCATCCAATTGAGCAATGCCCATCTATATCTAGTGAGATGGACATAACTCATGTACCTCATGCTAGTGTGCTTGGATACCTTATATACACTATTTTGCATTAGACTAGACATTATCAAAATAGTGAGTATGTATTGAGCAACTTTTATGGCTAATCTTAGTAGGAAATACATGATAATAGTCAATAGATTTCAAATATTAATGGTAAATATATATGAAGTATTCAATATTTTATTGTGATTTATACTATAACTCAATTATAGCCAACAAAATTTAGTATCAATACTACAAATCAATTGTAGACATAGTAGTGCTAGTGTAACTTGCAATAGTGTCAACTTGAGGAAATGTAGCACTTGTCAGAGATTCAAGAATTTGTAGATATATTCCATGACAGACATGTTTACAATAGGATGTTGACTAGTGGTTATGTGTTTTCTATTTAGTGGTGCAATCAACTACATGACTAAACAAGTTATGGTCATCCTTTTCATGATATATGCAAAAAATATTACATCTATCTATGCCTACAAGAAGGCAATCTAACTTTAGAGATTATGTTCAAATGTTGCACTAGCCTATGTCAAGGATCCATGAGGATTAATTTTGATAGTCAAAGTACCCAAGTACCCCATCTCCATGCAACCTTAGGAAAGGAATTTTTGTATATGTTTTTTACTTTTAAATTAATTTCCAAAATGTTGATTGTATTCCAAATGCACAGTAGATTACTATAAGGTATCATTTTGAACTTTTGGGAAGGATAGGCCAACATTTGAATGGAAGGCCAAATGTAAAAGCAATTGAACTAAGGGCCCGTTTGGGTGCTAGAATTAGAATGGATATTCTGGAATTAGATTTCAGATAATGTCAATTGCATATATGTGTGTATATACATATGTGTATATATATACACATGTGTGCATATGTGTATATATATACACATGTGTGCATATGTGTATATATATACACATGTATGTGTGTATTTGTGTATATATATACACATATGTGTATATGTGTATATATACACATGTGCATATGTATATATATGTATGTATATACACACATGTATATACATATATACACATATGTGTATGTGTATATATACACATGTATACACATATACACACATGTGTGTATGTGTATATATACACATGTGTGCATGTGTGCATATGTGTATATATACACATATGTATGTATGTATATATACAGACATATACACACCATATTTAAAGAAATTAAAATTCCTTATGCATCTTCTTAGTCATCTTTCGGGTGAACCAAATGGGTCAGCCCATATTCCGAAAATCATTTTCAGGATTTGTATCTTCCATAATTGACTAGAATTGGCATTTGGTATTCCAGCACCCAAACGAGCCCTAAAGCATCAGCTGTAGTGAAAATGAGTATAGAAGCCAAAGGGGAATCCAGTTCAACATTGTATATGTCATGTGATACGAGACGTCCACCCATTGAAATAGAGAGTGCATGGCTCAATAGAGCAAAGTTGCTCTAGTTTTCAATGTTCATGCAAGTAAATGAGGATGAGGGAGGTAAGATTAAATTAGACAGCCTTATGCTTCCTACCTATTCTACTAGATGTAGTTGCAAAACAATATTTGTATTTTTCTATTTGATACTGACACAGATGTTAAATAGTTCCTTGGTTGTACCTATTAAATGGCTTAGATACTTAACGGCTACTGGATATGACCCAAATGCATACAATCACTAGCAAATTTTAGCCTATTTTTCGATGAGGATTAGTCAAAATTTCGATACCAATTGGTTGACCAAATGACAAAACTGTTGTCAAAAAAATTTTCATCACTTATACGACAAGAAAAATCATCATCAAAATTCTGACGTCCATATTGGTTGAATTTTCAACCGAATCATCGTTGAAGCGATTGCTTCAACCTGGATCATACCTTTTATCTATGTGACCAAATCCCATCGCAATTTTGATGACATGTGGTCAGAATAGACGTCGAGTACATAGCATCCTCATCAAAATGCCAAAGAGATTTCGTCAAAATTTTGATGACATTTGGTTGGAATAGAGGTCGAACACATAGCATTCTTGTCGAAAGAACTATTATTTATACGTCGAAAAATCAACCAAGAATAATTTTTGGTTAAATATATATATATATATATATATATATATATATATATATATATATATATATATATATATATATATATATATATATATATATATATATATATATATATATATATATATATATATATATATATATATATATATATATATATATATATATATATATTATAAAATTAAACATACCAATATTATCACATAAAACATTATGAAATTATGAAATTGTTGTATTATACCAAATACAAATTATGAAATTGTTCATCCTCATGACTATTTATTCACCCTCTCTAAAATTCTACTAGATATTGTTACAAAGTGATCCCACAATTGAAGATAGCAGATTTCTCTTGAACCGTGAGTAACCGAGCCTCTGTGACTACTGATTTGGATTTTAACAAAGATTTTGGTGTTGGTCTTGGAAGTGAAAAGAGGTGGCTAAGTTGTTTATGTTGTGTGAAGCCGAGAAACTTTTGGTGACAGTCATGTTCAACAGAACCGAATGGTGCCACAATACACATCAATTACTTAAAATTGAAGGGGGTGAGTTTCTAATCACCAAAAGGATCAAAAACTATAAAACAAAGTGTTCACACATGTACTGGGTATCGTGACAACTAGGAGGACCTGTGAGCACATGTTTGTAGCAAGGGGTGATTTTGTTGGTGTTCTCATCATTGAGATATCACAAGATTATAAATCTCTTTCAGCATCCATACAATCGGCTGTCACAATGAAACCTATGATGAATCAAAGTTCAGATTATTAAGTCTGATTGAGCTTATTCACCTTCAGTTGTCAAGCTCTACATCACTCCAAGTCTTAATTAACACTATGAATTATCATCTATGATACCACTTATAAATGTTAAGCTTATCCAATTAATAAGATATATATGACAATATCATTGCTATATCTAATTTGACAATTGGATATATGCAAGGTGATTAGGTCTATATATAGGTAATGCTAAGATTATCTGGGTTAATATGTATAATCTACAAATAATAATGTGGATATGATATTAAATCACTGTTGTATCTTATGACTTTAGGAATTATGCAAACTTAAGATATTCCAATTTGCAAATATTCATAGAGATCTTTCCTCTTTTTGAAGTATCGATATAAGCTATACAATGAACCTCCCTTTGATGATAGCAATGATGTTATATAGTGTTGTGTCTAATATGTCGATATAACCGTGCAATTATAAATATGAGGCACCATGCAATTATGAATATGAGGCTCTACTTGATATGGCAATATCATAGTACAAGCATGAAATACCCAAGTTGTGCTTTTGGCATTGAAATACGAGCATGACAAGACTTCACAAATAGAATGAATTGGAAACTTAAGATAGATCGTGTAATGCAATGAACCTTTGGAAATATAAAATAAGAAACTGAGTGTTGATATTAAAAGGGCATACATACCAGTAACAACAATTTCCCTCACATCATTTCTTCTCATTGCCTCGTCATACTTTTCCCCAAGTGCACTAAGGACTGCAAAGAAACAAGATAAACAAATCACAAGCATATAGCGATGTTAGAATAGTAAAAAAATACTTTGACATAAGAAAAAAACTACACAATATTAAAACATGACATTGTGCTTTAAAAATTGAAAAGGTAATAATACGAGACCATTCATTAATTAGCTGTTTAAATTTGCATTAGTTGAGAATTGATAGTCATTGTCAAAAGGACAAGAAACTCATCAATGTCCTCATCATTCCCATGGTTTAATGTCTAAAGGACAGCGACATATACAAACAAATCAGTGTTTACAGATGGATTGACAATGAACAAAGAGGTTTCAAAAAATAGTGATGTGTACACTGTTAAAGAACATTGTGGTATTCACAATCAAAGAACAAATATGTGCTCAAGGTTATAAAATAGTGATTTGTTTTAGAATGTGAAGAGTGCAATAAGAACAGTAGTAAGTAATGTTGCAATAACAATGAATGCAGGACAAAGATCTAATGGAAGTGAAAAAATAGTGATTGTTCAAGGGTTTTGCTATACAAAGTCAATGGTGAACAAACATTGATACAAAACAATGAAATGACAAGATCAATGAGGAAGATGAGTTGCTCACCATTCTTGATGTAGCAAAGTCAACAAGATCGATCGAAGGCCATAAAAATAATCAGTCACAATTATCTAGGAACTATGTTAAAGCACTGTCCCAAGAAATGATGAAGGCGTGTTTTCAAGAATAGAGATGGAGTCTTTGTTTTGATAGAGGGGTCACGTTTTAGAGAGGGATGACAAGAACCATAATACAGAGGTATCATTTTATTATTTTGTCATCATGAATCTATAGCATGGTGAGTTTGTAAATGATTGTCATAAAGAGAAAAAAAAGATACCTAATAGGAACATAGTAAAGTATCATATGGGGCAAATTAGAGGCCAAAAGGACATCAAGTGACAATCGCAAGAACCTTGTTGCAAAAATAATGGTCAAGTGGGCTTAAAGATATTGTTTCTATAATGCATTAGAAATACATAACAATGATTAGTAAAGTGTGCAAAAAACTAGTGATAGAGTGTCGATATGCATAGAGGTCATAACAGTAATAAATGTTTATAACAGTGCTTTTAATAATGCTCCAAACATTGTGAATGCAAGATACCTGTAATGATGAACTTCATTTTGACTTGCTAATTTTCTCTCACTATTAACTCTAAGCTTATCTTTAAAGTTTGAGCTTCACTTGGTTTCGAGAATAGTTTAATATTCTCTACTTAACAAGGCCAACCATGTGAAGGTGTAAGCTCATTTGGCCCCTCCCCCCCCCCCCTAACATCACTCTAAATTCCCCATTAACATCTAATAACATTCATTCATTCATTCATTCATCCATTTTTGAAATATAACATTCAATCATTATAATCACATGATAACATTCATTAACACATAAAATTCATTAACACACAACATTCATGAATAATTCATTAACACATCATTCATCAACATTACTAGTACAAAATTACATCCATTAAGACAACATTCTTTCATTACCAAAAAATGTTAATTATAATCATTTCTTTTTGGGTTTCTTGCTATTTTTTTCATGTAATTTCTAAGAGGAAGATCAATGTCCATGTCATTCCCCTCCTCTACTGATCCTACTACAATGCATGTCTCCTCCTCATCTGTTCAGGAATAGAAGGTCAATGTGCCAAAGGGGGGTCCACTGCAATAACAACTATGTCATGAGTTAAATTCACACAATTAATTTAAAAGAACAAAACATAGATTTTCTTTACCTGAATGTGCCACATGATCTACATGGTGATCACTCTGAACATCCTCTAGCACTCGTTCAGCATGACATTCTGTATCCTCTAAAATATACACAAAAAAGGTTACACCAAGTTCAATTTAAGATGTTAAATTGTAATAATAATTAATTAATTTTAAATAGAAAATGAGCACCTCCATCGACACTACGATGCACATCAGGGGCTTCATCATGTGGTGTATGATCTGTGTTACGATTAAGAGGTTGCATTGCAATGTCGTGCACATTATTATCAAATAGATTGTTGCTCAAGTATTCAATTTCTAATACATTTTTTGGCATATTTACCTATTCACATGATGCATGAGACTCTTGGGTTGGGCTAGTGGAAGCTTGGCATAGGCGTTCAGCCACGACTTGATAGCCTTCCTTGAAGGCAATTTTTTTGTGTTCTGTCGTGGTCTCTAAATTAAATTCGAAGCCCTGCATTTTTTGATTAAACAAAATTATTTGCATTTTATAAATAATTTTTCTCTGCAATTCATTTACTGCTACTTACAATTCGTGCTTTAATTTTGGAATATCCACCAGAGCCAAGTTTGTGCTGCCCAATCTTTTGTAGCCTGGCCTTTGTTTCCTTTGATGTGTCCTACAACCTATGAAAAGTTTGAAATATGTTAGATGATATAGATATAAAGATCACTAATTAGTGCATTATTACATTGTACTAGTAGTTAATACTATTGCATACCTTCTTCTCTCATTTGGTGGTGTAATTCCTCTTTGAGCACCCCCTTTCTCCTTTGCATCCAAAATGAACTCATTCCAATCCCTCACTGAAATAAGGGGAGGACGCTCGTACTTTGGGTTCTGGATGAGACTCCTTCTATATGAGTCCCTCACAGTCTTAAGATGTTTGCAAGCTTTTTCTAAAATTTTCTTCTCCTCAAAAAGATTACTACCAAACTCATGCTCTAAATCTTTAATGAGTTGATCTTTTAATTTTTTGTCTTGCAAGTTCCACCTTTTAAGAAAAAACACAAAATTGTTAGATAGAAAAATTAAATAAAGTTGTGTACCTTGAATATAGTAAAAGAAAAGATCCAAATGAAAGGAAAAATACTGTACCAATTAATGATATGAAAAAAAAATAGTGGGATAGGGTTAGTTCACTTATGATGTTCCACCTTGTACGTATGGTGGGCCCGAATATCTTTAGTGTGAGGTCATAAAGCATCTTATAAAATGAATCATTTCCTACAAAAAATGTCATGGGATAATCAATCCAAAATATGTTATGAATAGGTAAATGCATATAAAAATATAAAAAATAATAATTTTAAAGTACCTAGAAGCTTAGGACATTTTAAAGGCATCAATTCATTATCATCAATCAACAATGACGTATGCATAACTCCCGTGCTAGAAAGATGGGTAGATCTAGGAAATGATGGTGAATTATCACCAATACATGTACTCTGATTGGTATCTAGCATAGCAAACGGTGCCGATGTATCTCCTACTCCACAAAATTAATCCACTATGTGATGCACCCAAGATTAAAGTACAAATTATCAAATCATAATTAACACAAAACCAAATATAGAAAAATAAGGATTTACCAGGCATGGACCGTGAAGGCGTCAATGTTTGCATGCTCCTTGTTGTTGAAATTGCACTAGAAAATCTCTGATGGACGTCCGTCGACCTCCTAGGAGGAGTCATCTACACTTGATGACCTGAACAATACATTGTTAACAAAGACATTCTGAAATAATAAAAGTAATAGTTAGCTTAAGAAGTTTTTGAATGTTCCAAAGAAAACATTTCTTGTAACTTGTCAACTAAAGGATTATTTTACCTGAGGCGGCCGGAGCTCTACTACTACCGGCCTCACCGTGTAATCCTTAACCAAGTACTTGAGTTTCCAAAAAATCCTATAATAAGAACACATATTACATATTTTACTTCACAACATAAAAGAGTATAAAATATAAACCTTTATTGAACTTTTGTTATAACTAAAGATTCATTACTGATTACTTCATAATGACGTGCTTGTGCCATCAATTCAGATAGCCTCTTCCGCATCTCCCCAGTTGGATTTGCTTCATCCAAAATGCTCATAATTTCTAAATTGATTTTTTTTAGTTTTTTCCTCAACATAATTGTTATATTAGGCATTTCTATGATATCATCATCAGAAGGGGTAGCTATTGCCTCTGTTGTTGTAGGTTCTTTTCCACTATCCTGAACATCAAATTGTGATAGGAATATTAGTAAAACTATCATAAAAACTCTAAAACCCTAAATAAAATAACGTAATAATATAACATTTTTCAACTATCTAATTTGTACAATTTCAATAAGGTTTACCATTGCTGAAGAATGGGTGGGAGGAGCATCCTCGTGGCCTCTATCATGTGGGGGATCCATATCATCATGTGACAAAGATTAAATATAAAAACTTCAGTGAACTGAAAGCAATAGACTTAGCAAAAAAAACTTATTAATAAAATGGTATATAGTACTTACCACCCTCATGATAGTAACTTTGTTTATATTTATGTGATTTAAACGGTAATCTATTAGCAGTTCTTCCCTTGCACTTATTGATTTTATCACACACATAAACTTGATTCCCCTCACGCACCTCAAATATGAAATTGGGTTGTTTATTAGTTGAGTAAGGTCACGTACTATATATAAAACCCACAATATTACCTATTGCTTTTGGTCTCCCATCAATGTACATTGTAAATCTTTTACTTTGATCATTTTCTTCTATTGTATATAATTTGCTGATAGTGCATACCTATGCATACTTTTTTATATTGAACAATCCACATCCAATCATTTTAATTGTAACACGGACTGACATACTTGAACAATTCAATAACTTTGTTGTAACATATATTTATCCCATCCATGGAAAATAGGTCCAAACCATGTAATGAGGATGGAGCTATGTGATATATCCTCTCATTAACACAAAAATCAGTGTTAATTGGAGGTAGCTCATTGGGTACCCATTCTTTCTCAATATGTGTGTACTGAAAGGGCACCTTGATGTCACCTTTGGTCTCATCATCATAATAACATGACCCCCCTTTAGCAAGGAAAAATTGCATACATTTATCAAATTTTTTTCTAATCTTTTGACCTCTAGTTGATCTCCCCATTTTAGCCATACTACATGTAGAACTTTCATCTACCTTTCCCTCATTTCCCTCATTTGATGTAGATAGATCTGACAAGTGCCTATTTGGTGGGTCCTACAATCCATCAAATGAGATATTGTCACGTCCCCGCTTCAAATAGAATTTTGATAATATTTAAATAATATATATAGAATAATCAAGTCATGACCCATACGTACGGTTCTTCTTTGTCTATACGTGGGAGATATAAAATGTACTAAGTTGAAAGTGATTATATAATTATATGTCTATACGGTTCTTCTTTGTCTATATATACATTATGTGATTATATAATATGTCTATTTATAACATATGTGCTCAGTGATAAACAAGAAGAATATAAGAAAATTATGTCTATTTATTGACTTATACCTGCTGATCCATGTCACTATGCACGATCCATGCCAAAGGGGTTAAATTTCTAGCATATGTTAATCATTTATCTTAAGTTAGCTAAAAATTACATTATACGTATGCTACAAATAACTTAGAAGACAACATGAACAATATGCAACATCATAAACATGAACAAATTTACCTTATATATGGAATGCAAGATTGTCAACAAAAGGGGTGACAATGTCTGTAGTCAATTGCCTGTTTGCAAAAAGGGTGATAATAAAACACAATATAAACATGTATCAGCAGAAATTAATTGAGCATCATAAGCAAAACATTGGTAATTATAAATTGCATATGTTGTAATCATTAGAATTGAACATAATAAATATGTAATCATTAGAATTGAAATCAATAAATCAATATTAAACATATATACTAATCAATATAAATATATATAAATAATTAAATTACATATTGTAGACACCTAAAAATCCTTTAGAAAATAAAGTATTTTTATTTTCTAAAAAATCCCTGATGACATCATCATTTATTAATTAATTATTTATTTAATTAATTTATTTATTTTTATGTCATTAAATCCCTTTATCTTAATTAAAAACATTTAATTAAGGAATCCCTCCCAAAAATGTTTAAATCTTATTTAAACATTATCTCCTTATTTATTAATTATTTTAATTAATAAATTGACCAAAAATTCCAAAATAAATAATTTATTTATTTTTTGCCCAAAACTTGGCCAATTTCCTTTAGACCACTAACCTCTTCCAGAATCTTCTAATTCCTTCTTAATTTCGATTAAAAGGCTAATCCCATCTTTTCTAACCCTAATCCCAAGGCCAAATATTTAAATTTCATAGTTATTGAAAATATTTCAATAAATATTCCCAAAACTTAAGCTTTTGGAATGAATAAACTTTTATTCCATAAAACCAAGAAGAATTCTAGACTCTTCTAGAATCTTCTCAAACCCAACCTCTTCACCCATCCTAATCCTAAGATTATCCTAATTCCTCCCTTAACCTTGTCACATTCCCTAAACAAGGTTAGCCAAACTCTTAAGCTTACCCCAAAGTCAACAAAGAGGGCTTCCCTTTTTTAAATGCATTGAAGGCATTTAAGGCCTCCTTATCCCTCTTACATGCATTTATGGTGCATTTAAGAAGCCCCTCACCCCTTTCTTACACCCTTTGACCTTAGGCACATTTCCCAAATTGTGCACATTCCTTCCATCTTTCAATTCAATGCCCTTGTGACACTTTTCACAAGGATGTGATCCCTAAACTAGCACAATCCATGTGCTCCCCTTTGAGTGAATCTTGACCTCTCTTAAGGATTTCAATTCTGGCCACTCATTCTTCCTTCCAAATCCTATAAATACCCCTCCTTTCAAGAGCAAAATCAATTAGCTTACTTTCATTCTCATGCACTGTTATGATGCTATTTTCATGTTAGATCTTAGCAAATCATTCTAATTTAGTTTACTTTCAAGCATTTTTAGCTCATCATAGCTTAGTAATAATGGATTAACATAGCTTTTCTTATTGTTTTGCATAGCATAGCATCATATCACATCTCTAATTTGGTCTAAAATCAATCTTAGATTCCTCATCATGTAGCTTAATCTTCATTAAAGCATTTTTGGATCCTTGAGGCTTTAGGGGCAAATCAGGTGTTCTATACCTTATTTTTTGTGCCATTTTGGGGTTTTCATGGATTTCAATCCATCTTAGAACGCATTATAGTATGCTCCAAGTGCTTAGAGAGCACACCCACATCCCCCTTATCAGAGCAAATCAAACAGTGCTTGGGTGCACCTGTTTCTGGCTCAATCTGAGGTGGCTAGCTTAGAGTTTCCTTATTTTTGTTTTGATTGTATGCTAGATTAAACTCTTAATGTTTGATTGATTTGAACCTTTCAAAATAGATAACAGGTACCCTCGAAAGCCTTGCTCACATTCTGGCACGCCCGGTGGGACCAAAACCACAATCATTTTGATGAGATTATACTTTATATTCTTGTATTTGCAGGAAACAAATGAAATGTCACCTTCAAGCAATTAAATGTCGCCTACAGCAATTAAATGTCGCCTTCAAGAAAAGAAATGTCACCTTCATGAAAAGAAATGTCGCCTACACACAATACAGTCACGCCTTCAAGCAATTAAATCATGCCTTCAAGAAATCAAATCACGCGTACAAACACTGTTTTCACGTCTGGTTACTGGCAGATTTTCGCCAGCCATAACTTCTATTCTGCCTCTACTTCTTCTTCTGTCGCCTGCATGTAATTAAATCACACCTTCGAAGAAAGAAATCATGCCTTTGCATAGTTATTTGTTGCCTGTAAAGGTACAAAATGTCACCTGTAAGAATGAAATGTCGCCTCTGCACTTTCCAGCGTCGCCTATAAGCTGGACAGTGTCGCTTTTTGGTATTTTTCTGTCTGGGACTGGATTTATTTTTTATTTTGCAAAAGGTCAAACTCAATCTTAAATGAAACTAAAGGAAAGAACTTAGGTCCTAAAGTGTCATTGTCATTTTGAAAATCAAACCCAATCTCGAATGCACTAAAGGGAACGAACACTCTATTCCCTATCTTGTTTCAGATTTCAAAAGCAAGTAACTGAACACAATCTTGAATGATCTAAGGATAAAACAAAGCACATTTTCACAGTTCCTAAATCAACTCGCAAATATCAATCTTGAATGCCCAAAAGGAAAGAACTTGCAAACGCTCAAATCATTTATGTTTTGAAGAAAAGAACAAATCAAAATCTAGACACGTGTGTCTTCATTTTCAAAAGTTCAAACATCACTTAATCAATTTGGAAAAAAGAACAACTTGCTTGGTGTGCATCTAGGACCTTTACATTTTTTGTATAATCCTTGTTAAAGTAAGCAACGTAGAACATTTGAACTCGGACAAGTTCACTTGTTCTACTTTTAGCGAGGCCTGTCCAGGGAGAAAAGCGCTTCCTCCTCGGAGAATGACCTCAAACCGGTATCCCCCCCGGCCGGTATATAAATAAAGTGAAGGCAAAAAGTACTCACTTATATCTCCTAATCCACGGGCATTTTGTGCCAAATGCAAATGTCTGGGGAAAGGTAAATATTCCTCCCCCAGCGTTGTTGGCTAGGCTCTTAAGTGAGTCATAGGCGGTCAGCATAACCAGGTATGGAGACTCCACGGAACTATTAAAAACTTGATAAAATAGAGGCTACCCTATCTACATCTGAAAGTATCAAAATCCTTGTGCAAGGACCGATTCCAAGGGGTTTACCGGGTCGCCTCAAGATTACTCACCATTTGCATTCCCTTCTGGGGGATACCAAGCTGTGGGCAAGCGATTTTGATACTCACCTTCCTTAGGTAGATCTGTTTGAAGTGCTTGACAGTCAAAGACTCCGTGAAAACACTTGTTGAAACATACACTTTCAAAGCTTTATCAGAGTCAGTCATCCTGTTTGTATCCCGCAAGGTTGCTTTGCCCTTTGCAGAGATTGCTTTGTCAGAATTCTTTTTAATTTATCCTTTGCCACTTGAGAAAATCAAACCAATCAACAAAATTGATATTCAGAAAATCTTGCAGAAATCAGATATCCAAAGAGCCTTTTGTTCTCGGACCAAACCTATCAGAATTTTCCAAAGATATGCCCAATTTGATCAAACATCCAAAAGCCAAGTTGCCCAAATCCAAAGATTATCAAGAGAAGAAAGTTGCAAAAAGGAACCTTAAAAGCCATCAATCCTTTATCCAAGCAACCCAAGCAGAAGAAAAATATCAAGAAAGGTTTGATAATATTGGCTATAATGCAAGAGTCAAACAGTTTGCCTACCATTTCCAAGTAAACCATCGCTACATCAACCTTGAAAGAGAAGATTAGCTGGATCCATCACATGTCCATTCTACCTTCAGATCTCACAATCTTATCTCGGCAGTCCGTCATCCTAGCTTCATCTTAGTTTCACCCTTGCATCATCACCAAACCTTAGTTACATCCTAGAAATCCTTCTTAGTTTCATGCACCATCATCCTCTTAGCAGCATCATAGATCATCCATCCCAGTCGCATCTGCATCATCCCTTTAGAAAGAGCATTATTCCATCATCCTCCACCATCTTTTCATCAGCAATCCACCATCAAAATCCCATATCCTTCATCCAAAATCTAGCATCCATCACCTAAATCAGAACCCACCATCTTTTGTACCAAATCCAGAGATCCAAAATCCACAAACACTTAGTGTTCAAAACCTTTGAGTTGTTCCCATCCCTTATCCTAAATCAGAAAGCAGCCCCTTTTTAATAGAGCATTGTCTAAAGGAAATCCAACTTGTCCTTGCACAGCCTCATCATCTCGAGCAAGAGATTGGCTTATATTGATAAGCATCCAGTTAACTGAAGATCATCAGTCTATCCTAGGTTGGCCCAAATCCTATCACTGATCCTCCATCAGGGAAAAATAACAACTCATTGTTGACACTTAGTAATCTTCCACCAGCATCCCACCAATCCTCCACCCAATCTTGACCCAAATCAGAGCATCCCACCAATCCTCCATCATCACCAAGCTTTTTTACCAATTTGCCACCATCTCCCACCAATCTTCCACCATCCTTGATCCAAATCCAAGCAATTCATCCATCCTTGCATCACATTCTAGAAATTCATCATCCTTAGAAGTTCCTTAAGCTTGCATCCACCATCCTTTAGAGTCCTTTAGGAAACATCTTGCATCCATCTAAGCATCTGCATCTCCATGCCTGTCGAGACAAGATCTGGATCTAGGAAGCGAAGGCACATGAATCCTTATCCAATCACCAGCTCATCTGATCCCAACATTTTTACCAGTGCAATGGTAGCCTATGATCCCCAAATACAAACTGGAAATACATGGGATGATCCCAATATCCCCTCAGCTCCTCTGGCAATAGAAACATTTGTGAATCACCCAGAGAATCCACCAGCAGTCAATACACTCATAGCCCAAAACCAGCAGAGCATGTTCACTAATTTGGCACAAAGGCATACTCCCATTCCGCCATATCTCCATCCTCGTATTCCCATAAGCACTATCCAAATCCCAGCACAAGTATACTCTCCATTCATCCAACCATTCCCTAATCCCACCTTGCAAACATCTCAAGAAACCTCCACCATTCCCCTTCTTCTGCAAGGAAGCTTTGCAAGCCCCGTAACACAAGCTATCACACCATCTGCTCCATTCCCTATCATAGGTACTTCATCATCTACCATGGCCTCCCAAGCTCTTGCACAAATCCAACACTTGTCACAAAATCAACTCCCACCTCTTACACATCCATTTACACAAGCAGCTCCATCTCCTTCCACACCATTCTTTTCAGGAGGGATGCAATCATCCTTCCCCCTTGCTCCACAAGCTTCAACATCCATACCATCTTTCCCAGGGTCAACACAATCATTTCCCCCTTTCACCCAACAAACGCCAACATCATCTATTCCGGGGGCAGCGCAATCGCTCCCCTTTCCTCCTCAGCAAGCTTCCACATCAACATCACCCTTTTCATGGGGAGCGCAAACGTTCCCTTCCTTTCCCCCCAACAAGCATCTACCCAGGCACAAGCTCATCAAAATGCCTTCACCACAGGGATGCCTTCCATGGGCTTTTCCAATCCACCATTCATATCCCAAACTCCCATCACATCCACCTTCCCGGCATCCACTGCAACACAATTCCCACCACACATTGGCTCTCATTGGGGCCTCACTCAAGAAGAAATGAAAGCTTGGGGCATACCAACCCATTCTCCTACATCTATGTTTGGAAACCAACAAGCCACCTCCTCACAAAAAGCACAGTAACCATCACAACTTCCACCAGCTTCATCCTTTGCAAACTATCCATTCACAACACCTAATGCCTTTCAGCAAGTTCCTCCACCTCAGCAGCAAAGTTCATCCCATTTCGCAAGCTATCTTGCCCAGCCACCCTTTGCTTCAAGCTTCCCCACATCAAATTCACCCTTAAGCAATGCAAGAATGCACCTAACCTACATTGGTCAACCACAGAGCCAAGTTCAGCAAGGACCACCTTACCAGCAAGCGGTGTCATTCCACCAACCTCCCCCACAACAAACCCCTATCATCCCCCAACAACAGCAAGCTTCCTCCTACCAGGCGCAGCAATAAAATCCCATCATCCCACAACACTAGCAAGAAATCCCATATCCATCACCACAATATGCCCCTATGCCACATCAGCAGTATCATCCCCAGCAAGCATCACTCCAAGATCCGCTCCAATATACCTATCCCGCTAGGCCATCTCCATATCTCGCTCCATAATACCCACCTCAAAAGGGAGTACCTGCTCAAACACCAATCAATGTCGAGTGGGAAGCTATGAAGAACACTCTTAAAGAGCTCCAAACTAGTACTGAGAGCAAAACCTACAAGTTTGAAGAGGTGTGTCCTTACCCATTTGACCGATTCATTGCCGCTATTCCTTTTCCCAAGCACTTTGAGACACCTAAGTTTGATAAATATCGGGGGAAAGGAGATCCAGTCAATCATGTTAAGGAATTCTATATGGCATGCCAAGAAGTGGCTTACAGTGATAACTATCTCTTGCGTTTATTCCCCAAAAGCTTGGGAGGAACAGCTGTTGAGTGGTTCTATAAAATACCCAGTGGGACCATCACAACCTTTGTTGAACTCTCTGAGAAGTTCATCAACCACTATGCCCACAATGTTGAGAATGAGTTGACCTTGTTAGATCTCTGCAACTCAAAACAGAAAGATGGAGAAAGCCTAGCAGAATACTTGCAACGATGGCAGAACCTTACCACCAGGTTATCATACCAACCGCCAGAAAAGCATTTGACCAAAATCTTCATTGATAACCTGCATCCTAAGCTATCCCACTTCATGAGGATGAATTGTCTCCAAACATATCAAGATATCAAGAGCAAGGGGATAGGTATTGAAAAGGCCCTCCTAGATGAAGGCACAATCCGGCACTTCAAAAATGATGCCCAAAAACCCAACAATGATAAATCCCGTTAGTGGAATTGTAACAAAAATGTTGTTACTGATGGAGCCACTGATACCAAGCATGTCCAATTTGTTGTAGCTAGTCCTCCATCAACTCCTGCATACCAACAACAACAAGCACCCATCCATCAGCAACCTCCTCAAGTCCATAAACAACCCATGCAACAATATCCTTCTCAGAATAATCAGCAAAATTATCAGCAGCAAGCCCATCAAGCCTATCAAGGTAACCCAAACAATCAAGTCAATGCCGTCAATATTGCTCCCAAGCAGAAAAAACCCAAAGCTCAAAATTATCCAAAGAAGACCTTCACACCACTAGGTGAACCTCTGGATGTTATCTTTCATTGGATGGCCAAGGCCAACTTAATTACATATCCACCAATTCAGCCAGTTGATGATACCACCCCCAAGCCTGATTGGTACAAAGATCATGAGTACTGTGATTATCATCATGTCAAAGGACATACTACCCTGAAGTGTATGAGACTCAAAAACTATATCCAAGATCTCATTGATCAAAAAGAGATTCAAGTAGATACACCTGCTCAAGCTTCATCAAATGCCAATTTACAAATTTATCAGAATGTGTTCCCACAACACAATGCTGGGAAGAATCAAGCTAATACCAATCATCCCCAGAATCATGGTAAAGGCAAGCAAGAAGATCACACTACTGCCTACATCAACTATGATAAATTTGTTGGATGTATAACCCAAGTTGAGCCCACAGTCAATACCATCCATGTCAGAGGAGCAGACAGTCAATGTGCCGTTACCACCCATAGGAGTCGAATAACTGTTGCTGGTGCCTGTCCAAGGCCAGTACAAAATGCACATAATGCATAGTACAACCTCATAGAACATCTTGGGAATACACCAGCCCAAATATCCATCTTGGACCTTCTCCGCACTTCACCTCTCCATCAGGAGATCCTCGACCGAGCTCTCAAAGAAGGACATGTCCCCACAGACATTAACACCACCCAGTTTGAGACCCTTGTGGGACATCTTTCCACAGCTTGTGCTTTATCCTTCAAACCATCCGACATGCCAGTCGTTGCACCTGACCATACTCTTCCTCTCCACATTGCCGTCATGGTCAGAGACTTTGCCATCAAACGGGTCTTAATAGATAATGGCTCAGCTCTAAACTTGTGTACTTTAAAATTCATTCAGCAGATTGGGTTCACCCAGGCTGATATAGCACATGAAGTGATCACTATCAAAGCCTATGATAACTTGGAGCGTACCTTAGAAGGTACCATTACTTTGCCCATTCAACTGGGCCTAGCAACACAAGATACTATTTGCCATGTTGTTGATCTTGACCTACCATTTAATATCCTCCTAGGCCGACCATGGATTCATTCCATTAAGGCTGTACCATCTACTTACCATCAGTGCATCAAATTTTTGCATCAAGGCACTGAATTTACCATCCATGCTGACCCCCAACCCTTCGCATACTATCGTGCGATGGAAGCATCATTCCCTCACTCCACTCATTGTCCTGGAACTGACATTGGTACTTCTATTGCCAACTCATCCCAATCCCATTGCGATCCAGAAACCATTCTCACCTCCACCCTCTCTTCCGTCAAGATCAATAACTAGGGTTGTGATGAATATAGCCTACATGATGCATTTGCCGTAGGGGCCCTTCCGCTTGATCCATGTACTCAAGGGCGTCCAGATCACCAAAGCAAGCCTATTGAAGAGCATCATGAAATCAAGAAAATTGGATCTATGACTTTTGAATCCCATGGCAACATAAACAGTCAAGAGATGGATCTTGACATAAATAGGTGGTTGTATAAAGATCCCCCATCCCCTAACACTCAACTTCTTGGCTATTTCAAAGATAAGTATCCAAAACAATATAAGTATACCACTAAACAATGGCATTATCAAGGCGGTGGTCTAGGGCCACAAGAAGGCGGCAACCAATATCCCATCACAACATCAAAGAATCCTGAACATCAGGGTCTTGGTTTTAATACCCCTCGCCTGCATATACAAGGGCCCAATACCACAATTGGGGGCACCAACATGACTAGCATTCCCCTCTTAAATAGCCAGGATGACCTCATAATGATCGAAGACATCCCTGAAGAGAAAGAAATCAAATCCTACGATGATATCTTTGATGATGACACCCTCCTGGGGACTTCTGTCCTCTGACAACTTGCCATAAATCTTATAGAACTTCCCCTCACCCACCCTGAACTCATAGACTGGGACCAACCAAGCATTACACACATCGATGAGTTCCAAAGCATGGAAGCACTCCTAGAATTCATGGGGGCATCCGGCCCACAATTAGTTCAAGATTCAGAATCATCTCACATCTACAAGCTTGACCCAGAGGGATACTTTGGGGAAGAGGCAAGCTTTAGCTGCAAAAGAGAAATAGAAAGAGTAAAACATGAGTCCTTATGTGAAAACCCTTCTAGGGCACATTCTGATTCCAAAAAAGTAAAAATAAAGAGTGTATCTTCTAGTGAAAACTTGGCAATTCAAGCGCTAGAAGATGAAGACTTGCCTCTTCCTCCCATCCAGGATTACAGACCTGAGCAATCACCTATCATCATAGAAGAAACCAAGCCAGTCAACTTAGGTACAGAGGAATGTCTGAGGATCACCTACATTGCAG
The DNA here is from genome assembly GCA_027943335.1 of Chamaecyparis obtusa. Taxonomy (NCBI): domain Eukaryota; kingdom Viridiplantae; phylum Streptophyta; class Pinopsida; order Cupressales; family Cupressaceae; genus Chamaecyparis; species Chamaecyparis obtusa. The sequence continues at coordinate 414,798 of BSBK01000654.1, forward strand.
CCAACATGACAGAAGGTGAAGAAATGGCTTTCACTGCCTTACTTCAAGAAGCTACTATGAACTTTGCATGGTCATATGCACACATGCCTGGGCTTGATCCTAATCTTGTCATTCATCATCTAATAGTGGATCCTAATGTCAAGCCAGTAAAGCAGAAGCTACGCAAAATGCATCCCAAAGTAGCTCTATTGGTAAAATCAGAACTAGAAAAGCTCCTAGATGCAAAGATTATCAGAGCTATAGATTACTCAGATTGGATCTCCAACATGGTACCTGTCACAAAGCCTTCAGGAGACATCAGAATATGCATAGATTTTAAGGAATTGAACAAGGCATGTCCTAAAGATGATTTCCCGCTACCTAACATAGACATGATCGTAGACCTTACAGCGGGCCATGAAATATTGTCACTAATAGATGGATTTTCAGGCTACAATCAGATTCGTATAGCAGAAGCAGATCAACATAAAATAGCATTCACTACTCCATGGGGCACCTTCTGCTACAACATGATGCCATTCGGGTTAAAGAATGCAGGAGCCACATATCAGAGAGCAATGACAGCAATCTTCCATGACATGATCCACAAGATCCTAGAGGACTATGTGGATGATATTCTTGCAAAATCAAAGACACGCCATGGACACCTTGACATTCTTGAGAGTGTGTTTGATCGCTTGCAGCACTATGGGTTACGGCTCAATCCAAAGAAATGTGTCTTTGGTGTTACATCTGGAAAGCTCCTAGGTTTCATAGTATCACGACGAGGCATAGAGATAGACCCCAAGAAGGTCAAAGCAATAACAGAGATGCCTCCACCAAGAACACTCAAACAGCTCAGAAGCCTACAAGGAAAGCTTCAATCAGTGCGTCGGTTCATTTCTCAGTTAGCAGACAAGTGCCAACCTTTTACGCATCTCCTATGCAAAGACACAAGCTTCAAATGGGATCCCATATGTCAAAGAAGCTTTGATAAGCTCAAGGAGTATCTTGCCAATTCTCCAATTCTAGGACGTCCTCTCATACTCTACATCTTAGCAACCACTACAGCACTAGGGGCACTCTTAGCTCAGCATGATGATGACAACAAGGAGAGAGCCATCTATTACATCAGTCAAACTCTTGTCAGATATGAGCTTAATTATTCACCTATGGAAAAAGCATGCCTTGCAGTGGTCTTTGCCACTCAAAAGCTTAGACATTACATGCTCAGTCACACAATCAAGCTCATTTCAAAGGTGGACCCCCTCAAATATCTACTATCAAAGACAACTCTCACAGGCTGTATGGCAAAATGGGTCATGATACTCAGCAAGTTTGACATCTAGTATATTGATCGCAAAGTAATCAAAGGGCAAGTCATTGCCGATCAGCTAGCAGAAGCACCACTGGTGGATGCCTATCCACTAATCATGGAATTCCCTGATGAACACTTATGTGTGATCGAAGAACAACCCATGTGGAAACTATACTTTGATGGCTCCTACACATCACATAGATCAGGGGCAGGAATCCTATTCATCACACCTCAAGGTGACTACATCCCAAAATCATTCAAATTGGGATTCCCATGTACCAACAACATTGCAAAATATGAGGCACTCATCTCAGGTCTCAGAACAGCCATTCAGTGGAATATCACAGAATTACAAGTGTTTGGAGATTCACAGCTGATTATCAAACAAGTCCTAGATGAATATCAGACAAAGGATGACAAGTTGCTACCTTACAAAGAGCTGGTGGACAAACTGAAAGAGCATTTCCTACATCTACAGTTCACACAGATCCCAAGACTTCAGAACAAAGCAGCAGACGCAATGGCAACCATTGGATCCTTGTTAGAAATCACACGCGACGCATCACAGTATGAATTCCTAGTCGAGCAACTACATACGCCAGCTTATGAGAACGCCGATGCAGAAATGGTGTGTGTCTTGGTTGGTCCTTAGTCCCCATGGTATCACGACATCCATGCATATCTAAAGAATGGTATCATATCTCCCCATCTCACCAATAACCAACACCAAAACCTTATTCGTAGAGCTTCCCGCTACACTCTTGTAGCCAACACCCTTTATCATCGCGGGTATCACAATGTCCTCTCTAGGTGTTTAGATTCAAACGAGGCCGTCCTAGCTTTACAAGAGGTTCACGCTGGAATTTGCGGTGCCCACATGAGTGGCATGGTTCTAGCTAAGCAGTTGCTTCGAGTTGGGTATTATTGGCCAACCATGGAACATGATGCTTGTGAATTTGTCAGAAAATGTTTACCATGTCAGCAGCATGCAAATCTGATTCATGCACCAGCACAAGACTTGTAGCCCATTGCGCCACCTTGGCCATTTTCATGTTGGGGCTTTGACCTTGTCGGCTTAATCACTCCCCTTTCCTCGGATGGACACAAGTACATAATAACTACCACAGAATACTTCACCAAATGGGTTGAAGCGATTCCGCTCACCCTAACTACTGGCATCCAAATATCCAAGTTCATCCTTTACCACATCATCTGCCACTTCGGCATACCATCTACCATTTTCACAGACCATGGCACACCTTTTGAAAACCAGCATGTGGATGATCTGTGTGCCAGACTCCACATCCATCACCATTTCTCCAGTCCCAAGGAAATGGCCAAGCTAAGGCAACCAACAAAACTATCTTGAAAATCCTCAAGAAGGTTGTCACTGATTTTGGTCATGACTGGCACCTCCAAATCAATCCTGCCCTTTGGGCCTACCGCACTTCCTATCGCACTCCCATAGGCACCACCCCATATTCCCTTGTATATGGTGCTGAAGCCGTTCTGCTGATCGAGGTTGAGCTCCCATCATTGCGAGTCTCCATGAAGAACTACACCACTGATGAAGATTATCGTGTAGCCCGTCTCACACAGCTAGACCTATTAGATGAAAAGAGACAGCAAGCATATGATCACCTGGTTGCATACCAGAATTGACTCAAAAGGAGTTATAATAAGAAGGTCCATCCTAGACAGTTCCAGGTCGGTGACATGGTTCTCAAAAAAAATCAGAAGGTCCAAGCAAATCGTGAAAAGAAAGGCAAGTTTGAGCCTACTTGGCTGGGCCCCTATGTGGTCACCTCATGCTTCGGCTCTGGAGCTTATCAACTATCTACACCAGAAGGAGAGCCTTTGAATGATCCAATCAACATCATACATCTGAAGAGGTTCTATGCCTGAACCAGATCCTACATATTCAAAAAATCCATAAAAATTGGAAAAAAGCAGCAAAAAATCAAAAAAGCAAAAAAAAGCAAAAGAAAAAAATAAAAAATAAAAAATAATCGTCCAGTGGTGAAAACTTGACAATTCAGGCACCTTGGACAAGTATGTTGGTGAAAACCTGGCAAACAAGCACCATACATAATGGACCGAGTCATTATCTATCAAACTCCCATCCCCCATCCCACCATCTTAGTCCTTTTTCTCCCATCCCCATCCCCATCCACCATCCCCCAGCATTCCTTTTTCCATCAACCTTCAGCAACACCACAATTTCTCTTGCACATATCTTGTACCATATCTTGTATCCACTCTTGTATATCTTGTACACTCCCCTGTGTCGCGCCATCCTTTCTGTATAGAAATATCTTCCTATCCCCAATCTTGAGCTTTTGTACATATTCATTATATATCTTTTCCCGTCCATTGTACATCAATCCTTATTAGTCCCGCAACAGCATTTTATCAGAACACTGTGTCCTCCCAGCCTTGTACTTCAACAACATCACTTGTCGACTATTCTTGGTCACCGTGATTATTCTTTGACTTCATCATTTGCCAGCAAATGACAACACTCATTCTCTCATCAATCAGCGGGTCCTTGAGGATGTATCCTTCCTCCTGTCCGATCTAATCTTCCTCCCATCAACTCAGTCAAATCAAATCTCTCTCCTTGGCAAAGGATGTCTTTTTGGAGTTATCATTTTGACCTTGGATTTTGTCCTTTGGGTCTTGTTAATCTTTTACAGCTTCTCATTGTTCTCTACTCAAAGTCACCATGATCCTTTATATCATGGTGCGCTGCGAATGAGGATAATCTGGGGCAAGGTCTTTTGATCTTTTACCTCTGCGTGTGAGTCAGTTGTGTGTTTGTGGTTTCTTCAGCATCGTTTCCACCATGTTTCCTCTTGGGTTCATGCGTGATGCTGAGGCAACCCTGCGTGTTTTTTTAGCATCGGTCCTATGCAACACTGGTGACAAGGCCTCGTGATCCCAATATCCTTGGCAGGTCTCTAGCATTTCTATATTAAACTAGGTTGTGCTCTCTAAAAGATCTAAAGCATGGAGCTTCCCCAAATCCCCTGCATCTTGCATCATATAGATTAATCTTGCATCCTCATATAGCTGCATCCTGCATTTTGCATTCCATCTCATCTTGCATTCGCCCATTTTTGCTCTTGGAAGCTTGGTCATTTATCTCCCCTTCTTCCTAGACCCTTCCTTCTTTGTTTCCTTTCAAGAAAATTCCACAACATTTCCTCCTTGCGTTATTTTCTCGAGGGGGCACAACCCCTCATTCCTCCAAATTCTAGCCTCGGGCATCTTATTTTCTTGTCTTTGACGCCATGCTACTTGCGGCATTGCATCAAAGAGGGGCAAAATGTAGACACCTAAAAATCCTTTAGAAAATAAAGTATTTTTATTTTCTGAAAAATCTCTAATGACATCATCATTTATTAATTAATTATTTATTTAATTAATTTATTTATTTTTATGTCATTAAACCCCTTTTATCTTAATTAAAAATATTTAATTAAGGAATCCCTCTCAAAAATGTTTAAATCTTATTTAAACATTATCTCCTTATTTATTAATTATTTTAATTAATAAATTGACCAAAAATTCCAAAATTAAATAATTTATTTATTTTTTGCCCAAAACTTGGCCAATTTCCTTTAGACCACTAACCTCTTCCAGAATCTTCTAATTCCTTCTTAATCTCGATTAAAAGGCTAATCCCATCTTTTCTAACCCTAATCTCAAGGCCAAATATTTAATTAAGATTAAATATTTAAATTTCATATTTATTGAAAATATTTCAATAAATATTCCCAAAACTTAAGCTTTTGAAATGAATAAACTTTTATTCCATAAAACCAAGAAGAATTCTAGACTCTTCTAGAATCTTCTCAAACCCAACCTCTTCACCCATCCTAATCCTAAGATTATCCTAATTCCTCCCTTAACCTTGTCACATTCCCTAAACAAGGTTAGCCAAACTCTTAAGCTTACCCCAAAGTCAACAAAGAGGGCTTCCCTTTTTGAAATGCATTGAAGGCATTTAAGGCCTTCTTATCCCTCTTACATGCATTTATGGTGCATTTAAGAAGCCCCTCACCCCTTTCTTACACCCTTTGACCTTAGGCACATTTCCCAAATTGTGCACATTCCTTCCATCTTTCAATCCAATGCCCTTGTGACACTTGTCACAAGGAGGTGATCCCTAAACTAGCACAATCCATGTGCTCCCCTTTGAGTGAATCTTGGCCTCTCTTAAGGATTTCAATCCTGCCCACTCATTCTTCCTTCCAAATCTTATAAATACCCCTCCTTTCAAGAGCAAAATCAATTAGCTTACTTTCATTCTCATGCACTGTTATGATGCCATTTTCATGTTAGATCTTAGCAAATCATTCTAATTTAGTTTATTTTCAAGCATTTTTAGCTCATCATAGCTTAGTAATAATGGATTAACATAGCTTTTCTTATTGTTTTGCATAGCATAGCATCATATCACATCTCTAATTTGGTCTAAAATCAATCTTAGATTCCTCATCATGTAGCTTAACCTTCATTAAAGCATTTTTGGATCCTTGAGGCCTTAGGGGCAAATCAAGTGTTCTATACCTATTTTTTGTGCCATTTTGGGATTTTCATGGATTTCAATCCATCTTAGAATGCATTATAATATGCTCCAAGTGCTTAGAGAGCACACCCACATCCCCCTTATCAGAGCAAATCAAACAGTGCTTGGGTGCACCTGTTTCTGGCTCAATCTGAGGTGGCTAGCTTAGAGTTTTCTTGTTTTTGTTTTGATTGTATGCTAGATTAAACTCTTAATGTTTGATTGATTTGAGCCTTTCAAAATAGATAACAGATACCCTCGAAATCCTTGCTCACACATATATACCTTGTACATTTCAATCATGTCATTGATCATCTTCTTCATCCATCTCATCATCATTGCCATCATCATCATCATCATCATCATCATCATCATCACCACTATCATCATCGCCATCATCACCATCATCATCGCCATCATCACCATCACCATCATCATCATCATCACCATCATCATCATCATCATCATCATCATCATCATCATCATCATCATCATCATCTTCATCATCTTGATCTTCATCATTTGCTTCTTCATCATCTTCAATATCTTCTTCTTCCATAACATTATACTTTATCGGCCTTCCTCTTGGATCATGTCTAACAACAAATGACCAACCCTATTTATGTGGAACCTCTGAGTTAAACACTTCCTCACATTAGCTTGGAAGAACATAGGGCTCATCTCCAACTGGCTCAAACAACCTTGTATTAATCATTGTAAATCCATTATCATGTTGAATAACAGTTCTATTTGGATCATTTTGATTCAGTCGTAACCTGTACTATTTGACGACGAATAGAACTACTTTGAAGGATTTAAAGTCTCACTCAATTATATCATCCAAGATGCCATAGTATCGATTTTGAGATTGTTAAGGATGTATGTCATTTCTAGATGATATATTAATGACCTCGAAAACTACAGTTATCTCAGAATCATAAGTTTTCTTCATGTCATCCAACTTTTTTATGCAAAATTTGTGGTCATGATAGTACATATCTTTGTGGTGCTTGACCTGCAATTTTTCAAGCGTGTGAAAATTATTTGCATCATGAGTTGATATGAAAGATATGATTCATGATCATTAATAAATTTGTACGTACCTCTCTACCTCTTAAACCATATGCTAGATCAATTATCATTGGCGTAACATTGGAATCTTCATTACAATGAACTTCTCTAACCAATGAAGCAACACCTTCCCATGTTAATAAGAAACCTTTTTGTTGACATCGTTCAATCCATACCGTCATCCAATCAAGATTGTTCGCAATATACAAATGTATTGCATCCCACTCTCAACCAACTATATAAAAAAAATACACCAATTATAAATAACTTATATTGAAGATTTATAAGAATTAATTAACTACAATAACATCTTATATTTACCTCTCACTTTCCTCAATCTACCTTTGCCCATCAAGTACTCCCCTTTGAATTTGTTAATGGAGTTGGGATCCCAAATACGATCTACATGGATTTTTGCTACAAATTTAAGAAGATATTCACTAATGTACACCATGGTCTGGTATACCATATATCCCTCCACCATAGAACCCTCAGGATGTGCTCTTTGTCGAACCAAGCGTTTCAAAAATTTCAAGTGCCTCTCAACCATCCACATTGACCTAGTTGGTATAGGTCCACACAATTCAATCTCCTCAACTTGATGTATGAGGTAGTGTTCTTGTGCATTGAAAAAAGTTGAAGGTAGACACTTTTGCATTTCACACATAAGAAGAGGAATTTTTCTCTTCCAATATTTTATATCTTCTTTAGTGATTTCTTTTGATGACAGCCACCTCATGTATTTTTCAAGATCATATATAACTTGTTTGACACTGTCGGCAAAGTGGTGTGGGAGAGATAGAGGTAGAACGTACTACAATATTTGTAAAATGATCTTATCAATATTTTATAAAAGAATGCAATGAAAATAACATGCAGTATACAAATATATAGTGAATAAAAAATAACATAAATTACCTTAATAAATATATGCCAATCGTTTGTTTTCATCCCTGGCCCAAATTCACTTTTCTTTAATATGAGATCATTTATGTTCGTAGCAAATCTTGTGGGAAATCGTATTTTTTTTATGACTTCTTTTATAGCATTGCTCTACTGCTTCGACAATAACCAACTAAGGGCACTTGTATCAATCTGATCTCCATTGTTATTTGATCGAATGACATTTTTCATTGCATGGTTGGATTCTTCAATGTCACTACAAATTTTGACAATTTTGTCTTTGTCACGCCTTCCATCCAAGATTTTCTATAATGTCTCTATTACATTATTTCCAATGTGCATAGGATCAAACAAATGCACGATTGGGAGTTGTTCGTAGTATGGAAACCTACTAAATTGCGTAGGATAACTTTTTAGTCCTTTTGAAAGTTGGTCATTAATGCCTTGATGACCTTCACAAGCATCAATTACATCACCAGTAAATAAAACACAATATCAAAATATAAATTTCAAAAAAAAATTATCAGATGGAATGACATTACCTCGACGATTTATTTTATTGTATTCCAACTTCCATAGGCAAGGTGTCATTCTCTGTGGCTTTGATGTAGTCTCTTCTTTCCCGTTGAAAAGATATTTTTCGGTAATTTGGTACTTATGGTTTCTGTGGAGAAAGTGTCTATTCTCATCAAACACCTGCTTTCCTAAACTTTTTTAATGATGAGATTTCATCTTTGGACCACAAACTGGACATGCAAATTTTCTCTTTGTCTGAAGACCTACAAGATCATGTATAATTGGATTAAATATGTTAACTTTGTGTTAGCACTATAACATACCAAAAAAGAGGTGTTAAGAAAAGAACATACCACAAAAATGTGTGAGCCCAGGGGCATCATGTATTGTCCATACAAGAATTACATAGAATTGAAATTGTCTTTGTCCTATTGGTCTAGAAATGTCATACATAGTGACCCCATTCCATAACACCATCAACTCATCAATAAGGGGCTCAATATATACATTGATATCTTTAACTTGGTACTTGCCTAGTTGAATGAACAAAAATATTACATAATTATTATGACCATTTTGATGGATTATTTATAATCAATTAATTTAGATGACTATTAAATGAAAAAATACTTGGAACAATCAGTGCCAACATTATGTGCTCCCTCTTTATAGACATCCAAAGAGGAATGTTATTGTTGATAACAAAAACAAGCCACACCGAGTAAGTAGATCTCATCTCTCCAAATGGATTGACACCATCCACTGCCAATGAAAGCTTGAGATTACGAGGTTCTTCTTTAAAGTTTGGCCATTTTTCCTCTATTTCCTTAAATGTTGAACCATCCACAGACATTTTCATAATGTCATCTCGACTTCTATTGTGTGCATGGTAATCCATAAATTGCGCCAAGCTATTGCACCTGAATAATTTTTGTAGACATGGAATAATGGGAATAAACTGAAGAACCTTGCGAGGCACCTTTTTTGTTATTTGATCTGATCGATATCTACTAATATGACAAACATGGCATTCTATTGCAGATTCATGTTATTTATGATATATAATATGATCATTCAAACATGCATGTATTGTTTGATACTCCATTCTAATATATTTCATAATGGCGGATGATTCTCGATACGAGTGAGGTAGAATGTTTGATGGTGGTAACAAACACTCACCTATCAACCTACGACCAAAAATATAATTTGTTAATTTAAAGAATATTAATTGCTACATGATTCACCCAATGTTAATTGTAAGGGAATTACAACTAAAATAATGAAAAAAGATGACATACCTTAACATACGTGTCATTGCTACGTTGGATAAACCATTCATAACCTTCAAGTTCACCAACAACAATACAGTGGCAAGAAGAGTTGTTTGGGAGCCTTCATATAGGGGCTCGTGTGCCTTCTCAAGTATAGGTACATCAAAGTCTGTGTCAACATTATCATCATCATCATCATCATCATCATCATGATCTTCTTCATCATCGTGGTCTTCTTCCATGGGATCATTACTTTCTACCTCTATATTCACACCTCCATGTTCCCTCGTTTGGAAATCCGCATTCTTCAAATTGTCATGGTCCATAACATGAAACCCAGGGAGGTTGACCTATATGAAAATGATGACCTTATATTAACCATGACCATGATGTCATCTTCAAATCATGTCTTATGTATTTTATAAATTATTAAAATACATACCAATGGATGAAATTCGTTTCCCCCTTCAATGTGACCATGTTGCCTACAATGTTCCTCAGTTGTTTTGATTAGATATCTTCGAGTCTTTAAGCCCTTACAAATTTTGCAAGGACAATAACATTTTCCATCACCTTTTCTTTTTAAGTTAGACCACAGTCTAGCAATTGTCTCCCTATTTTGTTGTGCATTGATATCGTCAGACATGGTCTTTCTTAACATTGCAAGAAGAGCAATGCTTGGAATGTATAGGCCCGATCTGAAGAAATCAGCAAATAAAAACTAACATGCAAAATGTTAAATTGAATGACATTTTATTATAGAGATAAATGTGTTGTCTAGATTACTACATTTCAAAATTAGTCTCTCAAGGATTTTGTTGTTAATCATTATGAACAACTCAAGAATTCTCCCAAGATGAACAATTTTCGTTTTGAATCTTGTAGGTTATCTAACTATGCTTGAAATAGAATTAAATCTATCTAATATGATCTTTGACATTTAAGATTTAATTTTATAAATAGTAATTTGAATTAAAAAGTTAGAAATTAAAACAAAAACATTTAAGAGTCTCAAAGAGAGGAACACATTGAGGAATTAATATTTCATTCAAGCTATACTTGGGACTACCATCAACATTTATCATCATTGAAGGGGATTAATTCATATTCGGCAGATAACTATGGTAAGCAATGAAATACAAACATTTCATTTCAAATTATTATCGATGAGATAAATACATTTGGGCCAAGAGTACGGAATATGGAGAAGACTACAAACATAAGTGAGTTGGCAGTCAAAATGTCTTAATAGAATTTACATCAAAACCAAAAACATTAATCAGTTGATTATTATATAAGCTCCTCAAGCATGAGTTGGAGAGGACTACATTACACGTTGAGACACAATATTATTTTCACAAGTTGGTGACTATTATAATCATCAAGCAGATTAGGCTATAACTGGTGGAGAGAAGTATGCATGTAGATCAGAAAGCATAGAGTACATAGCAGTGTCTTGCATAAGTGAAAGATGAAATGTAGATTTCATGTAAAGAATAGAAGCATTATTTGGACATTCAAAGGCATGTTTCAGACATAGAAAAAGAGTAAATTATTGAAGGAAGTAACAAGGAATGGCAGATGTCAAAGAAAGAGAAGTAGTTTTCATTAAAATGTTCACAGGGAGATACATCTTTTATTTTGCGAAAATAAAATATCTACTATTTTGAGGAGGGTTTCTAAGAGTTTTGAATTCTTAGATCTCTGGCAGTCATGGTAAGTGACAAAAGAACTCTTGTGAAGAACAGTGATAGTCACTGTAAAAGAGAAGAGCAGGCAATGATACTATGTAGAACACATGATCCACCACATTCAAAGTAACTTCCAAGAATGTATGTCAAAGCAAAGAGTAGACATAGATGATAAGGCAAAGAATGGCATTGTCTACAAAAGTAGAGAGAAAAGGCCAAAATTCAAAGATGACTATTAGAGGAGACACTAGCTAAATGGGAGGGCATTCAACATGCATCAAAAGCAGTGGTATACACTGCAAATGGAAAAGACAATGTTGATGAAGTTGGAATGGCACTTTTAGAGTGTCATAGAGTTCCTCATGATAGTGAGCACAAAAGATGATCAGTCATTTGAAGGAATAGTAAGAACGAAAGAAAAAAATGCATCGAAGAGTCTTGAGAAGTGATTATCAAAAGGATGTCAATAAATGGTGATCCAACACTTAGTGGCTAAGCCTTGAAATTGGAAACAATTTAGCAACTGAATAAAAGATTGGTGAGCCAATATATATTGTAATGGCTATAATAGTCATGGTGACTCTTTTGCTTCTAACTCTACTCTTCTAACACCACCATAATTATAGCAGTTGTTAGTCTCATTGACATCCCTACAGCTTATTTCATATGGAAGGTAGATAAGGTAGATTTTCTTGCATGTATGGGTACTTTTATGGGTGTAATATTCATCTATGTTCAAACAGGCCTCATCATAGCGGTATGTTGATGGTTTCTAAGTAGAACCCTGTTCGATTTTTTCTAAAACTCTCCATTCGAATTTGAATTGGTAATATCTACTATGATATTATTCTAAGTTTGCCCCACTTCTTAATGATTAATATTTTAACGAATTGAATATTCTTGTCTAATATTAGAATCAATTGCAATAATGAAGGGTTGTCTTATATATCTATGAATCAATCCATTCTTAATGTAAACACCAAGGATGTATAATATATAATACCTAGTTTCATAATGGACTGCCAGTCTTATTTAATCTCTGATATCTTTGAACACCAAATGGTGATTTTAATGCCTTCCCAACAAGAACATAAAATGGTGATTTTAATGCTTTAATGATTTTAATCTTTGATATCTTTGAACACCAAATGGTGATTTTAATGGGATAAAGCTATTTATAAATTAGTGCTCATCTACACCTAGTCAAACAGAGGACACGGATTGAGTAACTAATGTAAGAGCTATTAGAATTTTGATGTACACTATGGTGTATGAAAGATAATGTGTTGTCCAAGTAATGTGAGCTCTCATTTAATTCATGACTAATCCTAAATCACTTTGGTATAGTTAAGAGGGTCTTAAGATATTTGTAGGGTACTTTTTGATAGGAAAACATAGTCCTAAGGTATAGATTATTTATGTTAAAGAAATTAACCCTAGAGTGATGCAATGAGAATAGTGTGTAAATAACATATTCATAACCTAAAGATTCAAAAAATTATACACATTTATGGACAATTATTATTATTATTACACACACAAAGATATTATTTTCTATTGCATTGATCTTCTAGTGACTATTGGTTAATCCGTTTTATAGTTCCTGACAATGTATTCCAAACTAATTTGGTACTAATTTATAATTCAAATATCTTACTATGTGCATCCTCTAATTTCTTAATTTGTTAGTCTATATCCAATAAGCCATTTCTCCACTTTCAATCATAGCTGGATTATATTTTCTTATTCATATTTCACTTTTATTTGTTTCTTAATATTTTACCATTATTACTTGTTTCTTATCCATATTGTTGATATTGAATCGATTTTTCTCTATAGTTGTTTTTGTATCATTTGGATCATGTTCTCCATGTCACTTTCTTGCAAAATATTTTTATGTATTAGATCATTTTTTTGATTGATGGAAAATATCTCTCCTAAATTTATCTTGTATATTTGTGATATCTATTAACTTCAATTTTAATTCTTAATTATTATCATTGTTTATGTTGGTTACTTCCATATGGATAAATATTACTTTAGCTTTTTATGAGACCACTCAATGATAATTTTGGAACATATTGATATAATATATGAGATGTGTGTTTCATCTTCAAGCAATTTTTTATGATATTCATGCCCTGCTTCCAACCATCTCTCTTTGTGATACCATTACTGTTTCATTATATGATAATACTCAATTGTAAGGGCTTGCACATTTGCAATGTTACTAACATAGATTTGCCAGCCCTTAACCAACTGATAACCAATAAACCAGGTTCTTCCCTTTCCTTGTTAGTTGAGCAGGTCTTGAGCAGATAATAGAGGTCACAAAGACCAGGTTAAAGTACGGGTTATATCCACTATTATAAAGTATGGGTAAGGCCTAGAAATAATGATTTTGGACTCTAGAAGACCAGACATCTTCTAATTTCCATGATTTTTTATTGATTTCACCACAAATGCACCATTTTAGAAGAATGATAAGTAGACATGTCAAAAGGTCAGAGAGATTCCTTTTTCTTGAAGTACTAAAATGGCAAAGAATGTAATGAAGTTACTGTTATACACTAAGTTTGCACCCTTGTTTCAAGCTCTCTTGGTCTTGATAACTTAGTATAACATGGGAATCATCTCCAGGTTTTGGGACCTATGCTAACTGGGATGAGACCTCTAGGTTCTAGGGTGGTTCCTCTTGGATAATCACCCTAATTTTCTTCTTGACATGAAAAGTAAAGTTCTTTGGAGGGAAAGGGATAGAAAGAGTACTTGAAAGTAAAAATGCTTGAAAGAAAACTACCTACTGGGTGATACACTGAAATTAGGGTATGAATTGCAGCATAGAGGAATGAAGCCAATGAATAACTTAGGTCTAGGAGATCACAACTTCTTAAATAGGCTTGCATAAGTGTTTCATAGAGGGGTCTAAACATAAGACACAAACTATGACCTGCAAGCAGACATTCACCTCTGCAACTAGGTGTAGGAATGAGACAAGATTGTTAGGGGGGCTAAAGTATACCCACAAGAGCATTCAAATCAAATCAAATACAATAACACACACAATTACAAAAAATGAGGGGGATCAAGAACCCTAAATTATCACTGGACATACATTCATAGACTTCAATTCACTAAGAGATAATCAAAACAATAAAGGATAGGGATAGAGAAGATGTCACAAATGCCTCAAGTTGCTTGGATAATCAATGGGAGATTACAAAATGAGAAGAATAGAGGGTAGTGAAAATGCCATGGATAGCCTTCTGAGAAAGAATAAGGCCTTCTTGCAAAAGTGTATTCTTCTCCTTACAAAAATGTGTGCTCCCCCTTGCTCAAAAGCTCTAAAAATACAATATATACATCCTCCCTTTTGCACGCAGGCAAAAATTCAAAACCTAACTAGGGTTAAAGATTTTACATGAAATGATTAAACCCTAAATCTATCAATTCTGATCATAAATGCAACTCTGAAAAAAAATCTCAACCAATCAAATATGTCTTTAAGTGTCCATCCCTGTACTACAATCAACCTGCAAACAAGCAACCTAGATTCATCTACCCCTCTGCAAGTCGGCCTTGCCATGAATACACAAAATGGTACTTCTTAAGGATAAGAAATGACCCATGATAGCTACCCAGGTCTTCGCATCATTTTCCCAACTACAATCATCCTGGAAACATAAATTTTTAGCTACCTATTTTGTCACAATCGACTATTGGACCAAAACCTAGCAAAAACCCTGCAGAGAAATATTTAAATTTGAATATTAATGGCTAACAGGTGGCGCCACACTTTTCTTCTATCAAGGCTAACATTTAAATCTCAATCTCTTTTTAAAACATGACCGTTAGATCTTCCTGTTTACCTGGCACCGTATTTGACTGCAAAATTAACCTTAAGTCTACCTCAGGTCACTTTTCCCTTGTTCACAGAAATGCCAAATGTTTTAACTGACCCCAGTTAAGTCTGGCGAACAAGAGACAAACCCTTAGCCGCTGATTCGTAGAATCCCCTACTAACCCTGGGCCCATTTGCCACCTGTCAATCTTCCATTCACCCCAACCGCCTTATCAACAAACACCTCAGCAAGCCTCTGACAACAGACCCACTTCAACCTTGATGCATCAGATGGTGGGCATATGATCTCATGGCCCCCGAAGATTCCATGAGATCATATGCCAACCGTAGATCTCTATTCCACTGGGACCCTACTAACTCATCAGATCCACTGACAAATCCCTATCATCACACAACAACCAATCACATGCAAGCACATTAGCACCAGGTAGCACACCAGACCCACGACCCACTAAGATTCTCATCGGACGGTTGTCGCATGATCTCATAGGGTCAGAAGATTCTATGAGATCATATGACCACCGTAGTTCTTTTCCCCTCTAACACATCTACAAACCCTCTGACATGGTCCCACTGACACATCAGAGCTGTCGTCTGGCCAACCAATGAAGAACAAGCATGTCAAAAACCGAGGACCCACCTGACAGAGCCCGGAGATAAAGTAAAATCAACGGTGGGCGCATGATCTCATGTGTCAGAAAAAATCCTTCAAATCATGCGCCATCCATTAGATCATCGGCGACTAACAACCCACTGGGCTCGTACTGACATGGCACCACATCACCAGCCCTGACCAATCAAAAGTGTACAACTTAAACCATGTGGTAGTGGACCCACTGACAAGCGAACTCTGCAGATAGGAAGACTGACGATCGTCACAAGATCTCATGAAATCTTCTGACCCTATGAGATCATGCGACAACCATCAAATCTATATTCTTTACTTTAGCCGCTAAGCAGAGACCTCCAATTCAAATGGTAACCGCTCGCCAAATCGCTAAGTGTTAGGGTTAAGACCGCTAGGAAAAAGAGATTTGGCGACTGAAGGATTAAATTGCGCACATGCAAAATGAAAGTCTTAAGTGGCCGAAAAGGTAATGTAGAAATATAACAGGCCGAAGGGTCTTAGGGATTTTTGGCAAAATGGTCACTTTTATGAATTTTTAGACCTGCAGACCAGGGAGTTTAAAGAATTGCAGAGGCCAGAGGATAGAACATAAAGCCATGAAACTCTAGGGGGTGCTCGGAAAGAATAAGATGCAGACCTTGGGAACTTCTCTGACCAAAAATGTATAGGATGGGAAATTTTGGGCAACAGTTACAGTGTTATCATTGAAGACTATACATTGATGTCATGAGGATGTTTTGGAATAGTCAAGGCATTGTCATAAGGATTTAATGCTATCAAGAACAAAGACACCACATGATTAGAAATTTAGAATTTGTATACAAATAAATGTATCTTCATAGGATTAGGGTTAATCATCAATAATAAATAAAATAAGAACTAAATACAACCACAATTGAGCAATTATTTAACAATATCAATGACTAATTGAGCATCCTATGGCTCTCTAATTAGAATGAATAATGAAGCTCTCAGCAAGCTCTCACTAATGACAGTTCTAATATGAGAATGATGATGATAAGACAATGCTAATGCTAAAGCTCACAATTATCAAGATAAATGCTATAAATTGCTCTAAAAATGCTTTCTAAATTCAAATTGCAAGAGGTTTGATGCAATTCTCAGATAGGTGGTTGATGAATTATGAAGGATTTTAGCCTTCCTTTTATAGATTTTCCCAATGTGAGGGGGTGTGGTTGCATTTGATCATGATTGAGTTAGGGTTAAGGTTTTGGTTCCACCCTTTGAAGACAAAGCAAAGTTTGTGTCCTCAAAGCTTGGGACAAGTAGACAATATGGATGGTTGAGATTCTCTTTCACTTTGAGTGAATGAGATTCAATTTTGGCTTGATCCATGTGAATGTCTTTCCTCCAATTTCATTGGTTGATTGATTTTCCTCTCCTTTTGGGTTGTTGAGAGTAATTGATTTTAATTAATTGATTTAATTGATTTTCTTTAGCCATGCACCCCTTGAATGGGTTGAATTAATTTAATCCAAGACTATACAATTAATTAAATTAATTGTATTTTGATTTGATTGCATTTGACTAAAATACTTTCAATTTTGATTTATCTTGAATTAGGATTTGATTTTCATTTTGATTGGCTAATTATGCATTGTGATTCAATTGATTCAATTATGTCCTTGATTTTCTTTGATTTCACTTCATTTACTTTGAATTATCGTTAAATTGTCTTTGTCCATTTTTAGGTGATTACAAATGCCCCTCTTTGAGTTGACGTGCGAAGCATGTCAATTCAAAGAATAATCTGATCTTGCTCGATTGATAAGTTCTGATTCAAAAATGGTCAATCTCTGATGTTCATATTTAATGTCTTTCGATGGTCGATCCTTTGATTTTTTATTTGAAATTGTTGCCGATATGATTGATATGATACTCTTCCAATTGATGTGGTCCTGTGATGATCGTTCTTGATATGATGATTGATTTAATGATCGGTCCTAATGTGATTCCTGATTTAATGCTTTGATATGATGCCCCTTTCATTTGATTATGAAAAATTTTCTGATAAAAGCTTTTGCCTTGATTCAATGATTGGTCTCTGATTTTTTATGATGTTACCGCTGATATTATGATTGCATGCCCCCTCGGGAAATGAATTGAAATGATTGTGGCTGATTTGGTTGAGATTGGGAAATTTCAATTTGTTTCCTGATATAGAAATTTAAAAATGCCCCAATCATGAGAAGATTTGATGAGAGAAGATTTGATTGATAAGATGTTGATGCTCCAGATAAGTTGATGATGGTTTGGTATCATTTGATGTCAGTCAGAATCACTTGGTTGATGTTGATGTCAATCTGATAGGATAAGTTGATGGGTTGATATTTCACTCTCAAGATCTAGAGAGACAAAACAATGATTTTCCTTCCTCATGATATAGAGTTAGGAATTTTGATGTGCTCAAGATGAGAAAATGGATGATAGTATAACTTGATTGACATTAGATGATCAATTGGATGATTTGACTGATTGATATTTGATACTCAATTAGATGATACATAATTATGGATTGATAGAAGAGAAGGTAATGAACAGAATTAGGGTGCCCCTATTTGATTAGCCTGATGGATTGTCGATGATGTCCTTGAGGAAGCAGGAATCATTTTGATGGATCAAACATTTGAAGATGTATCTTGATGACATTGATGTACCTTTGATGATCAGATTAAACATGATTTTGTTGATGGATACTTTAAGCATTGATGATGTTGATCAGGACTTTGATTATATTGATGGACCCTTGATGATGTTGATCAGGACTTTGATTATATTGATCAGAACTTTGATGATGTACCATTGATGATATCATTGATCATTTGATGTATCTTGATTTGGTCTTTTGATGATGATAACTCCACCCCCTTTTAGATCAAACCTCTTGCAAATTAAGCTAAGAAAGACAAAACAATATATACAATGCATCTAATCTAAGATGTATGCAGCTAATTGTCATTATTCAAGATTTGGAAGCTTATTTTCATCATTGAGCTTTTGGAACATGAAATTGGTACAACCCTCACTGGTTCAACCATGATGATATGAATACCTCTTTCCTCATATTTTAACAATTGCAACTAAACAGACAAAGAATTGATCCCTTTCATATACAAATGTCCTCGATGATTCTTTGATGATCATGTCATTAGATGGATTCGCATACTGCTATGAATCAACCTGGCAAGCACTCAAGAAGAAATCAAGAAAATACCATGTCTTCATCATTGCTCATCTAGTCCAAGACTTCATCGATTTGCTAAAAAGACATGATTCCAAAAATTTAGTACCACTTTGAACATTTTTTCTTTTGTTTGTAGATTCATATTTCAAAAACTTCATCCACTTTGATCCTTAGTTATGTTTAAGCCTTTTAGATTTTGATCTGATTTTTCAAATTTTGTTGTTTAAATCAAGTATTTGGATGTTTGAAATGTGATATTGATCAATACGTTCAAGTGTAACAATTTTCTGATTTTGCTACAATGATTTGAGCCAACTAATGTCTTCTTTACAAAAGCTCGTTGAATTTGGATTGATGTCCCTAGTTTGATCTAGCAAAGATCATGCTTTGTTGGGCAATGCAACTTTTGAGTGTTTACATAAGATTTGCAATTTTTTTATTTTTAGATTTTCAATTTTTTGGATTGTTAGAGTTTTTCAATTTTATTTTTTTTGGATTTTTAGAAATTTTTTATGTTTTTGGATTTTTCAAAAGATTTTTAATGTTTTTGGATTTTTTAAGGAACATTTTCACCTTTTTAGATTTTTAGAGATTACTAGTTCTTAAGCAAGATCACATTAAATTTGTCCCCAATGTCTAGCAAGGTATAGGACATGAAAGATGGATTTGCAAACTGATGGATGCGAGGTGAATAGGCCATGATGGTTGAAGCAAGTGTGTTACCCATAGGACCATCTCCTCAAGATTATCCAAGCTATGGAAAAATAATATCTCAATATAGGCCAATGATATGGTGTTGAATAACATATGGAATAATGACTTGCTGTTGTGACAATGGTCCAAAGGAATGGACATATCAAGAGACTTTTTCTAACATTTTTCTTTTTTCATTTTCACATTTCACTTGATCAAGCTCAATGTGGATAGTATCATACAATCATGATAAAGGGGTGGTGAAGGCTATGAGTGAATGGTTTGGGATTATGGGAAGGTTTCTTAGGAATAAGAAAGATGGCTTTAGGATAAACAAGATCATGATAAGGTAGCGTGAATGCAACAAGTGAATAGGTTGATGGATAGGATAACTCATGTCAAGATGCTTAATGCTCATAGATATGTTCAACCTTGTCAAGATCAAAGGTGAAAAATGGAGTACGAATGCAAGTGAGATAAATGGTAGAAAGATGAAGGATATGATGGATGAAACTTGCCCCCAAGTGTAGAGTGCAAGAGAGGAATTACGCATGACGCCTGTTTACCAAGTTTTCATCATGGTACTTGTTCGAGATTCCACAAGAAGTGGTTTTCACCATGGGATGGATTTCTTTTCTTTTATTTTCTTTTTCTTTTTCTTTTTCTCTTTTTTTTTTTCTCTTTGGATGGACTCAAGCTTCATGCTCTTTGGATACTCCTCTAAAAGGTATGATATGACAAGCCAAGGCTATTGAAATTTATGCTCAAAGATGTTGATAGGGTGATGGAAAGGTTATATGGTGGATAAGGTAAATGGTGGCTAAAGATTTATGCAATGGATTGGATAAGGGAAATGGAAGGATAATGAATGAGAGGATAATAAGTCTTTCCATGTGTGGGCATGAAAAAGGAAATGGAAGGATAATGAATAGGAGGTTAAGAAGTATTATCAAGATCAACATCGATACACCCCTTGAAGGGTAGTGGAATAATGGAAGAAAAATGGGTGAAATAGCTTGGGATTTTGATGTAAGAGAGGATATGGATCTTGGGACACAAGGACTCAAAATGGATGGATAGGATGGAATGTGTTTGGAAAAATGTGAAGTAGAAGCCTTTGGAAGCTTGAATGTCAACTTTGATTTCTCTTTTGTGTGTAAGTCCTTCAAAAGTGACTTGGGAATCCACACTTTCTTTGATTTGTCTTTCCTTTTAGATGCTTTAGAATACATTTCTTCAATGAGGGATTTAGGAACCCAGATTTTCTTTGATT
The DNA here is from genome assembly GCA_027943335.1 of Chamaecyparis obtusa. Taxonomy (NCBI): domain Eukaryota; kingdom Viridiplantae; phylum Streptophyta; class Pinopsida; order Cupressales; family Cupressaceae; genus Chamaecyparis; species Chamaecyparis obtusa. The sequence goes on from BSBK01000654.1 coordinate 435,784, forward strand.
TTTCTTTTTGCTTGATGGACCTTTGTGGTCTCTTGAATATTTCTTTTTTTCTTTCATTCACATGTCGATTAGATTGGATGTGGTGCTCGTCAAACTTAAGTGGATTCTTAAATTTCTGATTTTTATGTTGCGCATTCAAACTTCTTCCAAAGGACTTGGGATTGGTGGATGAATAAGGTTCATATGGATGGTTCATATGGATGGTTTGATATGGAGGATTTTTATGGATGGGTGTTTGGTTTCTCAAGTATGTATGTCTTTGTTGATCTTGATAGGGTATAGGGTAAGTGGATTGTGGGATAGGAATGGTAGGAAAGGTTGATGGAGAAATGTAAGGGCCCAATATGGATGGAAGATATGAAGGTTTCAACTTTGAGATATAGGGACCAAGGATGGATTTGGAGGATGTAGAAGGAATATTCTTATGCACAAATGGAGGTAAATGGGATGTGGGAGAGATATCAACATCTTTATTTTGAACTGCATGGCCAAGGCTTTCATCTTTCATATTTATCTTTGTACCAATAGGCTTATATGTAGCTTTGATAGGAGTCACTTTTATATGAGCAGTTGAAGCTTGAGATAGATATGGAGGCTTATGAAAAGTGGATGTTGGGGTACTTTGATCTTGACAAGGATCTTTTGATAGCTTAGGAAGAATACTTTGCTTTTGATTTTTGATAAGTTCATTAGAGATGGAATGAATATCTTGATCTTGCTTAGGAGATGGATATGATATAAGAGGTGAAGGAATATGGGCTGTTTGAGATGGAAGGGTATCTTCTTAAAAGAGATGGAAGGGTATGAAGGGTTCATCATGGGATTCTTGGGATATGGGACTTTGGTCAACTATAGTATAAGGAGGGATAATATATTGATCTTGATCCATAATAGTACTTGTTTCTTTGCAATTTTGATTAGTCTCTTGATATGGAGCCACTTCTAAGGACAATGTGGGATTTTGAATGTTCACATGGGCTTCTTAAATAGTTAACGGATGTTCATTTGAAATAGGTATAATAGGCATTGTAGCACATGAAGGCTTGGAATCTATAACCTTTCAATCATGAAAGAAGTTTGTAGCAAGATGTAGGTTAGCTTGGATCTCTTTTAGAGGTAGTCTTTGAGGGTATACATAGTCATTATGAAAACTATTTGGATCTTTGTTTGGTGGAGGAATATTGGATAGCTTTGCTTCTATATGAAATGGAGGAATGGTGGAATAGGTGAAAGCTATAAGAGGACCACTACTAGACATGTGCTCATAAGTTTGATCTTGCTTGAGAGTAGTGTCTTCATTAGATGAGTCATTAGGATTTTCAATTTCAATTAAGTCCTCATCAATAAGATCTTGGATTTTATGTTTCAACTCCATGCAATCTGAAGTTTCATGCTCATTATGTCTATGATATGCACAATAGTTGCTCAAAAAGATAAAACCACACGAAGTGATTTGAGGCAACGTGATGAGATCATTTTCAAGAAGTTTTTCCAAAGTTGATTCGTATGAAATTCCCAAAGGAGTAAATGATCTATCCCAAGGATATTTAGATGTATTTGTGTTTCTCAAAGAGTTGTCATATAATGAATATTGTTTAGATGAGACTAATTCTTCTTGATTTCCTTGATCAAAGATGAGATTCTCTTGATATGTTTAAATAGGTTCTTCATCAAATATTGGTTTATCATTAGGATTTTCTTGATCAAATATAGGGTATTCATGATTTTCTTTTTGATTAAAGATATACTCAATGGGATATTTTGTTTTTGTAATAGCCCTTTTGTCTGAAGAATATGTAGACGTAGATGTGATATTAGGATCATAGAGATAAGGAAACAATGTTCTTAGTGAGGATTGGTTGGATAATGTTTCCATTTCTTTTTCCATTTCTCGAATTCTTGTGGATAGAATATTGTCTTGAATCTTTATTGTTAATTGATTTTTGGATCTTAATGAATGTTTTCTTTTTGTAATCAAAGATCTTCAAGCACAACACAATGATTTTATCAATTAACACAAGAAATTCTTCCAAGCAATTTACCTTAGGTCAAATTTGGCTTTTAAATAGCTCTAATGAGGTAGTCTTTCTATTTGATCAAGGATTTAGTAAGTATTCTATTCAAATAGATTTCAATCTCTCATCCCCCAAGTATGTTAAGGGGCTTCCCACATGCACCAAGGTACGATTTTGCGCAATCTGTGAGGACTACTAGAGGAAGTTCAAGAAATTAAGATCCGTTTGTCATGAACCCCATTAAGGATACATGCGTTTCATTTTATAGTGGGTCGTATTCTCACGGTGAAAGCAAGTGTATCCCACTTTGGGCTATCCCTCTCACTAGCCTTGCTAAGGCAAATTCGGGAGGCGAGCCCACTAGATCTCTAGCATGTGCATGTAAAGCAAGAAATGAACTTAGTAGGACAAGTTTGGGAATTTGATCCACTCAAAGAGTGAAGAGCATATCCCTATTGTCTTCCTTTGTTCCACACAATCAAATACACATTTGTTCTTTTTCAATCCCTTGACAAGGGGATTCTTATAATTGAAGTGTGAAAGGCATTTCCTACTTTATCCATAGCTTATATCAAATGAAATGCCACAATCTAAGCAAATGCAAGCTTGAATAGATGAATACCTTGTTCGTAGCTAGCATAAATCTAGGGGCATTTTTGAGAATATTTTCTTTTGCAATTTTTCAACTCACCTTAGGCATAGCTCCATCCAATGTGCTTAAACTGACTATCTTCATCTTGTGTTTGCTCAAGGACAGCTTTGAGATGTGCTTGATTCTCCTTCTTAATCCTTTTTGCAATTATCTTTTCCTCTTGATTGTATCTGGATTCTGGCTTCTGTACCTTCAGATGTCTGGGCATTTCCTATCAAAACACAGAAACAGAGAATTATAAATCTGAATTTATCAATCTGCTGACAAATTAAGACAAAATTCTTTAGGCGACATTGTCCAGCAAATAAGCGACAGTAAATTTCTCTTAAGCGTGAATTAACTGCTCGTAGGCGACACTAAACCTTTCACCAGGCAACACCGAAAACTTAACAGGCGTAAGAAAATTACTTCAAAGCATAATTAAAAATAGTCAAGGCAACAACGAATTAACTCAAAGTGAGAATGAATTAAGCAAAGCGTAAGATAAAAGTTCGCAAGCGTGAGTGATTTAACCAATTGCGTAGCAAAGCTTTACAACAGGCAATAACAGATTGTTGATGCATGACACTTCTTGGCTCATACGCATGACTGTTTTGTCATACACGTGACTATTTTGTGCAAAGGCTAGCACACTTTATCGCATAGGCGTGAATTCTTTTCTCTGAGGTGATAACAAAATGTTTAAAACAGCATTAGAATGTATCACTAGGCATCAATATTCAGTGAATAGGCGTTGATACAGAGTCTGCAAGCGTCATTAAATTTGTTACAGGCGTGACTAAATGTTCTGTAGGTGACACTTCACTTGTTTCTTGCAAAAATTCCATGGAAAATAGCAAATACAAGCATACAAAAATTGATCTAAATGATAAGATTGATAGAATGAGGCTTACAGCCCCATGGTGGGTGTCATTTTGTATACAAATAAATGTATCTTCATAGGATTAGGGTTAATCATCAATAATAAATGAAATAAGAACTAAATACAACCACAATTGAGCAATTATTTAACAATATCAATGACTAATTGAGCATCCTATGGCTCTCTAATTAGAATGAATAATGAAGCTCTCAACAAGCTCTCACTAATGACAGTTCTAATATGAGAATGACAATGATAAAACAATGCTAATGCTAAAGTTCACAAATATCAAGATAAAATGCTAAAATTGCTCTCCAAATGCTTTCTAAATTTAAATTGCAAGAGGTTTGATGCAATTCTCAAATAGGTGGTTGATGAATTATGAAGGATTTTAGCCTTCCTTTTATAGATTTTCCCAATGTGAGGGGGTGTGGTTGCATTTGATCATGATTGAGTTGAGGTTAAGGTTTTGGTTCCACCCTTTGAAGACAAAGCAAAGTTTGTGTCCTCAAAGCTTGGGACAAGTAGACAATATGGATGGTTGAGATTCTCTTTCACTTTGAGTGAATGAGATTCAATTTTGGCTTGATCCATGTGAATGCCTTTCCTCCAATTTCATTGGTTGATTGATTTTCCTCTCCTTTTGGGTTGTTGAGAGTAATTGATTTTAATTAATTGATTTAATTAATTTTCTTTAGCCATGCACCCCTTGAATGGGTTGAATTAATTTAATCCAAGACTATACAATTAATTAAATTAATTGTATTTTGATTTGATTGCATTTGACTAAAATGCTTTCAATTTTGATTTATCTTGAATTAGGATTTGATTTTCATTTTGATTGGCTAATTATGCATTGTGATTCAATTGATTCAATTATATCTTTGATTTGCTTTGATTTCACTTCATTTGCTTTGAATTATCATTAAATTGTCTTTGTCCATTTTTAGGTGATTACAGAAGTCATGGAGATTGTTATAGACAACAAAGATGTATGATTGTTCCACAGATTTTGATGCATCATTCAAGATTCCATGACTTCTATGTGGATCATTGACTTCTATGTCAATACAAGGCATGACTGGTTGCAAAGGCATATACTTAAATTCAATGATCAAATTATAAAAGAGACATTTCAATAGTAATGCCTATGACTTCAACCATTTCTCCTAGCTTCCAGACAAGGGGAAAGAAATGCAGAGACGAGGAGACAAGGAATGAGGTTACATGGATGAGAATAAAAATCCTAGATTTTACAGAGAGCAAGGGGCTGCTACAACTCATAGGTGACTAGTGGTGAAATAGTACCACGAGGGAAAAGCTAAAATGACCCCTAGTAGAGATGAACATGAAAACATAAGCTCTCAAGAAATGGAAGATCTCTCGTATGGAGAGTGGATATGTAACTGCATGCCTATTGAAGAATGAACCAATGGCATATAAGTAGTGGCTACGTTAAGGAGACCCAGTGCAACCATAGCAAGAGGGAATCTTGTAGGGAAAATCAATTGTCTTAATTATGGGCCTGAAACTAGGTTATCTATTCACACTGCAGATATATCATGGTAGCATCAGTTGGAATTGGATTGACTAAGCAAACCAAAAGTTTAAAAAAATGATATTTGATTACAAAAGTGTGGGTTTCCAAATTAACAAGGATAGGCATGAGTCCAAGGAGTATGTGACAAAAGACATGCCCCTAATTTGAAACTAAGGAGACAGACCCTCTAAAACCTAAACCCTGAAAATATGGGAAATCCCAAAATAAAGTCATATTTAGTCATTTTAATCTACAAAATACCTTCAATAAATCTCGTGAACAGCAATGGCATTGAGGCAAATATATTGTTTAGGTGCACAAAGCTCTTTCTGATTGCCTTATTGTTCGGGATAACCTAGAGGCACAAAACACTTAACAAAACAAGTGAAGAAAATAAATATAAGATTAGCGGTAAACTAATCTTGGATTAAAAATATTGAAACCCTGAGCCTGAAACTAAAAATGGCATATAAGATTGACGCTATGAAGTTTAACAAATGTAGTCAACAACAATACCTTCTTCAAAGATGGAAATCCAGCTTACAGGCAGTCCTCCTTCGTGCGCTGCAACCCTTCTAATTTGTCGTGCCACGTAAAAATGAAATGAGAAATGAAATCTTTTCTTTTAAGTTATGCCCGTGTTCATCAAAATTTTGACCTACATAGTATTGGTCAAAATTTCAACATACATAAGCATGGATTAAAAAAAAATGGAAATTTTCTTTCTATAATCCGACCAACCAAAACTTTTTTATTTGATGGTCGAAAATTTTGGTAGAAAAACTAGGTGAAATGTACTAGTGAATCTAAAATAGAAATTCACCAAACCTGTCCAAACGATCATTTTTCCATAAATTGATGTCTTTTATGGGATAAAATAATTTAGCCCTAAGGAAAGCAGTGTGGCACTCTCGATGCATACAAGCGCCCATTTACAAGCCATGGCAGGAAAAGAGGGTTTGAAGTCATATTCATAAATGCTAGTTTACAAACAACATATGTAAATTTAGTGTATGTTGGTTGTGAGCAAAAATTCTTGTCTGAAAATAGCCGCAAAACCTCAAAATACTTGCTGATAACGAGTAAAAAATACCTCAAATAATACTATTTAAAACAAAAACGTCACCCAATTAGATGGGTACTACAGACACCCCACCAACTTGATCTTGAATAACTTCCTTCACGCGTGCGCTGAATAACTTGATTTGGTCCTCCATGCACTGCAAACCTAATCTAATTCGTCGTGCTGGGTAAAAATGAAATGAGAAATGAAATATTTTTTTTAAAGTTATGGTCGTGTTGGTTGAAATTTTGACCTACATGGTATTGGTCAAAATTTCAACCAACACGGGCATGGATTAAAAAAAAATGAAATTTTTCCTTCTATAATCCAACCAACCAAAACCTTTTTATTTGATGGTCGAAATTTTTGGTAGAAAAATAAGGTCAAATGTACTAGTGTTTTCATGGTTTGGCTAGCTTTTACTGAAAGTTTATCAGGAGTTTTAGTAGTATTTGTGGACCCTTGACTGAAACAATGAGAGGGGATAGGAAAGAATTTAAGTGGACTACAGGGGCAGAAAAAAGTTTTCAATTGTTGAAACAAAAAGTTACAGAACAACCTGTTTTAGCACTTCCATATTTTAATAAGGTGTTTCAAGTAGACTGTGATGCTAGTGGTACTACAATAGGAGCATCTTTGAGCCAAGAAGGTAAACCTGTTGCTTATTTTAGTGAAAAGTTAAATGATGCCAAGAGGAAATATTATGTGTATGATCAGGAATTTTATGCTATAGTTCAGGCATTGAAGAAGTGGAGACACTATCTTCTTCCTAAGGAGTTTGTTTTGTATACTGATCATCAAGATTTGCAATATTTGAATAGTCAAGGAAAATTGAATCAGAGGCATTAGAAGTGGGTTGATTTTTTGCAGAGTTACACATTTGTTTTGAAACACAAGAATGGAAAGTTTAACAGGGTTGCAGATGCTCTTAGCAAAAGGAAAATTTTACTGACAGAGATGCAGATTGAGGTGGTTGGGTTCTAGGAACTCAAGAGTTTGTATCTAGAGGATCCTAATTTTGGTGATTCTTGGAAAGCTTGTACAGAACCTATTACTCTAGACAGAATGAAGTGGTTCGATTTCATCATCCAGGATGGTATGCTATTCAGAGGGAGTTAGTTTTGCATTCCACGAAGTTCTATGAGGGAGAATATCATCAAGGAGAAGCATAGCGGAGAATTGGCTGGACATTTTGGTCGTGATAAAACCCTTGCTTTGGTTATTGAGAATTATTACTGGCTACAGTTGCAGCAAGATGTCAAGAAGTTTGTACAGAGTTGCAGAGTATGTCAGATGACAAAAGGAGTAAAGAAGAATATAGGGTTGTATCAGCCATTACTTGTACCAGAAAAACCTTGGGAGGATATCAGTATGGACTTTGTTCTTGGTTTGTCGAGCACGCAGCGGGGACATGATTCAATTTTTGTGGTTATTGATAGATTTTTAAAGATGGCACATTTTATTCCCTGCAAGAAGACTAATGATGTTGTTCATGTAGCAGAATTGTTTTTCAAAGAAGTGGTGAGACTACATGGTTTTTCAAAGAGCATAGTTTCAAATCGGGACACTAAATCTGTTGGATATTCCTGGTGCACATTGTGGAAGAAGTTAAAGACAGATTTGAAGTTCAATTCATCACATCATCCACAGACTGATGGACAGACAGAGGTGGTGAATAGGAGTTTGGGAAATTTGATGAGATGTTTGGTTGGAGACAATCCAAAAGGATAGGATTTGATTTTACCACAGGCAGAATTTGCATACAATAATTATGTCAATAGGAGCACTGGTAAATCACCATTCCAAATTGTATATGGAATTAGTCCCATAAATGCTTCAAAGTTGAGGAAGATAGATAAAGGAGAAATAAGTAGTGTTGAAGCTGAGGATTTTGCAGAATATTTGAAGAACATCCATGAAGAGGTGAGAAAGCGCATTACCAAGATGAATGTGCAGTATAAGGCTAAGGCAGATGAGAATAGGAGGCATAAGGAATTTCAGGTTGGGGATGAAGTCATGGTTCATTTGCGGAAGGAGCGATTTCTAGTTGGTACATATAACAAGCTGAAAATGAAGAAGTTTGGGCCATGTAAGATATTGAAGAAGCATGATTTGGGAAATGCTTATGAGGTAGAATTGTCTACTGAGCTGAATATTTCACCAGTGTTTAACATTTCAGATTTGATAGAGTATCATGAAGGAGGTGTTGAAGATGAGATCACAGAAGCACAGTGGAGTATTCCAGCAACTACTTCAGCTACCAAGGAGATTGAGGATATATTGGATAGTCGTATTGGTAGAAGCACAAGGAACATGACATATGAAGAGTATTTGATCAAATGGAAAGGATGACTTGTTGAAGATTCATCATGGCTAACAAAGGAGGAGGTTAACCGTCTTGGTTTTCCTCTTCACAAATGAGTCGTGGCAAGGTCACTTCTCAAATTACCTCAGGTGTCTGATGTAGGAGCGTCCTAGGTGTAAGAGAAATCTTGCATCACCCAAAATATTTCTTGTTTCTTTTCAATAAGGGTTATCTTGTGTAGAGCTACTATTTATGGAAACTTACTATTTTTAGTAAGATGGTCATACGATCTCGGAATGTTCTGATTTCATAAGTGGAGGTTCATCTTAGTCATATCATTTGTATCAGTGAAGTTATTGAGGTTTTTGGGTACAAAATCGTTGAGCTCAATTTTGAAGGTCTTAGAGGCTCTGGATCGCGATCGACCCTCAGTTGATTGGAGCTTGCGTGAGTCAGGCATTGTAGATCAGGTCCTGTGATTTCTGAAAAGTGGTTACTATAGAAAAATGGAAATACGATTAAAAATTTATGGCCTCGGGAAGTTGGGTTACCTAAAAACATATTTTGTAATTATTTTGAGTCGACCCTATTGTAAAAATTATGAAAAAAAAAAATTCTAGGGGAAGTCGGCCTTAATGGCTAAATTTATGGAACCTTCTCAGGTGGTGAAAAATTACCTATTTAAGGAAGGCTCATAGTGTTGTCTAGGGCAGTTCTAAGCAATTCTGAGTAATAATTGAAGGCTTTGTCCTACAGAATATTTTAAGGAAAAATGCCCATGTGGCTTTGCATATTTTAATTTTGAAATTTGTAATTCCACATTTATGGAGATAATAAGAAGCCCATTTTCTATTGTTTCAATTTTTTGTTGTTTCTCTGTTTCTATTATGTGTTTTGGGTATTAAGAGGAGTACCCTTCATCAGTTTTATACTTCTATATCTAGAAGTCTATGTGGTATGGATGTATGTGGTTTAGAGAAAAGAAAAATATAGTTTTATAATTATTTGTAATTGTGTGTCATTTGTGCTTTTCAAAAAGTTTCTGCTCCAAAAATCAGGGTTGAAGATTTACTGATATTTATGTTAATATCCTAAACGATGTCAGCAATGTTGCAGTTTTGTTCAAGTGTTGTCTTGTTCCATACATGTGTTGTGATAACTTCTAACGTGGACTATTGGCATGTGACATGGCTTCTGGTGTGGCGTATGAATCTCTCCATAGTGTGTGGAGGACCGAATTCAATTGGCTTGTTAAGTCTTGTGTCATTCTGTGGTGATTTGGAAATCATTCCTAGTGTTCGAGAAATTGTTTCATTTGTGTTGCAGTTTTGTTCAATTGTTGTCTTGTCCTACAAGTGTGTTGTGATAACCGTTGATGTGGATTGTTGGCATGTGAAATGGCTTCTGATGTGACATGTGGATCTCTCCATAGCATGTGGAGGACTGAATTCAATTGGCTTGTTAAGTGGTTCTTTGGATAGTGTGTCTACACATTTGAGACATTGTTCTAGTAATTGTGGATCTAGAATCGGGCTATGGGTAGCATATTTTTGCTCTCTCTCTCTCTCTCTCTCTCTCTCTCTCTCTCTCTCTCTCTTAGAGTGGCTCATGATTCTTGATTTAGGCCTAAATTATGTATTTAATGATTATCTCTTGTTTAGTTAGGTACATTATATGTTTTGGTATGGATGTTTATAGCATGGGACCTTAATGCATTTGGATATTGCCTTGGTTGATTTGTAACTAAAATTATAATATCTCTTTGGCTTGGTCGACATTGTTGTAATCTCCAATGTTCTATCTTGTATATAAGTATAGTTTGTTCTTTGTAAAAATGTAAGGTGCGAGCCAACTAGACAGTGTTCAAATCAGTAAAGATCAACACTCAGTAGAGAAGAGTTCAGTGACAATGACAAAGGAGAAAATGTAGTGATAGTGTGTTGCTAAGGTTGACGATGTTGTGTAGATCAATTGTATTGTCACGATAATCTCTCATTAACCTTGTAGAGAATTGTATGTATCTTGTCCCTGGGACAGTGGGTCTTGGGTGCACAAGTTTGTGTTGTATCTTGCTACTTAGGCACTGAACCTTTGTTTTGCAAGTCCAGAGCAGCAGGGTCCTATTTGTATTCATTGTTGTATTGGTGATGTGTCTTTGGTTGCAGTTCCAGGGCAGTGAGCTCATATCATTTTTTCTAATCAGATTATATACATCAATGAATTATACTTTGTGGACAAGTGCTCACCATGGTTTTTCCTAGTTTGAGCTTTTCATGTATAAATCTGGGATTCATGTGTTGTTGGTTATGTTCTTTACTTGCTTATTGTTTTATGTGGTGAATATTCAAGTTCAGTACTATTGTTTTTGTTTATGTTGGTTCACCCCCATCCTCAACCCATCTCCACCCTTCCGCCCCCGCCCTCTCAGCATTCAGAATATGTTCAATAATTGGTATCAGAGCAAGGTTCCTCTTAAAGAATCTTAATCACTTAAGGCTCTGGTATTTGATGACAGAAGTTACACTTTCAAGCTCTGATATTTGATGACACCAATTTTCCCAATTGGGAGGACAAGATGGAAGCATGTCCAGAAACATTGCATAATGGCATTTTGGAGATGATTCAAACTAGTTTCTATCCTTCTTGTGGAAGACCCTTGACTACTAAAGAAGAAAGACAAAAGGAAGCTAGTGTGAATGAAATAGAAATTCTTTTTAGTAGTCTATGTGATACAGTGTTTGGAAAGGTGAAGGGTTTGAAAGGTGCTAAGAGATCTATGATAAGTTAGTCATAGTATATGAAGGAGATTTAAAGACAAAACAAGCAAGACTTATGAATCTCAAATAGAAGTATGAGGTCTTAAGAAAGGTGGAAGATAAAAGTGTTGAAAGCTACATTTATAGAGTTATTGATGTTGCCGATGGAATCAAAACCGTCAGTAGACATCTAGAAGATACACATGTCATACTCAATATTTTATTAACCCTATTGAAGGAGTTCATACCAATGGTGTGTTCAATAAGGGAGAGAAATAATCAAATTCAGTATTCAATTGATCAGCTTATTGATTCACTTTATGCATTTGAGATTGCAGAAGTTGAAGAAGAAAAGAGGGAGACTACATTTGAAGTTGTTGAAGATGTTGAACATGAGTCATGCAAGATGTTGGAGGATGTTGAAACATATTTTTCAAGAAGATTCAAGCAAGGTAACAGCAGATACAAAAGTAAGTTACCTCTTAAGTGCTTTAATTGTGAAATAATAGCATATTTTGCTAAGGATTGCAAGTATAAGGAATATCTTAGTGAATCAAAAAATGATAGAAAAAAAGGCAATCAAAAAATAGTGATTTCAGGAAGAAATTTAATTTAAAAGAAAAAGGTAAAAAGAGCTTATGTTTCATAGAAGAATATTTTTCTAAAGAAGAAGATACTAATGAAACAATTGAGGAGTCTCTATTTCTAGCTATTTCTCAAAAGAAAGAGGAGATTGCATTGCATATTAAAGTTGTTGCAAGAGCATGGATCATAGATTATGCATGCTCAAATCATATGACAGGAGATAAGAAAAGATTTATCAAGTTTGAAAAACATGATGGCAGAGCAATTAGATTAGTAGGAGAAGGAAGTGCACAAATCAAAGGCATTGGAACCATTTCAATTGACGGTAAGCATAAAATTGATGATGTTTACTATGGTGAAGCTTTGAAACATAATTTGTTAAGTGTTAGTCAAATGTGTAAAATGGACTATGAAGTTATGTTCAAAAGTGATGGTTGTGTTATCATAAAGAAACATACTAGTAAAAAGGTTGTTGAAAGTTTTAAAACTGTTGAGATATCTATTGCATTGAAGACAAATGAGAATTTGTATTTTCTAACTCAATGCAATGGAAGATGGGGAGATAAAATTGAAATGGAACTTACTCAAGACAAAGTGGATTCCAGTTTGAATGATGAGGAAAGAAAGGTCGAATCAAATTATCTGGTGGAAGTTGGATGGATCATGGTAGACTAGAAGCAAAAAGATGATTAAAAGGACAAGATAAACCAAAAGCAAATGGAAATAGCAAATTAGAAGCAAGGAAAAGACAAAAATGACATGATAGACCAGAAGCATATGGAAATTGTAAACCAGAAGCAAGAGAAAGACAAAAAGGATATGATAGATCAAAAACAGATGGATATGGAAGACCAGAAGCAAAAGGCAAAAAGAATATGACAGATTGAAAATGGTTAGAAGATAAGAAGAAACTAACAAACGAGAAGTAGGTGAAAAACAAAAAGAATGTAGTGTAGGCAAAGGACAGAAAGAGGATGATGAATCGAAGACCTATTTATTCCAGGTACTCTTCTTTTGATGGTATTTGTTTTTATTGCAATAAAGTAGGACATAGAGTTATTGAGTGTAGAAATCGAAAAAGGAGATGTTTTTAATGGAAGATATTATCATGCAACAAGATAGGGAAAAATGTAGTTCAGTGCAAAAGTAGGATGAATTTCAAGAAGATGAATCTAAATAAAGATGTTAAAAACTTCAATGGATATTGTTATAGTTGCAATGGATATAGTCACAGAAAGGTTGAATGCAGCATAAATATCAATGTCAGAAATAATGAACCTACTAAAATGAAAAAGGTGGTTTGGTGTGCTATAAATGTAACATCATAGGACATATTGCAAGGTTTTGCAAGGATAGTTTGTTTTGTTAAAAATGTAACATGACTGGACACATCGCAAAGTTCTACAGAAATATGGAGAAACAAAATGATTGTTCGATGATTGCAGATGATTCAAAATAAAGGAAGACGATATATTTGGTGCGGGACACAAAAAACACTTTGGATAGTGTTTCAGCTTCCATCGCAGATGTTGTTTCCTCCTCGATTAAATGATTCAGACTACGGGCTTTGAGGGGGAGCTTTCATATGCATTTCCTTTCCCCCTCAGGGCTAGATGTTGGGTATCTTCTTAGCATGGTAATAAGGCATGAAGACTTTTTTGGAGGTAAAATTTGTGTTGTGTGGTCCAAAAAGATGAATGTTTGGTTATATAAACAGTGTAATATTTGTTTGGTTCTTGTTCTTTCTCAATTGCATCCAAATGTGACTTAGAGATCTGATGTTTGTTGGCTCTCAAAGTAACATACATTTCAATGATTTGGATAACAGTCTTATGAATTGTAGTTCTCTTGATAGGATAAGTGTGTGGGACAATAAGAGTTGCTCCTATAAAAAGAAGGTAAAATCTAAAGATGTAGAATAGTAAGATGTTATTGATGAGCAAGGTGCTTCTCTTGTCTCTTCAGATAAAGTTTTTATGTCAGATGAAAATCTTTCTACCTTGTTGAAGATTGCTAGAGATATGTTCTATCATATGATCAGAAATCTTTGAAGATTCTCTAGGAAATGCTTGGGCTTGTTGCCCCTTCTTTGTTTGACTTAATGTTTCAAGGTGGTGCCTCTGTCCATGGGGAGTTTTCTATATTTTTTTCTAGACTGATGTCGGTGCTTGATTATCAGAGTTATGCAACAATAAGCATGGTGTTGGCCTTTGTCCTTGATGGCAAAAGGGGAGAAAGATACGGAAAATGCCAAAGTTGATAGTGATTGGTTCAAAACATTTTTGGTGGATATTGCCATCAATTACAAAGGGGGAGATTGTTGGAAATATATATTTAGTTCTCTGTTGTCATTGATGTCAAAAATTGTATTCCAATGGTGTTTGTGTTCACTCGAACACTATGGTCTGAAAGTTTGTTATTTTTGGAAACATAAGCTTGTGTACAAAACTTATAGAATAGTGGAAGACAAGTATGTATTCAGTGCTTTAGTAAAATAGAAGACAAGCATGTACTCAATGCTTCAATGTAGTGGAAGACAAGCATGCATTCAGTACAACAGTATGATCATGTGAAGATAATTTTTAACAGTGCTTCAGTGTTATACTTCTATATCTAGAAGTTTGTGTGGTCTAGATGTTTGTGGTTTAGTGGACATAAAAATACAATTTTATAGTTGTTGTCAACTATGTGTCATTTGTGCTTTCTGAAAGGTTTCTGCTCTAGAAATTAGAGTTGGTGTATTGATATTTATGTTGATAGATTCAAGATTTGGTCCTAGTTGCACTCTCTAGTGATCCATAAATCGTTCTTGGTGTTCTTAAACTATCATTTGTGTTGTTCAATTGTTGTCTTAGTCCAAAAACTTGTTATGATGACTTCTAATGTGGATTGTTGTGTGATGCCCAAAAGTTGGGACAAAACACAACCAACAAAAATTTTTAAAAGGTGATAATTTGCAACACACAAGATGTGGGTTAGGAAAGTCGATGACAAGGTTTCAAAGAATCGGGTGACTATCCTCAACAATGTTGTCTATAAAGGATGCTAGAGGAATATTAATTATGGTTAAGTACATCCATCTTCATGACGATCAAAATTATCATTCGTCAACTAGAGATCTCAAAGGTTGACTAAGAGGACATGAGTTCAACGACGAGGTTACAATGAATCAGGTGAACAACCTCGACAATGTTGTCTAAAAAGGATGCTAGAGGAATATTAATTAAGGTTAAGTACGTCCATCTTCATGAAGATGGATGTACTTAACCATAATTAATATTCCTCTAACATCCTTTATAGACAACATTGTTGAGGATAGTCACCCGATTCTTTGAAACCTTGTCATCGACTTTCCTAACCCACATCTTGTGTGTTGCAAATTATCACCTTTTAAAAATTTTTGTTGGTTGTGTTTTGTCCCAACTTTTGGGCATCACATGTTGGCATGTGGCATGGCTTCTGACATGGCGTGTGGCTCTCTCCATAGCATGTGGAAGTCTAGATTCAGTTCGCTTGTTAAGTGGCTCTTTGGGCAATGTGTCTACACATTTGAGAAGTTGTTCCAATAATTGTGGGTCTAGCATTGGGCTATGGGTAGCGTGTTCAAGACTTCTCTCCTCGAGTGGATCATGATTCTTGATTTAGGTTTGAGTTATGCATTTAATGATTATCTCTTGTTCAGTTAAGACCATTCTATGTTTTGGTCTGGATGATTATAACATGTGACCTTGCATTTGGTTATTGCCTTGGCCGACTTTTAGCTTAAATTGTAATATCTCTTTGGCCTGGCCAACATTGTTGTAATTTTCAATGATCTATCTTGTATATAAATACAGTTTGTGCTTTGACAAAATGTAAGGTGCGAAGCAAGTAGACAATGTGCAAACCAATGAAGATCAACAGTATACATAGCAAAGGTTTGTGCCAATAGCTGAGAAAAAAGGTTGTGACAATGTGTGAAGCAATGAAGATTAACAGTCAGCAGAACAAAGTTCGGTGACAATAGTAGAGAAGAAAAGGCAGTGAGTGTGCTACAGAGGTTGACAGTGTTGTATAGATCAACTGCATTATCAAGAGCTCTCATTAACCTTGTAGAGAATGGTATGTATCTTGTCCCTGAAACTAAGTCTTGGGTGCACAAGTTTGTGTTGTATCTTGCTACTTAGGCAGTGAGCCTTTGTTTTGCAAGTCCAAAGCAGTGAACTCATTTGTATTCGTTCTTGTATTGGTAGTATGCCTCTGGTTGCAATTCTAGAGCAATGAGCTCGCATATTTTGTAATCAATGATTTATATTTTGTGGGCAAGTGCTCAGCTTGATTTTTCCCATTTTAGGTTTTCCGTGTATAAATCTAGTGTTCATGTGTTGTTGCTTTTCTTCTTTACTTGCTTACTATTTTATGTGATGACTATTCAAGTTTTGTATTGTTTTGGTTCAGCATCCAATGCGGTTGTTTACATCTTTCATATACTTATATACTCAATTGAATAAGAAATATTGGTTGACTTGGCAGCTAATACTCAAGTTTCAATTGCTACTTTCAATTTAATTGTAATCCTGAATACTATATGCTCTCACCTTGCACATTGTAAGATTTGGGCTATTAAAAAATGGAAAGGAGTTGATTGTATCTCATTTCCAGGTGTAGCAATAACCTTCAGGGATCACTAATATCTTAATCAACCTGACGAAATTCCATATGTAACAATAACCTTTGGACATCATACTCTCAATTTACCTGAAGAATTCCCTATTTTCCTGACACTCATATGAACATTGCCTTTGACTGAATAGATCCTTGTATCCATTTCCTCAATACTAAAAGAAATCAGAATTATGTTAAGCATCTGTTTAGTTTTTATAAAATCCAAGATGAGAAGTAAACAAAATCCTACAAACATGGCTGCAAATAAAATTATGAGAAACATACTAGATATGAATTTGGTTTAAAATTATATCCTTAAATTTAAACTAAAAAATGAAAAGTAAGATAAAACTATTGGACAAACTTTCTAGCCTTAATCCAATGATTTCCTTAAACACGTATTGTGGCATCCCTGTGTGTAACATGAAATTGTTTTGCAGTATGTAAAATAATAAATAAAAGAATAAGCTTCAATTTTTTTCTGTAATGATACGCTTTTCTAGACAATTGACAAAAAGCTCCAAATTGCCATGAAAAGGAGACAAATGATAGCACCTTAAATGAGTCCTGTACACAAGCGCCTGCAATTACATTAGCATACATGTGATGCTGATGGGACCAAATTTGACAAACATCATTTCTATTGATGGCTAAATCATCAAATTATTAAACTTAAACATATACTTACTCTGCCTTTAAGTTTAGATAGCTTCAGATGATAGTGAACCCTTCAGATATTCTTAAATGAATTCACATGATATTCTACATGAACGCTTCATAATAAACCTTCAACTTTTACATCTACGAAGTTATGGCTCATACAAACTTCAGCATGATCCAAGAACAAGTTTGGCATCTGAAAAGTGACGAGGGTTCATCTCTTATACCTCATTCAGAAGTGGAAATATCACTAAAACAAACAAATGACCAAGAATGAACATTGAGGAAAATGAAGCTTGCAGGGATGTTAGCAATAAACTACAACACATGAAGGATAGGCTTAGAAAAATATTGGCAACAGACAAACTAGCACATATGTAAGAGCACAAATTAAGTTTCATAACAGCACACATAAAAAAATATAACTTCTATTACTGACAACAAAATACTCACGCTTCAGAAATAAGTAATTATATAACTCAACTGATTCACCAATCTATAGGGATCGGAATTTTATGACCTGTCAAAAGTTGAAAGGTTAACATACTTTAAGGTTGTCATATGTTGTAGACCCAGCGCTTAATTTAAAGCTATGCCCTTCATGGGTACACATAAAATCAAACCTCAACATGACTGTGAGACAAAAATGGCAGCTTGCCAAACCTAAGTCATTATTGTGTCGATTAATAATTTAACTGCACCTATAGCCCCAGGCAGCAAGACCTCATTTCCTCAATGTTTTCAAATAATTTACAAATGAGATATATCAGCTTCAAATTTTTAATAAGTTCAAAAGTTTCACACGGTTGATATATCAGCTTATGCAATTCCGAGTGTCAATTCACACCATCTCTTCAGATAATACCAGTTCATTGAGATGAGACAACTATTCTATGCAATAATTCAAGGTTACAGAATCAGATGTTTCTCCAGATGAAAGTGTTGATTTATGTAGAAACTGGACATCCATCAAACGGTGATTTTCTTTGGAGCGAGTCATGGTGAAAGTTCCTTCTAGGAAATCCCCTCTGCTTACTCGTGTAGGAGGATTGAACAAAAACACCTGTGTTTAGCAAGAAATAGTAATTGTGTATCTAAGCAACTTACCAAAGGAGAGCTAATAGAAACACATCTCTTATCATATCAGAAACACATTATCATATCAAAAAGAAGCAAGGTAACTTCCAAACCTGCTGACCCCAGTGAGTTGGATTGTCTGTGCTAGGAGCAGTTGTTAACTCAACTGCACGAGTTGCTAGACTGGAAGCACTTCCCTGGTAAGACAAAATCCGTAAATTTGATCATACAAAAAGCCAAATCTAATTGTAATACAAACTGTTTAAATGAACCAATAAATGGAAAAAATGTCAAAGGAAATAAAATTATCCTGCATACTTGAAAATGAACATCAAACCATCCAGCAAATCCACTGAATCTCCCCTGTTCAACCGTAAAGGGAATTGTATAGTTTGACTGTACACAAGAAATTTCATCTACGGTAGCACTCAGACAATCAATTTGTTTCACAATGGCAGGGGTGCCAATTATTTGGTGTGGATGAAGATTGTTCCAAAGAGAGGTCTGCAAAGAGTTGTTTTGAAATTCAGTGTAGCTGTAAAAATTCCTATACCAAATAAAAATGAGAGAAAAAACAACTTAAGATGTAACTTGACAACAGATAAAAAAAAAGCTTCCTAAATTTCAAGAATATTTTGCCCAAATAGAGCAAGGAATAGATATGACATATAGCATCTAACTGTATAAGTAATTTTCAACAACACACCTAGAAGCATATGCGAAACCATAATATTTTGACTCAAAAGCCAAAAAAAAGTCAAGGAAATAAATCTTTGGCAACCTACTTATCATTTACCTTTTAAAACATCCATTAGAGATTTCTTTCAAAAGATACTGTAACTAGACAACTCCATTTGCACATACACTTCGCAATCTCTCACTAAAAGCTTCAAACCACAAGCCAAGATCATTTTGAAAGCAACCATTCAAGACATATAAGTAGGCATACAGTAGCTACCTTCAGAGAAAAGGTAGTTATAACTTCAGAACAAACTTCAATAATAAATTATTTGCAGAAAATGTTCTCTACTCTGAGATATGTCAAAGTGTGCCTATCCTTTAGCAATGGAAATGCTGAGGTGGGGCAGGGGTACCTTCATATTAATAATAGTGACTTTGCCATAAAAACATATGTAACAAGATTCGCTCCTGGACCTGGCAAATTCTGGTTCGGTTCGGTCCAAAGTCCGTTCCTTACCAGATTCATTCAAAATTCTGCCGCAAAGACCGAAATTCACAGGGAATTCTCACAGAGCAACCAGGGCAGAATTCAGAAGAACTTTGGACAAATTTGGTTTCCCGCAGAGGAACCCAGATGGAATCTCGCAGAATTTCGAGCAAATTTGGTCCAAAAACACCTTTTTTGACTTTTTCAAAAAGGTTTTTTTTGCCAAATTGAATCTATTGAATCCTCCAACCCTAAAAATGACCACTAAAAAGACCAAAAAGGTTGTTTATGTCATTTGTGCATTTGTGAATGGAAAAAAAAATTCTTGCCTCCATTGCTGCAGATATATAAATATATATATTATATGCTTATATGGACGAACCCAAAACAAATCCGAACCCAACCCAAAAAACATTTGGACGAATTTCAAACCCGAATCCGAACTGGCAACTTAAATAAAAACAAAAGAAAATTCACAGAAAACAGCGAGTACTAAGAACTGATAAATTGGTGAAGGTTTACCTATCCTGTAGCAATGGAAATGCTGAGGTGAGGCAGGGGTACCTTTACAATAATAAAAGTAGCGACTCTGCCATAAAAACAAATGAAAATTCATAGAAAACAGCGAGTACTAAGAACTGATAAATTGGGTGACATCTATTAGTAGACAACATGGTATATATTAAAAAATTAAAAAAGTTAAAGCATTTATTTGAGTAGTTCTGCAAATCCAGATCAGAAAAAAATTATGCACCTTATACCAGTTATGAGGAACAATTCTCAACAGAAATGCAGCCAAAATTTTAAAAAAGGCAGTCATTCCTATAGAAAACATCTGGTTTACTATAAAGATCCAAATATGTTCCATCTCATTTCTTAGCTCTATGCTGCTTGAATTGAAAGAACTAAATCAGCTATTACGATATTAGTCACCTGTAGATAATACTTCTTTTGCTCTTCACAGTAGGGCTGTGTTAGGATACTCATATCAACACCATAAAAATCATTGGTATCCTCTATAAAGTTATTCCAGTCTGTCACAGCATTTTCATAATCTAGCAACTTTTGTTCTCCTTGACCAGATCTGATTGGTGCTAACCACATTCGTGCATGGCTGGGATACCTGCAAGATGCAAGATTTCTATTATCTATAGATTATGTTCTTAGATGGGAGTAAGATTCTAAGCGTTTGGAATATGTCACAACATGAGACAATTTGCCCATTGCAATGACAATCAAAGATCATATAACACCATTTCTCCAATTTGTTGAACAATGTCTACAGCAAAAATGAGACAGAACGTGGAAATGTCAGATAAACATCAAGAATGCAATTTTTCTCAAAGATAAAATGCAGAGATGCATTATTACTAATTTCAGGAAGATTTCAAGATTTTTAAAAACAGATAATATAGAATTCCAAGGTAATGTCCAAGACAGACAGTGGTAGCTAGCAAAAAAATGAGACTAACCAACTATCAAATGCTGCAAGATATTACATGATATAGAAATGGGAAAAAGTAGGGAACAAAAAGAAATAGATGAAAACCTGCTAATGCCCATTCTACAACTCGCATACAATTGAAAGAAAGCAAACCAGACGCTGACTGAAAAAATAGCAACAGTTATGCACGAGGAAATTAGTTATGTGTTTACTAATTCATATGTTACAAGAAAACCTGGAGGATTGACTCAGAATCTCAACTGCCCTTGTAATAACTGAGGACCACATATCAAAGGTGCCCATATATACACTAGTATCTAATAAGCTGAATTTTGCCTCTACAAAATTACAAATCTGTGGATGTAAAGAGATGCTTCTTATACCCTAATATTTGTATCCACTGTTGCATGCTAAGTTACCAGGTTCATACCAACAAGACCCGAACCAGGTTCGGGTACGCCCCTGGTGGTGCTACTCTAAATTTTGAGAGTCCAAATCCATTGTCAATAAGAAAATTTCTCCATACTAAAAAAATCAAAGGAAGGAAGCTTTATGACACAAATAAATAGAACTAACTAATCGAAGCCTTCAGAAAATGTTGGAATTTCAACATTCTGCAAAGATGATGCAGACAAAGCCTAAAGATGGTCTCATTTTAAAAATCTAAAAACGACCCAGTTAGGGAAATCAAATTTCCTATCTCCAATAAAACTCTTAGCTTTCTACGAGGTGTTTTGGTTTTTCGACCAGACCCAAATCCGAAAGTTAGGTAGTTATCTTTTAGTTAGTTTATCGTTTTTCAAAATAATTTGTAATAAGGGTTGTGCCTTTTCAGCCTAAAGAGGTGTGAAAGCCACTCAAACATATATATATACATAATGTAAAATGTAGAGAAGACATATTCGAATAAACAATTAGAAGAAGAATATTTGTAAGGGAAGATGTAAATATTAAAGCATGACTTTAATATAAATTTTAATATTATATTTTAATAATAAATAAAAGGTCTTTTTTTTTTCAAGGCAAAGAGATTGCAATTAAAATGTGGATTCATCATTTGTGATCAATAAATAGATTATTGAATTATTCTGACAGAGTTTTATTTTTGCATTGGATATTTTCTTGCATTCTTTGTTCGACAATCAAGATAGTGTGAAATATATATGTGTTTCCTTATCTCTGTCTAATCGGACTTCCAACTGAAGAAGTTAAATTCCTTTTGGACTAATGGAGAATTGCATATAAGATTTGTCTTTTGCAGAGCTTAAGAGTAATTGATGATATTTCTATAAATATTGTCTCATAAAGTTGTACGTAATAATACTTGTTATAGTTGACTCTATCGCCCGAATAAACAAAGGCACTGGTCATTTAAAATCAATGGAATATAATTATTGGAGTTATTAATTGAAGTCATAAATCTATATACTTCCTTCTTGCAAGTATCTAATCAATTATTGATATAAACCTTACACAAACATTCAAATCATTTCAAGTAATCACATAATTTTATGTTGTTCGAGTTTGAGGATTTTTGCCAACCGGAGAACTCATAAGCTTAAATTCGCTATAGAAAAGCCTTGAATAAAGTGATCACGTTTGAGGTGAAGGTTTACCCGCCTAGGTGTAGCAAAGCCTAAAGTGCAGGGGAACTTGGATTATTCTCGTTCGTTGGCCAAAACTAATTTGGAATCCTATTGGACAATTGGCAAGCTCTTAGATTTCCAATCTGTGGTTTTGGGATCCAACACTCGGTACTAGTACTTCTGTGAGTACTTGTGGGTACTTGCTGGGTATTGTGAGTACATGATATCGAATAGTTTTTAACTATCAATTGTTATTTAATATTTATATTTGGCATTGATCAATGATCAAGTATCATACTGTGAAATGATTTAGTTTTACAATTTTGTATATTTCTCTTATTTTTTAGTATATATAGTGCACACACACACACGCACACATATATATATACAAAAATGATGTTTCTAAAAGAAACAATCATGAACTAAAGAGGAAAATAGAAACTACCTAATAAACTAAAGACTAAGATGACCATTATAGAAACATTACAATATTCTAATACCCTCCCTTAATGGTCATTGTTTAAATGTTGTCTTTTGGTCACAAATTCTTCAGAACATTCTACTGCGGCTGAGACCCTCCCTCGATCTACAAAATGTTAATGACAAAGAATAGCCAAAGAAAAAACAGAAAAGGTTGTCCCCTTCTTCAAAATGGTCTACAACAAGAGAGTAGAGCCTGTCGTGGACTCTTCCACTGACCCAACCTAAATCTGCAAAATAGCTGAACAAAAATCATCACAAAAACATCCAACCTGATGTTGGATAATTGAGCTACCCTTCTCTGTAGATATACACTAAGAACAACTACCAAACCTTCCAAACTATTGCAGATGAGCAGGATGCCTCAAAACTGACTGCAAAAAACTATGGTTTGAAGAGTACAAAGCATCATTTTTTCGGATAAAATGGTAAAAACCCTAAAACAACATCCCACATGACTTTCGCGTATTACAGAAACTAGAAACGACTTTTGAGGAGAAAAATCGACGAAAACACAACACAATTTTTTAGGTGAAAAATTGATCAAAACTCAGACAACAAAATCCAAGACACGGATCAGAGAATACAAAGCTTCATCTTTTAGGAAAAACGGTAAAACCCACCAGATAATTTTTGAGGAAAAAATTATAGACCCACCATAGAAACCTTCATGCAGCAAAACACGAAACTTCGCATGGAAAAACAACACATGCAAGTACATGCAACAAACATGCAAGTAAATGCAACCCTTGAATATCAAAGACTTTTGCTCAAACCAGGAAATCGCGCAATCAAAACCATAGTTACAAGACTCGGACTCAGCAAACTGGATTCGGACTCGGACTCGACGCCTGGACTAGACAAGGACTTGGCAAGGACTCGGCAAATTGAAAAACCCAAGAAATTTAAAGATTTTTAAGGATTTAAAACTTTTTTCATGCATCATTCAATCAATTAACATCAAAGACACAATAATTGACATAAATAGAAGCTACTTCGAATACTTAAACAAGTTTACATCAATCACATAAGTATAAATGCAAATTACTAAAGGAAATAAGTTAACTGTTAAACTAGTTACTAAATAACACATTAGAAATCTGAAATATAATGTTATAAATAGTGTCACTGTCAAAGACTCAAAAGTTTACAATATTCATGGAATATGAAATCCATGGAATCAAAAGTTCAAAACATATATCAAAATAAAAGGCCCTATGTCTTCCTGCGTGTACGCCGAAGATAGGTCATGGAAGTTTCTGCAACCATCTTCTGCCCCTGTGTCTGAGGCTCAACCTTAGTGGCATCCTCAGCATCCTCACCCTCATAATCATCATCACCCTCAGATCCCTCACTCTCAGCCTCAGGGTCCTCCACTGGGTCTCCTCGCGCTCTAGCCTCTTGTGCCATTGCTACTGCCTCTACCTCTCGATCCACTTGATCAACCCATTCCAAGTCTTCATCATTGAAGACAGGATCATCAATCTCAGTGTTCCACTTTGTTAGTGGATCAACCTCCTCTAAAATGATAGACGTGTCAGTGCCCAAGATCTGTCTATGACGAAGGCGAAGGTTATAACACATAAACACAAGATCATTCATCCTTTTCACTGCCAACCTATTGCGTTTCTTTGAGTGTATATGCTCGAACATACTCCAATTGCATTCGCATCCTGAAGCACTACATGGCTGGCTCAAGATACGAACTGCAATCCTCTATAAATTTGGCACTGTATTACCAAACATCTCCCACCATGCATTTGAAACAAAAGATTTTAAAAATCAATTCTATAACTTTGACTTTATCAATGTAAAATGGTAAATAGAATTAAAAATTAGAATTTAGATTTTAGAATCATAGATTTTTACCTGGCATCAGTAGTGTCCGATTTTTCTTGCATAAGTCTAATGAGAATAAGTCTCCTTGGGAAGTCCTATACATTTCTATCTCACAGATTACACGTGTTCCAATTGGTTCATCTAGTGACATTCTCTCTACAACATCATAGAGCCCACTCCACACCTCATCATCTACCTTAAAACCTGGGCTGAATTGGAATGTTGGATTAAGGAAGTGGGCAACTGCATGTATAGGCCTATGAAGTAGATTGTGTCATCGTCGATCAATGACAACCCATATGGGACCATATTTATCCCGATTCCCTACATAAAATTTTCTAATGGCCTCTTTCACCCTATCCATGCCCTCATAAATATATCCCATTGCGGGCTTCTCCCCATTAGCAATTCGTTGAACAATAAGAGGCTCTATGAACTGCAATCATTGTGAAAGTAGAAAGTTAGAAACATTAAGCTTTAAGTTTTACTTTTAAAAATGAACAATGAACATAAACAAGTGCCAACAAAAATGATGAAATGAAATGGAAATGAGGACAAAAAAGAAAATTACCTCCACAATCTCCTTGGCCGATTACCAAAAGCCACTCTCATAAAAATACAATCAGTTGTCTCAATCCCCGCATTGCTCTTTGCATATGATGATGAAATCCACTCCTCACTTACAAACATGCGTCTCAAAGCGCCCTTGGAATTAAGCAAAGATTGCAACGTGATAAAATTTGTTGCAAATCGGGTGACCCCTGGAAGAGACAGCTCTCTTTTATTTGTGAACTTCCTCATAAGGTTGAGGACCCAAGTATGATTATATATGAATTTACAAATTTTCCTTCCTTGCTCTACACATTTTTATCCAAGAAAGTTTGCCAAGATCCTCCAACATGAGGTCAATGCAATGAGCAGCACAAGGGTTCCAAAACAAGTGGTGATGCCTCTCCATAAGAAATTTACCTGCAGCAACATAATTTGTTGCATTATCTATGACTATCTGAACCACATTCTCCTCACGCACCTCCTTCAACACGTCCTCAATTACCTCACAAAGATACTCAACATTTTTTGTTTTCCCTGAAGCATCAACTGATTTCAAAAACACTGTGGCACAAGAGGAAAAATAAAAGCAATTTAGTACAATAATAATCTAAATCAACTAATCACTATTTCAATAGTTTACTACTAGTAAGTACTAGTACTAGTAATAACTAGTAAGTACAAGCTCTACAATTACCTAATGAGACAAGAAAATTAAGAAGTGTTCTATTTCTTCTGTCGGTCCAACTATCAGTCATGATTGTGCAACCCTTCCTCCATATGTCACGCTGCTCCTCAATTGCAACTTTTACATCATTTCCCTTTCGGGTCAAAATAGAACCTTTTAGCTCCTCATCATTAAGGGCTTTGAACCCCCAGACCAGAAACAGTAACAGCATCTATTGCAATTTGCCAATAAGGAGACCTAAAACAAATTAAAAAAACACAATAATTATACTAGTAAGTTTTACTTTCAAGTTTCAACTTTCAAAATTATTATAATGAATATGGCATATTCTTGAGTCTCAAAAGTTAAAAGAAAGAAAACTAAGACATAGAAAGTAAGGTAATAACAAGTACCTTGTTGGTATTGAATAAAATGTTGTTGTAGAAAAACAAATCTCCAAGTGCCATCTTGGCAGCCTCATGTTTCTCCCTATTCCAACCCATGCTCTCAAGTGATGGTTGGGCACCCGGAGTCGTGCGTGGAAAAAAACGGAATCTAGTGTGGATTTCTTCTTATGAATCCAAGGCCCAATGGTCATACTTGCACTTGCAGTACCACTACTAGATGGAAGTAATGGAGAACGAAAACTTGAAGAGCGCTCTCCACCTAAGCTTGTCATTTCTTCATGTTGTTTCTTTCTTAATTCTTTTTTCTCTTCATGGGCCTCTAAGTGAGCTTGCATTTCACGTACAATCTCCTGTGATGCTTCTAGGCATGGTTTAGCATCATTCCCTGGTATATGTGCAAGGTGATATTTCAATCTATTAATACCTCCCCCATTAAATTTAACAAGACACTTTCAACATGTAACTACTTTTTTTGAGCCGGGGATGGCATATTTCCAAGCCTTATCCCTTGCTACACGAATAGGGTCTACATCTGGGTTAACTGAAGGCCTAGACGAACGACCCTCAGGCTGAGACATTATGTTGTTGCTACAATATATCATAGATATAAAAAATAAGCATCTACAATAATGAAAGATACACGAATAGCGTTTGCATCTGGGTTAACTTAAGGCCTAGACGAGCTACCCTCAGGCTGAGACATTATGTTGCTGCTGCAATATATCATAAATAAATAAAATAAGCATCTAAAATAATGAAAATCAAAGACTAGGGGGCCTCTTACTTTTCAAGTTTTTTCATCAACGTAAAATGTAGGAAATCTAAGATTCTAAAGACAAACAAATGATGTAAAGTTGTAAACACAATGAAAATATGAAATTTGAATGTAAAAATTTCATAAAACACAAATGCAACTTACCTCTTCAAAATTGCTCCCAAAATGAAGAAATGCTACTCAAATTTATAGAGGCCTCCTCCAAATGCTTCTTTCAGCTCCTTGCAATGTGTGAATACAAGCTAGAAACTAGCATGAGCAATCAGCAATCAACATATGAGAGCCAATCGATTTGCTAATTTTTTGTCTAAAACCCCTATATTCTTCTCCCAAGCCTTTTTTCTCTCTTCTAAGCCTTTGAAAATGATAGAATGACATTTTTAGGTCGAATAGAAGGCATACAAGCAAAAAAAAATCATTAAAAACTTTTAATTTTTTATGTTTTTACCTTTTTTAATGTGGTTGTACGCACTGAGTCCAAGCCACGGGACTCGGCAAATCCACCGAGTCCAAGCACTCGGTCGAGTCAGACCGCCGGGTCAATTTGCCTCGGCGAGCTCGGCTCGGCTCGAGACTCGCCAAGTCCTGTAAATATGATCAAAACCCTCAACCAAGCTTGCGATTTTCAGCAAAAATCTTCAAATACGAACCACAAAATTTTCATAAAATACCTCTAATGATTTTGATTTAAAAAAATCAAAAAACAATTTTTGGAAAAAAATTCCAAATCAAAAGAGACTTGAATTCGCCAAATTTTATGAAATCACATCGACCTGCTCTGATACCCTATTATGGTAAATCAATGGTGTTGTATTAAACATAGGAGATGAAAGCTCCTTACATAGATTTACAAAGATGATGTTTCTAAAAGAAACAATAGTGAGCTAAAGACAAAAATAGAAACTACCTAATAAACTAAAGACTAAGATGACCATTAAAGAAACATTACAATATTCTAATAGGGGGGCGGGGTATGCATATAGTGTTAGGATTTGGTAACACCGAGAGGGGGGTGAATCAGTGTTACAGTACTTTTTTGAATTCTTAAACTTCTTTATCTTTTTCAAACAACATATAAAGATATAGCATAAGATAAATAACCATGCAACATAAACAAACATAGGAGAACTCATAACACCATATTTGTTTTCGAGGAAACCCTATTAAGGGAAAAACCCTGGTGGGGATAGTACCCACAAATGTCTGCACTATAAGTATAATAACCCTGTTAGGAGCCGAGTATTACAATAGGCAGATCCTGGTTAAAGGACAAACCCTGTTAGAAGTCTTTACAATGTGATCCCAACTAAGGAATCGACCCTGCTAGGAGTCCAGCCCTATTAGAGGTAATCAAACCCTGTTAGAGGTGTACAATAGGTGCAATAGCACTTATAAACAATTCGTTGTCCTAAATACAAAGAGTTAACAAAGTATTCCTTGAAGAACTCTTTTTCTCCTTTCTCTTAATCTCTCCTCTATCTCTTAGATGCCTTCACAGTTCGCATCCATCTATATCATCCATCACCACACCACACACCTTTACAAAAGTGTCTGTATACTTATACCTTGTTAGAGGCATATTACAAAATCTAGTCGGCATTACTCTAGCTAAATATCATATTATTTAATGTGCAATTGCACATTTCATTAACATCCTTAGTCGGTCTCAGATCCAAGAACGCATCCAAAAATAACTTTCTAATCATTCACAAAGTCGACCTTGGTGATCGCCAACAAGTTATACTTTGTTTACTGTCTTCGCATCCAACCAACTGAACATATCTCTTCGATACCTCAATATTAACATGTGCGACCTTACACATGTATTCATTGGTGTCCTGCAAGCATGTAACCAAGATCGCATACCTTTATGAAGCTCCTGTGAAGTTCACTGCGCTTTTCTGTCAAACTGGGTCACGAGAACAGTCTATGGACTTAGGCATTTTTTCTTCATTATTTGCATACAAACATATTGATGATATCCAATATGTGCGATTATAAATATGATAAGTGTTGCCATAAATGACAACATTCCATATGTGCATGTGCCTACATGTGCATATGTGTGCATGTGGTGACCACTTGCCAACATATAGTACTTGAAATGCTAGTTATGAAATGATGTATAATAGTATAAGAACTAATAATACCAAATAACTGAACATAGCAAAATTGCAACATACCCAATAAAGCATACAATATACTTGAACATTGAAGTTTTCATTTTGAGCATTGAATATCAAATTACCCAATTTCTATTAAAAATTCAAATTATCGACAAATAGAAAAATCTGATTTATATTATATCAAAAATATCATTAGGATGATTACAATGAGTAGCATGAAATCGAAACAAGTACAAAATCATGTCAAAATTTAGTGAAGGGAGGCCTCTAATCATCCCCCAAGGCAAACTCCTCATCACTAGAACTGTTGAACTCCTCACAATCAAGATCCACCAAAGGAACACCAACCAGCCCTACATCTCTAGTTGTTGTTGTCTCATCCTCATCAATCTGTGATGGCTCCTCTGGCTCTACATCCCATCATGTTGTTGGGCTCTCCTTGTACACACATGTCTTACGTCCATGATATGTAAGGCATTGTGTACAGCCACTTGCTTCTCTTCTTTCCTAGAGGAAAGTTTGTTCGTCTTAAGAGAGTGGATGAAGCTATAAGAAGACCAGTTCCTCTCGATGAGTAAAGAACTAGAAACCTCAGATAGCAGACGAATGGCTAGTGTGGTAATCTTTGACCTCTATAATCCATGAGATTTCCACCACAAAATCAAATGCTCATATGCCATAGTTCTGATATCCATCTTTACCGCATCTGAATAACCTATAAGAGTGGCAAATTTTGTCCACTCAGTGCAAATCTTGCCAGCAGTTTCATTATCATACATCTTACCAATGCACCTACAGAACCTTGCCTTCACCTCATCATCATGAAGTGTAACTCTACCAGGCCTAGCCATGTTCCACTTATGATTCACTACCTAAGCAGCCATGTGTAAAGGACTGTTCAACTTGTCCCATCTACACTGAATGATTGGCTAAATGTGCTCATTGTAGAATGCTAAAGTGGGGTCCTCTCACACAATAGCCCTCAGCTGGTCAAGCATAGAATTGATGCACTCGTACACCTCTCCAAGGATAGGTGCATCCCCATCACCATATCTGATCACCTAGAAAGTGGGGTCCCATCTACACTGAATGATCGGCTAATGTGCTCATTGTAGAATGCTAAAGTGGGGTCCTCTCACACAATAGCCCTCATCTGGTCAAGCATAGAATTGATGCACTCGTACACCTCTCCAAGAATAGGTGCATCCCCATCACCATATCTGATCACCTGGAAAATTGGAGTAATGATAGAGACAATGTATTTTGCATCACTCCAAAATTGGTCACTCTTCTCTATCTCCTTTACCCTCTTCCCCTGCTCTGTCTTGGCCTCAACCCATCGGTTCCACTCATTTGTCATAACCATGAGTTGAAGTGCCTCTTGTAACTCAAGCATTCTCTCCAAGAGAATGTAATAGGATGCATATCTAGTCTCAACTAGTTTCAAGAACTCTTTCGCGAAGGTCCTAAAGAGTGCATGTTAAGTGTGGTGGTTGCAAATAAACATCTGCACATCTCTCGCATCACTAAACACTCCTCTAATCGAGTCAATCTTCCCCATGACCTTTAGTGCATTGTTCATGGCATGCACACGACATGGAGTCCACCAAATATGTCTATAAGCTGCCTCAATAAGCTTCCCTGCTATTTTGCACACGTGTTGCATGTGTCGCTACTTGGACCACATTTTGTGGCCCAACCTCCTCAATAGCCTCCCTAAGGACTTGAAACTGAAAATCAGCATTTTTGTGATGCCCTAAACAATCAACTGCCCTCAAAAAGTATGAGCCCTATGTGCATGTAACCATGATGTTGATGAGTGGAGGATGGCTAATGTCTGTCCATCCATCCATAACTATGCGGCATCCAAACTCTATCCAACATGCCTTAATTTGCTCCTTCAAAATATTGATCTTGGTATACCGGTTGTCCAAGATCATGATCCTCAATTTGTGCTCACCTGGTGGCACAAATGATGGTCCCCCCTTCGCCACCATCAACATCATCTCCTTATAATAAGGAGATGAAGATACATGAAATGGCATGCCATTGGCAAAGAAGATTTTGCCAATGGAATCATCTAATCCTTCAAATGCACATTGAATAAATCGGCTATGGGGTTACTTCCTACCTTGCGTTTCGCCTTGATGTTGCCCTCCCCTATTGAACTCTGAGTGGATGAAGGTCTTGAGGCTGACCTTGACATCGTTTATGCTCTCTGATGCATCGCACGAGTAAAGTATGTGGCTGCCCCTGTAACTACTGAATTGCCTAAACATGTTACCTAGCAAGCAAAGTAGTAGGCACTGCAATTGTACTATCCTCAAGAATACCCCAAAGCTTGTTTATCTCAATAATGTACTTGACATTTTTAGCTTCCATCATCACCTAATGTCTTGTCCAAAAGAGCAAGTGTGAACTCTAGTGATGCTCCCAAACCATCTTGCACCACAAAGATTGCATTTCCATTTTCTTGTGCCACCACTTCTTGGCATTGGGGTTGTTACTCTTGTTGCAAATTGTTTGAGAGAAGACTTGGGATCATAAGGACCCCTAGCAAACTATGTCAAATGCTGAGAGGGGCAATCTATAGGTGGTCCACTAGCGATAAAACTAGTTTGGGCTTCCGGATCATTCCCATGGTCACTTTCCTCAAGCTCAGCCTCATGCTCAAGTTCATAATCTGATAGACCTGCACCCTCAGACTGAACTTCCATTTCATCTCCATTGATATCATGACCATGAGAGCTCATTTTGACACTGCATTTCACAAAATTAAAAAATTTCAGCCTCATTAGTAATTTAAAAACTTAAAAATAAATTATTAAGAAACTAATTTCAGCCTAAGCCCTAATTTAGAAACAAGAAACAACAAAAATGAAAACACTTTCAACAAGAATTTAGAAACAACATTCAACATTTTAAAAGAACTTGAAATTTACTTTTAGAAATAAAAATCAGAAAATAAAACGCAAAAATTTATAAAACCCTACCTTGTGCTTGATGCATCTCTTCAAGGAAGGTGTAGAGTCTTCCTCATCTTCTTCTTGTTCCTCTTTCACTTGCACTCTTCCAATCA
Source organism: Chamaecyparis obtusa (assembly GCA_027943335.1). Lineage (NCBI taxonomy): Eukaryota > Viridiplantae > Streptophyta > Pinopsida > Cupressales > Cupressaceae > Chamaecyparis > Chamaecyparis obtusa. The sequence continues at coordinate 468,063 of BSBK01000654.1, forward strand.
CTCATTGCACTCCTTTTTGCTCTTCTCTATCAGCTGTAGCAAACAAGTTGAAATCCAATTGTGAGGAAAAAAAGAAGTTTGGAGGGGCTTATGTACGCTTGGAGTGGCCAAAATGGGGCCCACCTCCTTTTAGGGTTCGAATAGAACCCTAATATAAAAGTAAAAACTTTTTTTAAAAAAATATTTTTTTGTCATTTTGACGTCGTCCAACGACGGGGGACGTTTGCCCGTCCCTATGTCCCCGCGACAACTTGGTGGCAGGAAGGCAGTGGTGGGGGGACAGGGGGATATCCCTGACCCAAGAACGGGGGGGGTTAGGGGGGGCACGTCCCCATGTTACACTACAAAAAATGAAGTTTGGGGGGACACTTATGTAGGCTTAGAGTGGCCAAAATAGGACCCACCTCCTTTTAGGGTTTGAATAGAACCCTAGTATAAAAGTGAAAAGTTTTTTAGAAAAAATTAACTCACTTTTTTGTCATTTTGACATCATCCGGTGACAGGGGACATCCCTGTGTCCCAACAGCGACTTGTGGTGGGAAGGCGATGGTGGAGGGGGGACAGAGGGAGGCCAGTCCCCCATCTTGGGGATGTCCTCAACCCGGGAATGGGGGGGTTTAGGGACACGTCTTCGGACTTTATGTCTTCATTCATACTTTATGTCTTCGTCTTACTTTAAAGTATAAACAGACACGTCTTCGTGTTACACTAGAACTCTCCCAACCATAAATTGATGTCTCCCGCTAGAAAACTTAGGGAAAGAAGAATTAAAAGGCAAAAAAGGAAGGCAAATAAATAAAATAAGCCTACATAATGTTTCATGCTGATATTTTGGATGATACAAAAATCCATGCAAAGATATAGTGATTGGATCTACTGATAGTGTAGACTTTTTGAGAGGCACATAACCAGTTGTATGACTGATTTTGTGTCATTGTAGTGGTCTAAAGAGAAATTGCCTTTAATATTTACAATGCTTGTATGACTGATTTTCTATTCTTCTTTTCAAAATTCTATGTCATGATAGTTTTTCGAAATTATCAAATTATATTTAAAAAAAGGCTTCTCCAAGTACATCTATTTTTTAATATTATCCTATCAGTACCTATACCAGTAGAGTGATTCTTTTTCACCTGGGTACAAGTACCAGTGTATGTGTATATAATAAAATATATTTATTAAGTTTTAATATATGTGAGAATGAATATATTATCCTACCGGTACTGGTACCAATCTCCAACACCTCAAGTACATGAATAGGCATGCTAGTAGAGTGATTCTTTTTCGTCTGGGTACAAGTACTGGTGTATGTGTATAATATAATATATTTATTAATTTTTAAAATATATGAGAATGAATACAATATAAGTAGTGATCATATATTTAAATATAATAATATATTAATTATGTATTATATATTAATATAATATATATTATAATAATATGTTTATATAATATATAATATATATTATAATAATATGTTTAAATATATAATTAATGTATATTATTATATATTATATATAATAAACATTACTTTACAATATTAAATAATCATATATTATTAATTATAATAGCATATAATCATACATTTAAATATATAACATATGTAATATGTGTTTTTTAAATGTCAAATACCACCTGAGGTTAGGCTTAATGACTAATAAAACGCAGGGCAAATGATGAAACTCGGAAACAAGGGAATAAAATATATATAATAATTAAAACCACTTAAGGGTTGGGGGCTCGACTCGGAAACAAAAAAGAAATGAAAATAATAAGCAGTAATCCTAAATAGGAAAGAGTTGACTGAGTTTATGAAAGGCGACCCCCCTACAGAGCACCTAGCTTTGGGCAAGGGTTTAAAGATAATAAAAGTTGTATAATTAAAACTATTTAGCCGACCTGTTTAGGAGGGTTGCAACCTTTAGTGAAGAGGTGTTGTTTGAGAGGTATAAATAAGAGGTGTCTGTGGATCATTCAAGAAACAATACATAACCTATGCTCCACAGGGATGCATCCCCTATGTTTTTTGGCCCGTTCCTGTACCGAGGACGGAACGAGGACGCGGGGACGGTTTTTTGTCATCCCCCGAGCCGTTCCCAATTGGGCAAAATCGGGGACCCTCCCCGAAACTTTAAATTTTTTTCAGTCAGAATGGGGGAACAGGAATCAGTCCCGGAAACAGCGTTGTCATCCTCTATTCGTCCCCGGGACTGATTCCCGTCCTCCTTTTTCCAGCTGGATATTGGATGGCATTTGATGCAAAAAAATTAAAATTAAAAAAAAATTGTTTGATTGCAGGTAAACCCTATTTTGACCATTAAAACACTAAAGTCTAACTCTTCTCATTCCTAGTTTTATCATAGTTGCTAAGAGGAAGAAGAAAACATAAAGCAGCAGCAACAATGAGGAAAGATTGCATTTTGGGCATTTTTGCTATATGTACGCCATATTGTTACAATGACAGTACTTAGTATTTGTCATTGATAATTTTCCATGTATTGAGCTTCTAAAATGTCTAGCTGAATGGCTTATCAATGTTATGATATGCATATTTGAATTATGTCTCTATATATAAACATTCACCTACTTTTTAAATTGCCGTCTCCTGAGGTCCCGTCCCCTAAATTTTGGCCTTGACCCGTACCCCTACCCGAAACACATCCCTGTCCCCTAAAACGTCCCCGTCCCGGAAACTCCATGGAGCATAGTCTATAACATGTTATTCCTATTCCAAAAGCAGAGAAATCAGAGCAAGAAAATAAGTCGTGGTGATTACCTTTGAGAAAGGCAGCGATTCACCATTAAGATTAAGCAGGGATTATGACAACCCATAAAAAGCAGCAAATCAGCAACACACAGAAAATCGTCTTAGGAATAAGACTTCACGATTTTCTGAAGCATCCAATAAGACAGCAGTGAATAATATAGCAGAAGCCATCGGATATACAGCAGAAACAATCATCAGCAGCAGAAGAAATATATATATACACAGCAAATAGCATCGATCAAGACATCAAGGAAGGTCATTAAATAAGAGCAGTCCAAGAACACCTAGAAAAAAGACACCTAGAAATAGAGTCTATTTTGTCCGAGAACCAAATAAAGGAAACCCAAAAAAACCTAAAAAGATTGATGCCATGCAAGCACTTACTATAAATAGAAATATCCAAGCCCACTGAACCTGAGAACTGAGCTCACCAAGAACACAGGACCCTCCCAATGCATCAAGAAATCTATGAAAAACACTGAAAGCTGAACAACGCTCTCAGAACAGGATAGTGTAGAAATGGGGACATTACAAATGATACAACAATTTAACGTAAAATGATACGGCTGTTAACAGCTTATTTAACCAGAAAATAAATTAAGAATAATTCCAGTCATAAATCTGGAATAATTTTTTGCATATAAATTCTGTAACCTATAGCTAGAATCTGCAATAACTTGTACTCCATTATGAGTACAAATTTAATCCCCGAATGAAGCCAAAGATGATAACTGGGAAGGCTTATGTCTTCTGATTCATGAACACACTATGAGAAATTTAGTCCTCGAGCTAAACACTGCACTAAAGATCAATGTTCTGCAAAATTAAGGTTTTTGGAAATTGATAATGAATAGAATAAATTATTCTTTTTCAATAATTACTTTTTTAATCATTTTCCCACCAAAACATTAAAGTAATTAAAATTACTTTAAATTGAACATTCATCTTTTTTCAACTTATATTAGTTACCTTTTAGGTAATTAATATTTCTTTTGATTGAATATTCACCATTCCAACTTAAGCATTTTATTTGCCTTTTTGGCAATTTATCCAATATTTACTTTTGGTCCCATTTAATAATAATAAATTATGTGTCCTTTTCCTAAAGTTATAACTTAAGTAACTTTTGAAACAAATTAATAAATAAATATTATATTATTCCTCTATTCCTTTGGCCAGCAGGGAATAAAAATAGGCTTTGGGTCCCCTAACTTGCTTTAGTTCAAAAATGGGAACATTACAAATCACCATTCCATTGCCACGCTCACACATATTGACTTATATATTTTTGTTATGTTGTTGATTTAGAATGCATGCCCTTTGGAAAGTCACACTCCACACTTGAGCATACGAAATTTGCAACACTAGAAATTATCCTTTCCTCAAGTACAATCCACACCATTGAGCATACGAAATTTGCAACACTAGAAAATATCCTTTCCTCAAGCACAATCCATTACACTAGATGTCCAAAATCTTCACTCATCCCTTTGACCATGCATACACTCTGTCTTGGTGCATCCCTCAACATTAGACATACAATTTGTCATTACTAAGCTAAATTCAGACTCCCTTTTGCATCCACGTTCTGTTTAATGCCTCAACTAATGCTTTGAAAAGTTTCTTTTGTTGACCTTGCAAGAACATGGGTAGAGATAACAATACATGATTGACGTACATAGGGAAGAAGAATTTGGCAATTAGTTATTTGGAAAACGATGGTATTTTGGCTTGAACATAACTCCATACAAAATATTTTTCATGGGTGCATCACTAAGTAGCCAATGCACAGGTATATGGGCTGGAATAATAGACAATGCAGATAATCACCATATTGGGGGAATCTGAAAAGACCACCGCTCGAGGCATACTAACTGCACGCTGACAGTTACTATCCACGCCGTTCTAAGTTCCACCAACATGAATAGATGCCAAGTCACAAACTCTATTTTATCCTATGGCCAAAATAAATTCTGTGAAGGTGATGGGACCGCTGCCAGCAATCACAATACTCCCATATGATGCTACAATGAATGAGGACAGTGACGGTTATCAAGGAGGTTGTTTCACCTTCAAACATTTACGAAGCATCAAAAAGAAATCACTAGAAGATTAAAACTCCTCACTTTCAAGTACTTCAAATCAACTTGCATATATATATAAATGCATCCAAAACCCCAAAAAAAAAATTTGTGCATCCGCACACCCGCATCCGCACCTGCACCCGAATCAGTAGCTTAGGTGCATCAGGTTTTATCCAACCATTGTGTCATCCTAGTACAAGTCTTTCCCTAATAAAAGAGCATCGAGACATCAGCTTTGGCGGCAATCTCTGCCTCTTTTTGTGTATTTTTCAATCTTTTTGCATTGCAAAGATAAAAGCCATATCAATATTAGTTTAAGATAATAAAGAAAACTAACCAGGTGATTAGTTTTAGTCCACCTTAATTTGGCTAAGGTGTTCACCGAGCTTAATAACCTAATTGGAAGAGATAATACATTTTACCCATTTGTTCTAAGTATGGATTCTGCTAAGGGGTTGCCCTCGACACTCAACCATTGACAAACCTGTGTGACAATTTACAAAACAATGAACTTGGAATGTTGATTTATTAAAGTAAAATTATTTTATTTGCTCACTTGGTTAATTTGAGCAATTTCATTTAGAAAAATTCTTGGCCCCAAGCCTGTACAGAACATAAAATATTCACTTGAGCTCTCACGTATACAAAAAGACCAGTTAAAAAAGCTGAAAAGTCCATTAATTTCTTATATCAGGCACATTCATATTAGACCGTAGATCTGATGCATTCTGACCTGGCCCAGAAGTTGTCATATAGCCTCCTTTTATTTATTCTAAGACTGATAGCAGCCTATCACAATTGTGGATTATAGATCACTGTCTACAGCGCAGTGTGGCACTCAAGACCAAAAAACATTAAAAAATTCCCAAAAGTAGCCATGGACTCTGTTCTACCTCATCACAAGCCCCTTTAATTATCTCTCTCAAGACCATCATGTTTCAAAGAACATGCAACAGACATGAAATAAGCTCCCATAAGTCCTGTAGAGCCATGTTGATTTTCTGTATCAGGAAGTCATTATATTGAGACTCAAATCATCTCTTGGCACAAGTTAACAACACTTCCTCCACATTTGTTTGGGTTTGAGATTCGGTCATCTATAACAAATCTCATCCTCTATATTTCTGTAAAGTTTCACCATCTTGCCTCTGACCTGCCTTGCACTCATTTCTCCTCTCTTATTACATCACCAAATTTTTCCCATTTGACCAGCACCATGATGGGAAGGTCCTGCATTGGATTAGAAGATAGTGACCACAGCTTTACAAGAGAAGCACTGATTTGTTGGCTTCAGGTTTTCCTGTATCCAGATACAAAAGAGTTTTTGGATCTGCATATGCGCCCATAAAACAGCAAAGCTACTTTTCTTTGGGCATCAATGGACATTCTAACCATGTATAACTAACAATTTTTTTAATTGAAATTTCCATTAAAATAATTTTACGTTGTTTTTCCCCCATTTAATTTTAGATCATTTTTAATCAATATTTTAATGCAATTACTATTACATATTGAAAAATGCAACAATTGTGTGAAGTTGGGTCACTACCTATTCCTATCACTATGAATTTCCATGAATTTGACCATATTTTTTCTATCGTTAACCCGCATATCCAGGCATTCATTTCTTTCACTAACATTAACATTTCCTTGTCTTCAGTCAATCCTAAGGTGCAATATTTATCCCACATCATGTGGAATTGACCACTTTCTCCATTTCATCCATAAAGAACAGTAACTTTTGAGGAATCTCCATGCATATAGCATCCATTTTCAATTTTTGCTGGCAATGTGGGACCAATTATGGTTTTCTGAGGGTGCTGTTACATGTATTTCAACCCGCAGATCTGACTGATTTCTTTTCAGACAGAAGACCTGAGGGTTAGAGATTGAAAACTTGGTGGAAGCCCACGGAATCCCCTTAGTGAGTTCTGTTTTCTCCTCTAAGTCTAAGCCAGATGAATGAATTAATCAATGGTGGACACAATAGTGCGTGTGTGGGTGGTGGTGTGTAGCAGGGAGAGAGGGGTGAGGGTGCAGGGTAAAAGCAGGACTGAAAAATGTAGGCAAGTGCTGTAGCATCAGTTTCCATGTCTGCTATTAGCATGTACGTGACAGTTCAAGTGCCATCTTTAGGTTTGTCAGTATGGAGTCACTTCAGGCCACCAGAATTTGTAGTGGGACTGCCAAGGAGTTACAGTACTGCTTTTTGCACACAAGGCAGAAAAATGATAAAGCAACAAGGCAATCGCAGAGGATGCTGCAGCAATTTGAGATGCATTTAACAAACTTTTATACCAGCAAGTATCAGTTGACTCCTCAGTGTTTGTAAAATGTAACTGATATGAATACCAAGAGTAAGAATGATTGTACGTATTGACATGATCAAACAACTACCAGATTGGCATTACCAGGATATGAATAATCTTCAAAACTCTCTCCATGGAAGCCACAAAAAACCAAGAGGAAAAAATTTTGGATTAAAGACTCTCAAATCCAAATTTAACTTTTCAGGAGGGTTTGAGGGATAACAGCATATACAAAAGGAAAAAAATGGGGAATAACTAGATGAGGGATTGCAAAGACCACAAATGAATTCACCAACCCAAATTCCAGATCTATCTAATTATTGAATTCAGATTGTAGATTGATCAAGTAGAACAGCTAACTGAAATACAAGAAGTTTATTTTAAGCAAAGGAACCATCCAAGGAATCAGCATATTGCATGTCATTTCAAAACAAAAGATCAAATCCATGCATGCCAGTTATCAAGCAAGCTAGCTAAACCGTGCAGTCAGGGCTTTTTCTGCTATGCAAAGTTGGAAACAATTGATATTGGAGTGCAATGGATCTTTATAAAGAATTTTCACCTAAACAATGGAAATTTGATGATTGCCTCATTTTTAGTTTAAAAACATACTAAAGAAGTACTAATTATTAAAAAGACGTGTTAAATTTTCTTGTCACTCAGCAGTTCACATCTAGAAGTACTTTCAGCCTAACATTGCAAACCTGATCAGTTTTCCCAATGTGTCAGCTCTCGAATCATCAATCAACAACTTTCATTTGGTTTCAAGATACAAAATAAAGTAGATACATTAATCAGAATAAACAATCAAATTGTCCAGCTATTTAGATGTATAGTTTATGGCAAAATAAGTATGAAAAACATACATGACTCCATCAGGCTTTAACCACCGATCACGGGCACAAATCACAGAATCGAACATAGACTCGCGTAAGAGGAAATATCCCATCCACTCAGAGATAATAACATCAACTGTGAACAAAGGATCCCACAGTATTATCAGAGAACATGGACAACCAATCATGCATCATGATGAAGATATTCTTGTTCACTACAAAATAAAATTAAAACACTAATGAGTTGGACAAACTTGGAATCGGACAAAGGCAGCCCATCATATGTTAAAATTAAAGCCAAGTCCAGAACACCCACAACATTTAAGGTCACTGGAACAAATGCAAAGAAATCAAAATCAAGCAAAAGAGAAAGAAAGGAGGGATAAAGAGGAAAAGGAAGAATGTGCATCTACATGGGACTACAAGAAGCAGGATGAACTATTATTGAAAATAAAAAATCAAATATGTATCTAGAACAAAGCAGCCTGCAGAGCATTTTAGCATAAGTTCTGTGAGTTTTGTGAATCAAATATTCTAACCTTTCTCCGGTAAGGTGATATCCTCCATTGATCCTACGATTACATCAATGATATCAGTCATGCCATTTCCTACCACAAGTTGACGAGCATGATCTGCCATTTTGGTTGCTTCAACAGCATATACTTTCCTTGCACCAGCTTGTGCACACCAAATTGCCAAGATACCGCTACCAGTGCCTACATCCAAAACAGTCTTCATCCCAAACCAATTATACAGACATGCAATTTTTATTAAATACTGCTAAGCTCTACATCTCTGACAAAATTAAAACAATTCAAGAACAATGAACTTCAACCTACAGACCAGGTACAGCCTATCTTTGCCAGATATGTTTTTCACTTAAAATAGCAGAAACTGGTCAATCGGAATTTCTTTCTTAGTATGCAGAGGCCTAATACCAGGTTTCAGAATATTACCAATTTATACACTGAAAATAATTTAATTTAGAAAGGGTTGCTAGAACCTAGAAATTATAAATTTTACAGCATTGATCAATATGTTCATAACTTCATTGACACATAATATAATATTAGATATATATTACTGATAGGCTTACCTTTGTAGATGACAAATGAAGTGAAGATGTGATGCCCCACTCCAACTTTCTCCATTTTAACCCATCACCTGATAAAAGTATATTGCCCTACGCCTTAATGAATATTTGGACCATCTCTTGTATCTTATATATGATTTTTGGATTGTTTTGATTTGGCATTATGATCTACGCTATGAGACTCTGATTTTACCAGGTGTTTATGAACAGGATGTATCCATGTGTTCTCTGTGCATATTAGCAGGCCGTTTTGCAAGTCGCATGTTGTGCATGATGATTAAGAAACATGAATAATTAAGCATACTAGTTAAGCTTAACATTGATTATTATCAACAGAATTCAGGATAACAGCTAATTAATCATGTGCTTAAATGCCTCTCTCTTATGTTCATGATTATTCTATTGCTTTATTCTGATGTGTTCTAAACTTCTACATGTGTTGATATGGTACATAGACATATGCACCAACTCCAATATTTGAGGATTCTATACATGTATATTATCTTGCTTAGATGTAGTAATGGATGCAACTAGTGCATCTATCAGGTGCACTGGAGGACTGCAGAGGGGTAAGGGGACCCCCTAAACCACATCGCCACAGTACTCTCTATTACCAGATCACTTTTATCCTCCCCTGAAAATGCTGCTAGTGACTAGTTAGCTAGGTGGGCTAGTTGGTTAGGAACTTAGGGTCCATAAACCATGGCTTGGGCTACCAAAGCTTTGAATAAACAAAAATATAAAATTGGGTTACACCTTCTTGCCCTTTTTTTGAGTAGAGCTAGAAAGGTGCTTCCACGAGGAGATAAGCTAGCGGTTCCATCAGCAATTGGCATGGAGACTTTTTTAGACATAGTTAAGCCCCTGGGAGCATAGGAACCTCTAACATGCAAGAAAGGAAAGTAAAGGAAAGGGGCATATGTCCCTTTTCTACTTACCAAGGACGTGGATCCTTCTAAATAGGCTAAAGTAGAGAAATGCAGCTATTCAAGTGTTAGAATTAAGGTCCATCCTCTTGGCATTCAAAATGTAATCTTTTTTGTTATTTTCTCAATCCATGTCGTTTGGGAATGTTATAGTTTTCCCTCTAAATATGTTAAGCGTTTTTTTGTCTTGGATATCAATTAAGGTCAAGGATTTCTTAATGTACAATAGGAAAAGGGAAGCAATGCAAAGAGGTAGATCACTTCTCCTTTTCAAAGTTGCACATTCGGAAGGAAGATGTCCCAATAGGCAAAGGAAGATCCCAAGAGCTGAATGGGTCAATGATCCTTCGCTAAATATGTGAAATTGAAATGGGGAGAGTTGATAAGATAAAAAATGCAGATTAGGGAAGGATTTATGCGTACCTGGAATCAAGATAGGCGAAATGAAGACTCAAATCTGAATTTCCAACAAACAAAATCTCTAGAATACTTGCAATTGCTAATCTAGAACCTAAAGACTGTAACATGTCTGTAAACCAAATTTCAGTTGATTCTGGGAGGTACAAAATGCCTAGAACACTTTGTACCCAGATTCAAAACGCCTGAGCCATTTTGTAGTTGTACCCTAGGTTTTTGGTTGAAATTTTCAGGGATAATCCAACAGTTCTCGATCTACCCGTAAAAGTTCAAGTTTGTAACCTGTTCCTGGACACAAAAATGAGGAAGAAAGTTGAAAATAGGGGTTTGCCTCAGTCAAACCCTTGTTTAGGAATCAACCGGAAAGCGTGTTGTCATGTAACAAAGCCTAGATCTAAGAAATGAAGTATATCATACCTTGGCAACACAAAAGCTTCTTTGAATGTGATCAAGTATGTTGATGCAATAGATTTGACTTTAACACAAAAACCAAAAAGGAAATCATGAAAGACAAAACCTCATGTAATAGATGTTGTAATTCGCCAAAATGTTTGATTGAGAAAGAAGAAAACTTTGATGAATGTAGATGAATGTAGATCTCCTTCCTTGATAGAGAACTCCTTTGATTGGCGTTTAATGAGGGAAAGAAGCTAGATCTATGGAGAGCACCTTGAATGCTTGAGACTGCTAGATCTTGAATGTTCGGACTTGATCATAGTTACAGGACTCGGCGAGTCCCGAGCTTAAGCAGGCTCGCCAAGGCAAACTGACTCGGCGGTCTGACTCGGCCGAGTCCTCGCCGAGTCCCGTGGCCTGGACTCGGTGCGTCCAACCACGTTGAAAGAGGCAAAAACATAAAAAAATAAAAGTTTTTAATGATTTTTTTTGCTTATATGCCTTCTATTCGACCTAAAAAGGTCATTCTATCATTTTCAAAGGCTTAGAAGAGAAGAAAAAGGCTTGGGAGAAGAATATAGGGGTTTTAGACAAAAAATTAGCAAATCGATTGGCTCTCATATGTTGATTGCTCGTGCTAGTTTCTAGCTTATATTCACACATTGCAAGGAGCTGAAAGAAGCATTTGGAGGAGGCCTCTATAAATTTGAGTAGCATTTCTTCATTTTGGGAGCAATTTTGAAGAGGTAAGTTGCATTTGTGTGTTGTTTTATGAATTTTTTACATTCAGATTTCATATTTTCATTGTGTTTACAACTTTACATCATTTGTTTGTCTTTAATATCTTAGATTTCCTACATTTTATGTCGATGAAATAACTTGAAAAGTAAGAGGCCCTAGTCTTTGATTTTCATTATTGTAGATGCTTATTTTTTTTATTTATGATATATTGCAGCAGCAACATAATGTCTCAGCCTGAGGGTTGTTTGTCTACGCCTTCAGTTAACCCTGATGCCAAACCCTATTAGTGTAGCAAGGGATAAGGCTTGGAAATATGCCATCCCGAGCTCAAAAAAAGTAGTTACATGTTGGAAGTGTCTTGTTAAACTTAATGGGGGAGGTATTAATAGACTGAAATATCACCTTGCACATATACCAGGGCATGATGCTAAACCATGCCTAGAAGCATCACAGGAGATTGTACGTGAAATGCAAGCTCACTTAGAGGCCCATGAAGAGAAAAAAGAATTAAGAAAGAAGCAACATGAAGAAGTGGCAAGCTTAGGTGGAGAGAACTCTTCAAGTTTTCGTTCTCCATTACCTCCATCTAGTAGTGGTACTGCAAGTGCAAGTATGACCATTGGGCCTCGGATTCATAAGAAGAAATCCACACTAGATTCCATTTTGTTCCACGCACAACTCCGGGTGCCCAACCATCGCTTGAGAGCATGGGTTGGAATAGGGAGAAACATGAGGCTGCCAAGATGGCACTTGAAGATTTGTTTTTCTACAACAACATTTCATTCAATACAGCAAGGTACTTGTTATTATTTTACTTTCAATGTCTTAGTTTTCTTGCTTTTAACTTTTAAGACTCAAGAATATGCCATATTCATTATAATAATTTTGAAAGTTGAAACTTGAAAGTAAAACTTACTAGTATACTTATTGTGTTTTTTTAATTTGTTTTAGGTCTCCTTATTGGCAAATTACAATAGATGTTGTTACTGTTTGTGGTTCAGGGTTCAAAGACCCTAATGATGAGGAGCTAAAAGATCATATTTTGACCCGAAAGGTAAATGATGTAAAAGTTGCAATTGAGGAGCAGCCTGACATATGGAGGAGGAAGGGTTGCACAATCATGACTGATGGTTGGACCGATAGAAGAAATAGAACACTGCTTAATTTTCTTGTCTCCTCATCAGGTAATTGTAGAGCTTGTACTTACTAGTTATTACTAATACTACTACTTACTAGTAGTAAACTATTGATTTAGTGATTAGTTGATTTAGATTATGATTGTATTAAATTGCTTTTTTTTCCTCTTGTGCCACAGTGTTTTTGAAATCAGTTGATGTTTCAGGGAAAACAAAAAATGTTGAGTATCTTTGTGAGGTAATTGAGGATGTGTTGAAGGAGGTGGGTGAGGAGAATGTGGTTCAGATAGTCACAGATAATACAGCAAATTATGTTGTTGCAGGTAAACTTCTTATGGAGAGGCACCGCCACTTGTTTTGGACCACTTGTGTTGCTCATTACATTGACCTCATGTTGGAGGATCTTGGCAAATTTTCTTGGATAAAAATATGTGTAGAGCAAGGAAGGAAAATTTGTAAATTCATATATAATCATACTTGGGTCCTCAACCTTATGAGGAAGTTCACAAATAAAAGAGAGCTGTCTCGTCTAGGGGTCACCCGATTTGCAACAAATTTTAATGTTGCAATCTTTGCTTAATTCCAAGGGCGCTTTGAGACGCATGTTTGTAAGTGAGGAGTGGATTTCATCATCATATGCAAAGAGCAATGTGGGGATTGAGACAGCTGATTGTATTTTTTATGAGAGTGGCTTTTGGCAACCGCCCAAGGAGATTGTGGAGGTAATTTTCCTTTTTGTCCTCATTTCCATTTCATTTCATCATTTTTGTTCACACTTGTTTATGTTCATTGTTCATTTTTTAAAGTAAAACTTAAAGCTTAATGTTTCTAACTTTCTACTTTCACAATGATTATTAGAATATTTAGTAGTTTCCTTTTTAACGCTCTAATAGCTTCCTGTTAGTTTCCTGTTTTATAGCAGTCTTTTTGGGTACTTGCTATTTTGTAAATATTGTTGTTGTATATATGAGTGTGTTGCTCATTGTATTTCATTCATTCAATATAAAATAATCTGCTCATAATTATTTTATGGTATCAGAGCTAAGTTAAAACTTTCCCAAAAAATATTATAATTTCTTTCTTGAAATTATCTGTGCAATATTTTCGAGTTTGCTATCTTTGGTCGACTCTGCAATATTTTCGGATCTCTCTTTGCTCGTGGTGTTCATCTGCAACCTGTACTTCACTCGCAATCTATTCATCCGCGACCTGTGGTGCTTCGTCCTTAATCTGTGCTTCGTTCGTGCGACCTGTGGTGTTCATCCACGACCTGTGGTGAAAGGCTCGAACACGCAGCAATGCGCTCGCGGTTAGAAGATTGCCGTGTTTGTCTCAGTACACGATCTGGTTCCCTTCCGGCGCAACCTGCAGTGTTTTCATGCTTCCTGTTTGTCGAATCTCCACTGCACTCTGAATTTTTTTTTGGCTCTTGTTTATGGTCTTTCGAAACCAAAGCCGTTTTTTTCTAAAACCCTAATTTTCGGGATCCGAAAAAAAATTTAAATACATTTTCGTGGTGGGTTTTTCAAGATCCTATCTGGGTCTTTGTCAAAATTTTCTAGGTACCTCGTTTTCCATGCCTCGATTTTCGAGCCAACAGATTTGAATTCTAGTTTCAGATTCTTTCTAGGTTTTCTGTCTGCTTTTCTGGGTTCTTGTTAGATTTTTCTAGGTCAATCCAAAAATTGCCTCGAAATCCATGCAAATGGCATCTTTGACCAACTTGATGCTAGAAAACAGTGAACGGTTTAATGGCAGCAATTATAACACCTAGAAGTAGCGAATGTTGACCATCTTCGAGTACCCTCATCTGGATGCGATTGTTCTAGGCATAGAGACTCGTCCGACCTCCGTCCAAGCAGATCAGGATAAGTTCGATGATCGGAATCGAGAAGTTGTTATGCTTCTCAAGCTCTCTGTCACAGATGATCAATTGCCTCAAATTCCATCTGGCAAGTCTGCTGCAGACATCTGGAAATATTTTAAGGAATTACATGAGACATCCGACAAGAGTTGCGCGTTCTTTTTGAAGAATCAGTTGTTCTCCATTATGATGGATGAAAGGATGTCCTTACAGGAACATCTCACGAAGATTAAGGACATTTGTGATCATCTTGAAGCCATCGGTCGGAAGATGGAGGAAGAAGATATGGTAGTCATTACCCTGAAAAGTCTACCAACATCTTATGAGCATTTCATAGAGACTCTCAACATTACCTCTACTAATGTTGATCTGAAATTCCCAAAGTTGTGCACCAAACTTCTACAGCAAGATCGCTAGAAGCAACAGTTTGGTAACCGTACTTCCTCATCCTCATCAGAACAAGCCTTTGCAGCAAAATTTCGGTCTTCTCAGTCATCTCAACAGGGCAGTTCACATCAATTCTCAAGCAGTTCTCAGCAGAAGAGTGTTCAGTGTCATTACTGTCATAAGTACGGCCACATGAAGAAAGATTGTTGTCAGTGACTCGCTTCCGAACAAAAGAAATTGGGAGGGTCAAATCAGCAGGCAAATATTGCTGAACATTTTGAAAAAAAGGAGTCTGCTTTCTATGCTTTTATGGCTAAAAGCCCTTCTGATTTAACCCGGTCATCTGCTTGGTATATCGACTCTGGTGCTTCATGTCATTTTTCTCATTAGCGTGACTGGTTTACAGACTTCTATCCCTAAAGTGATTCAGTTGTGTTTGGCGGCGGAAAGGAGTTCAAAATTCTTGGCAGAGGAAATGTTCAGATACAGTCTGGTGGGTGTCAGCTCATCTTTCTCAATATATGCTATGTTCCTAGTATGGCACTCAATCTGCTCTCTGTGAGTCAGATCGTGAGAAATTCTCCTCAGTTGGATGTGGTGTTCAGTGCTCACAAATGTTCCATTATTGATCGAGAGAATCGTCTTACTGTTGCTACTGGTCTAGAGGATCATGGCCTATATTGGCTTACTAACACTAGTGCCTCTCCTGAAATAGCTATGGCAGCCCGTGATTTATCTCTTAATACCTTGTGGCATTAGCGATATGGACATCTCAACATCCAGTACCTTTCTCAGTTGTCCCGGGAGGAACTTGTTTCTGGCTTACCTCCGATTCAGACACAGTATCTTGGAGTATGTGATGCTTGTCATGCTAGCAAACAACATCAAACTCCCTTCAAAGATGGAGATTCTTGGCGAGCATCTCAGGTACTTCAATTGCTTCATGCTGATATTTGTGGTCCTATGAATACACCTTCAGTTACTGGTTGCAAATATTTTTTGCTTATCGTTGATGACTTTAGTAGAAAGATGTGGGTGTGCTTTCTTAAACAAAAATCAGATGCTTTTAGTACATTTCAGCACTTTAAGTCTTTAGTTGAAAACGAGTCTGGCTGCCATATAATTTCTCTTAGAACAGATAATGGAGGGGAATTTTGTTCTACTGCATTCTCCGATTTTTGTGTTGAACATGGCATCAAACGCCAATTCACCACACCCTACACTCAACAAAATAGTGTTGTTGAGCGTCGCAATCGTACGATTGTTGAGATGGCTCGTTCTATGTTACAACACAAGAGTGTTCCTAATAAGTATTGGGCAAAAGCAGTGTTTACCGCTGTTTACATTCTTAATCGTTCCCCTACTCAGGCTATCAAGAACAAAACTCCTGAAGAGTTGTGGTCTGGTCGTAAGCCCAAGATCAGCCACCTGAAGATTTTTGGTTCTCTTGCTTATGTCTGGATTTCTAACACTAAGCGCTCGAAGTTGGACTCCAAGAGTCAGAGACTCATGATGACAGGATACAGTGACAATCATAAGGCCTACAGACTGATAGACATTGACTCTGATCGTCTTATCTTCAGTCGTGATGTTGTTTTTGATGAAACTCGAGGACCTTTTCTTTCTTCTCCTGAGCAGTGTTCTGAGGGTCAA
Source organism: Chamaecyparis obtusa (assembly GCA_027943335.1). NCBI lineage: Eukaryota > Viridiplantae > Streptophyta > Pinopsida > Cupressales > Cupressaceae > Chamaecyparis > Chamaecyparis obtusa. The sequence goes on from BSBK01000654.1 coordinate 484,675, forward strand.
CCTCACAGTGTTCCTCTTGCTTCATCTCATGGGAGGGATGATACAGATGATGGTTATGATAGTTATGATATAGATGGTACCTGTCATGAGGCTCCTATTGCTGATCCTATTGAGGCTTCGGAACATAATCCTCCTCCTGCTCTTGCTGCTGCTCCTGAGCCTCTTCCAGCCCCTCCAGATATTGGTTCCTCCTCCCTCCGGCCTAAATGGTGAGTTAAAACTATTAGTGATCTCAGGGATGATGAGCTCATTGAGGGTAGAGCTTCCAAAAATAAGAGCAAACAGCATCCTACAGTCAATTTTGCTCTTATGGCTAACATTCATAGCGTCTATGAGCCCCAAACCTATTCTGAGGCAAACGGTATTCCTGAGTGGGAATAGGCTATGGAAGCAGAGTTCCAAAGTCTTCAAAAAAATCACACTTGGGCTCTTTCTAATCTTCCTTCAGGGAAGAAGCCCATTAGTTGCAAATGGGTGTACAAGGTGAAATACAAAGCTGATGGAACCTTAGACAAGTATAAAGCTCGTCTTGTTGCTCGTGAGTTCTCACAGAAAGAAGGCATTGACTATGAAGAGACCTTTGCTCCTACAGCCAAAATGAGTACAGTACGACCTGTTCTTGCCTTGGCAACTCAGTTTGGTTGGAAAGTTCATCAGATGGACGTTAAGAGTGCCTTTCTGAATGGTGACTTGCAAGAAGAGGTATACATGACACAACCTCTTGGATTTAAGGTTGCTGGCCAGGAACACAAAGTCTGTAAACTTGTCAAAGCTCTCTATGGTCTGAAACAAGCCCCTCGGGCTTGGTACATGAAGATTGATAGATACTTAACCGATCAGGGTTTTCAGCAGATTCCATCAGATTCCAATTTGCATATCAAAAATGTAGGTGACGCTATATTGCTTATAGTTGTCTATGTGGATGATTTGATCATTGCTGGCAGTTCAGAACATTTGATCACTGAAATCAAACAGGATTTATGTCACACTTTTGATATGACAGATTTGGGACTCTTGCACTATTGCCTCGGAATTGAGGTTTGGCAGACTGAGCGCACTATCTTCTTTTCTCAGTCCAAGTATGCCAAAAATCTTGTAGACAAGTTCAAAATGCAAGATTGCAAACCTGCCTCCACCCCTATGGAACCCGGGCTCAAATTGTCAGCTCAATCCACTTCCCCTGTTGTGGATGAATCTTTGTTTAGACAACTAGTTGGTGGTCTCATTTATCTTACTATCACCAGACCTAACATTAGTTTTGCAGTAAGCTACATATCCCGATTTATGACAACTCCCAAGGCTGATCATTGGATAGCAGCAAAGCGTGTCCTCCGCTATGTAAGCGGTACTTCTGATTATGGTCTCCTGTATACTTAGAGTCCTGACCCTCCGCTACACAGATTCAAATTGGGTTGGCTCTGTTGATGATCGTAAGTCTACCGCTGGATATGTGTTTAATTTGGGATCTGATGCTATCACATGGACTAATAAGAAACAACAAGCAGTGGCTCTGTCTTCGACTGAAGCAAAGTATCGGGGAGTAGTTAAGGCAGCCTGTGAGGCAGTTTGGCTTCGGCGAATACTTGCGGATATGCATGTTCCTCAGATAGGACCGACTCCCCTATTCTGTGATAATCAGGGCATGCTCAAACTCATGAAAGAACCAAGCATGTCGAAACTCATTGTCATTACATCCGTTAGCTGGTTGAAGACAAATCCATCCAGTTGTTGTATGTTCCTACATTGGAGCAGCCCACATACATCTTCACCAAGTCTCTCGGTTCTGCTAAATTTGCAGAATTCAGGGAATCTATTGTTGTTGTAGATATATTGAGCATTATGGGGGGGTATTAGAATATTTAGAAGTTTCCTTTTTAATGCTCTAATAGCTTCCTGTTAGTTTCCTGTTTTATAGTAGTCTTTTTGGGTACTTGCTATTTTGTAAATATTGTTGTTGTATATATGAGCGTGTTGTTCATTGTATTTCATTCATTCAATATAAAATAATCTGCTCATAATTATTTTAATGATTGCAGTTCATAGAGCCTCTTATTGTTCTCCTACGAATTGATGGGGAGAAGCCCGCAATGGGATATATTTATGAGGGCATGGATAGGGTGAAAGAGACCATTAGAAAAATTTATGTAGGGAATCAGGATAAATATTGTCCCATATGGGCTCTCATTGATCGACGATGGCACAATCTACTTCATAGGCCTATACATGCAGCTGCCCACTTCCTTAATCCAACATTCCAATTCAGCCCAAGTTTTAAGGTAGATGATGAGGTGTAGAGTGGGCTCTATGATGTTGTAGAGAGAATGTCACTAGATAAATCAATTCGAACACGTGTAATCCGTGAGATAGAAATGTATAGGACTTCACAAGGAGACTTATTCTCACAAGACTTATGCAAGAAAAATCGGACACTACTGATGCCAGGTAAAAATCTATGATTCTAAAATCTAAATTCTAATTTCTAATTCTATTACCATTTTACATTGATAAAGTCAAAGTTATAGAATTGATTTTTAAAACCTCTTGTTTTAGATGCATGGTGGGAGATGTTTGGTAATACAGTGCCAAATTTACAAAGGATTGCAATTCGTATCTTGATACAACCATGTAGTGCTTCAGGATGCGAACGCAATTGGAGTATGTTCGGGCATATAGGTTGGTAGTGAAAAGGATGAATGATCTTATGTTTGTGCATAATAACCTTTGCCTTCATCATAGACAGATCTTGGGCACTCACACATCTCCTATCATTTTAGAGGAGGTTGATCCACTAGCAAAGTGGAACACTGAGATTGATGATCCTGTCTTCAGTGATGAAGATTTGGAATGGGTTGATCAGGTGGATCGAGAGGCAGAGGCAGCAGCAATGGCATAGGAGGAGGCTAGAGCGCGAGGAGACCCAGTGGAGGACCCTAAGGCTGAGAGTGAGGGATTTGAAGATGATGAAGATTATGAGGAGGGTGAGGATGTTGAGGATGATGAGGATGCCACTAAGGTTGAGCCTCAAACACAGGGACAGAAGATGGTTGCAGAATCTTCCATGACCTATCTTCAGCGTACACTCAGGAAGACATAGGGCCTTTTATTTTGATATATGTTTTGAACTTTTGATTCCATGGATTTCATATTCCATGAATATTGTAGACTTTTGAGTCTTTGACAGTGACACTATTTATAATATTATATTTCAGATTTCTAATGTGTTATTTAGTAACTAGTTTAACAGTTAACTTATTTCCTTCAATAATTTGCATTTACACTTATGTGATCGATGTAAACTTGTTTATGTATGCAAAGTAGCTTCTATTTATGTCAATTATTGTGTCTTTGATGTTAATTGATTGAATGATGCATGAAAAAAGTTTTCAATCCTTAAAAATCTTTGAATTTCTTGGGTTTTTCAATTTGCCGAGTCCTTGTCGAGTCTGGGCACCGAGTCCAAATCTAAGTCCAAATCTAGCTTGCCAAGTAGGAGGCAAGTCCGAATCTTGTAACTATGGACTTGATAGCTTGATGGCTCTTGAACTTGATTTGCTTCCTTGCATTTGATAGCTTGATGGCTCTTGAACTTGATTTGCTTCCTTGCACTTAATAGCTTGAACACTTGATTGCTTGTAATTGGTCATGAATAGATTGCAATTGATGATGGATCCAAAAATGAGTGATAGGGTGTTTATATACATCTTACAACATTCCAGTAGTTAAAAGTCAGGCGAGTCCTTGTCGAGTCTGGGCACCGAGTCCAAGTCTGAGTCCAAATCTAGCTTGCCGAGTCGGAGGCGAGTCCGAGTCTTGTAACTATGGACTTGATAGCTTGATGGCTCTTGAACTTGATATGCTTCCTTGTACTTGATAGCTTGATGGCTCTTGAACTTGATTTGCTTCCTTGCACTTAATAGCTTGAATAGTTGATTGCTTGTAATTGGTCATGAATAGATTGCAATTGATGATGGATCCAAAAATGAGTGATAGGGTGTTTATATACATCTTACAACATATTCCAGTAGTTAAAACTCAAGCAGGCTGACCACAAGACCTAATTTCCCACCAAAACCCCAACACGAGGCTCTAGTTCAATTTTAAGCCACTTTAGGCGGGTACATAACGTCTAAAACATTATGTACCTGGGTACATAATGTTCCAACCATTGTGTACCTAGGAAAAAGGACCACAAAATTAGACTAGGTGTCAAGATGATAGGGTAGATGCAAGATTATCAAGTACAACCAGTCCCGAGGTCAGGACTGGGCTTAAAAGCCACAAATAGTGATATAGGGCCTAGGTGATGAAATGAATTATGAGATTGGAGAAAATATAGAGGAGCACACTTAGAAATAAGAGCTTACCTCAATTTTAGGCAAGAATGAAATGAAAGAGGACCTATATTTGAATCTAGGTGCCCATTGTGTCATATGAGACCCTGTTACAAAAAATACACTAAGGTGGGTGCAAAATAGTCCTTAAATTGTACACTAATTAGTTGCTTACAATTTAGGACGGTACACTTAATAGAGTTTTCAAGTGGAATATTGCTGACCAGAATAGATGAGTCAGCACAAGATCCATCATTTATTTCAACTAATCCAAAATGACCAAGTAGATTAGCAGCTAGACGCTGGGCAGGAGGAAGTATCATATTACTGGAATCCTTATCTAGTAATAGCTTTGAGTGGTATTGCAGGTATCCTCAGTGGATTTCCCAAATTTAGATTGTTTTGATGGTTATTGCCATTTAGAATTATACCTAATAGGTGTGTAACTAGGTTTTCTTGATTAATAAAAAAATTTACCCTTCCCTCATTAAAAAAAATGAGCAAATGGACACAGGTTGAACAAGACAAGGATGAGAGTCTCATGTAATTTGTAGCAGAAGTAGACATTGTGCAGCCCAAAGAGGTTATCCGGAAAAGAAAATATCCTATCAAGGACAGAACTTTGCAATATTAACAACAATCTAAGGTCCCAAAAAATTAGAATTAAAGGTTTTTATATCTCAAGAAGGCCACAAGACCCCTTACACAAAACACAAAGAGTAAACAAGATGCATGCAGGTTTGAAAAATTATAAACCCAGGATGAAAAAAGAAATTGCAGATTTTGTAGCTAAGTGCCTAGATTGCTAGTGCGTGAAAGTAGAGGATTGTCATCTTGAAAGGGTGTAATATAAACATGACATTCTAGAACGGAAATTCAACATGATATGTATGGATTTTATTATAGAATTGTCTAGAACTCAATATAAAACCAATGTGATCCTAATCATAGTAGACAGACTCGTGAAGGTTGCACATTTTCTAAACACAAAGGATACAACCAATGTAACGAAAATATCTCAAATTAATGTGAACCAAATAGTCAATCTCCATGGAATGTCAAAGAAAATTATTTTAGGCAAAGATTTATTTTTCAAAGATTTAACCTAGTCCCAAGGGTGGCTTGGAATATCTTCCAAGCCACCCTTGGGACCAGGTTAAATTCCAAGCCACCCTTGGGACTAGGTTAAATCTTAGCACAGCTTACCACTTGGAGACAAATGAACAAACAATGCAGGTCAACTAGATTATTGAGGACATGCTACAAATGTAACGGATAGGCAATTAGGAACAATTGAAAAATATATTGTCTCTAGCTGAATTTGTCTATAATAATAGTTGTTAGAGTTCACTTGGAATGGCTTCACAGGTAGCCTTTTATAGGAGAGCTTATAGAACACCATCAAATTGGATAGGTGTAGTATGCAGACCTATTCTAGTCTAATTGTTTTTGCTTGATTTTGGAATGTGTTTCTTAAGAATGCTTGAAGAGAGAAGAGAGAATAGAAGGGCATGTTTATATTGCAAAGAAATAACAAAAATAATATGTTGAAAACCCTTAAACTAAATCACCCAAAATCTGATACAAATCTGAAAATGAAATAATATTGCAAACTGTGAATACCCAGATGATTAAATCAGATTATAAGCACAAATTCAACATACCCATTTGCTGGAAATGAATATAAACGTCTGCAGAAATTATAATCACCAAATACAAAGGATTTCAAACCCGCCTCCCATCAATAAATCACCTAAGTGCCAATAGCAAAAAATACAGCAAATGAACACACTTGCCAAGCTCCCCAAACTTCTCATAACAGTCACTATAAATCAGATCTGCAATATTCACCACTAAAGATTGAAGCAATAGCTCCCAATAAGCTCCAACGCCCCCCACCTCAAAACTAAGATCAGTCTTATGCTGATCAGCATACAAATTCTGCTGATTTTGTGCCTTCGGCAAATTGTCTTTCAAATAGTTCATTAAGCCTTGGCTCTCTTGAAGCAAATCCTTTGATTTATGCACCCTGCTATCTCCCAAAAGCAAGTCCATGAAACTAGGAGCCTCATAACCATAGAAGGCCATGAAGGGTGACATCCTGATAGACTTATGATAAGAGGTATTGTAACAATACTCAGCAAGGTGAAACCACTTAATCCATGCCTACTACTGCCCAAGACATAGTTTCTAAGGTACCCTTCTATCCATTTGTTCACAATCTTTGTCTTCCCATCAGTCTGTGGGTGGAAGTTAGTACTAGGAGCAAGTTTAATCCCACTCTACCTGAAAAGCTCCTGCCAAAAGATGCTCAAGAGCCTACTATCCCTATTACTAACAATGTTTTTAAGCATCCCATGCAACCTAAAGATCTCTCTGAAAAAATAGTTTTGTGACTTGAGCTATTGTATAGGTGGTTGAGATGGCAAAGAAATGTAAAAACTTAGTTAACCTGTCCACCACCGCATAAATACAATCCTTCCCCTAAACCTTTGCTAGCCCTATAATGAAGTCCATAGAGATTGATTCCCACTTCTAGATGAGAATGGGTAGAGACTAGAGTAAACCAACTAGATAGGTGTGCACATTCTTATTCTGTTGGTAAATAGGGCACTCATTAACATACTTAAGGGCTTTATTCTTAAGCCCTTTCGAAGTGAGCCTCTCCTAGATCTACATATGTCTTGAAGAACCAATCATGGGCGCATCATGGAAAGTCCTCAATATCTAATCCTTGTAGATGTTCAAATCATTAACCACAGTGTACCTGTCATCCTGCACTAATACCTCTACAAATCTTGTTGCCCACGGACCCTTACCATATTCTGTTGCAATCAACTCCCTCCAATCAACAAATATCTCACATTCATTTATTTGAGCTTTCAAGTCCATAGTGTTTTCCAAACCAAGAATCCCTTGGCATTGAATTGATTCAATGTCTTGCATCTGATAGTGAAGGTAAGACTTTAAGTCCAAACCGGAGTTGCCCTAAAAAAATTGAAGCACAGGAAATTTTTCACATCCCAATGAATACAATCATGGGTCTAATTAAGTTTGTAAAAGGATTTCATGTTAATCCAATTGAGCAGTGTAAATCCAACTGAGTAGGGTTAATCCCATCAAGTGTTCACATGATTTTCTAATGCAAATACATAGGCATATATGTACATATATATAGTTATGATTTTTGGTATTCATGTTACAATGGACCTATACATTAAACAAACTTGCCACCAATTGGAAATTTGAGATGAATTTGTGACCCTATCCCCTTAGGATCAATTGTAAACAACGCAAAGGAGGAGCTTACTACTATCAAGAAAAACTACTAGCCCTCAATGTCATGGTAGGTTATGTGTAATTGGAGTGCTCACCACCAAACAATTTCCTTAACTCTACCCTCTACATCAATAACTAAGCACCAAAACTACAACCCTTTTGCAATGATGTGAAGAAGATACACAACCACTATAGCAATGTTGTCATAGAATTCAAGGGCTGTAATGTCCCCTTTTCTAGAATAGGATTTAATAATAAATGATAAAAATAAATTAATAATAAAATATAATATAATTTATTATTAAATCAACTATACTATTAAATTAATAATAAAAAGAATATAATACATATATTTGATAGATAATTATAATATAAATATATTTGATATATTATCATTACCATCTATTATAATATAAATATCTTAGTTACTGATTCTTGTTGGATATGCCCGGAGGCGGAAGCCGATGAGGGCGGATGCTAATTCTGACTCGGGTGCCCTATGGATGCCACCCGGGAGCGCATACGGGGGCCCAGAATGCGCTTCCAGGTGGTATCCACAGGGCACCCAGGCACTTCCTTAGGCATCTGTGGGCCCAGTCAATAAAAAATGTCACTTTCAGCCAAAAACCAACTTAAAAAACATTAAAACATGTGCAAAATAACTTTCTTTATTCTTTGTTTTTGCTCCTAAACCCTAAAACGGCCCTAAAAGAGGCCATTCAATCATTTTGCATCTCATTTTGTTTGCAGCTAGGCTCTCTTCTCATTTGGTCTCATGATGAGAATGTGGATATTCTTGAGAATCCTTATGATTCTGAATCTGATTAGTGAATCTTGAATCTTGATTGATGAACATTGAATCATGAACTAAATTTTTATTTTGTAATTCAAATTGCATTGGAATCATGAACATAGATGTATATGATATGGCTTATTAAGTTATTAGTTATTGAACTTATTTCAATTTGAATATTTGTGAACAATCAAATATGAAATATCTTGATCAATGGTGAAGTATCATACTATCAAATGATTTAATTTTGTATATTTCTTGCATTTATGCATATATATATGTACAAAATGCATCCAAACACATCCAAAACCTCCAAAAAAAAATTCATGCATCCGATTCTCGCACCCGCATCCACATCTGCACCCGAATCAGTAACTTAGATAAATATAAATATTATATATTATCATAACATAAATGTTCTATATAGGATATATTTTATTTATACTCATAGTATAAATCTAAAACATCCTATAATATAAATTCATAAAATATATTTATATTAAAATATATACCATATATTTACTAAGTATAATAATATAAATAACAAACAAACCAAAATATATAAAATAATACCAAATGGAAAAATATGAACCTAACATATATTAGTAACAATCTAAATATTAGCCAATGACTGAAAGTCGCGACCCCAGGGAATATGATCAGCAATACCATATAAGACAAGGGGTTTGCATCTGCAGTTGGGGGCGGGGGGGGCAATACCAGAAAAGGAATTATTAACACGGTGAATTACATCTGATGGTTGCACAATCTCCAATAATCTGGATCAGGGTTTCATTTTGGCTGAGCACATGGGCTGAATAGTATAGCAAACAGATCTCATTAATACTCTAGCTATTGCAGACCATGCATCATCAGCCAATAATAACCAATCAGGAAGAACAATTAATACTGTCAAAGAACATACGCAGCAGCATTACATGGACATATTAGCCATGCCATTTTGGCTAACCAGAGACTCGCATAGTTGTTCATAAATTCAAGGAGGTTCCATATTTCTTTATGGGTATTGCTTCAAAGCAATCTTCTATACTCAGCACCTCCATTTGTACCTTTGCAGGAAGTTACAAGCTGGATAATCGATTTCTATGGAGGTCATACTGAGCTTGCAGACAGTCCATAGTCATTCATCTGGGAGTGTGAATTTAGAAGGGTTTTTCTGCTTGAAGGGTTTTTCTGCTTATATCCGAACGCCTAGCCCCAAGAGATCATTGGTGACAGATTTCAAACCTTGGTAAAGTCAAATAAAATCAATATGAATTTTATACTGGATCATACCTGCTCCTGAGCGCCCTTACCAGCAAATCTGTGACTGTAATTTCTGCTCAGAGTTAGCATTTTCAATGTATTGAGAGAGTAAGTAGTTCAGGGCACTGGCTTTGATTAATGGGTCAGCAAATCCTTATATATATATATATATATATAGAGAGAGAGAGAGAGAGTATCTATCAAAGCTCATACTGTAGATATCATACTGAAGAGATGATGTATGAACGTGTTACATTAGCACTATCTGTAGAATATCTTCCAGATGCATCTTGGCTTGCTCACAAGAAATCATTAATGTGTGGAACTTGGAGAGGACTATGACCATTCATGCAAATGGAACTCCTTGGACACATGCTTCAGGCATCACTAGTCCACAAATTGAGTTTGAAGGTTCACTATATTCAGATTATTGTTTTACAAGGAATCACTTAACTATAATCAGGGCGTTGACATCAACTACAGGGCTATAAATAAAGCAGCTTAATGACAGCTCTCCAAATTTGAATTTGTTTGAGTATAAGTTAAAAAGAAGACTCTAGTGATCTAGATTATAAGGAAAATTGTCCCTATCTTCTAGCACAGCTAGGAAGGGGACATTACAAGGGCTTAAAAATGGCATTTCTATATCCATGCTCCCCCTGAATTGGTAGATTTGTTTAAAACAATATTTGTAGCATAAAGGAGCCTTCTTATCAAATGGAACCTTGGCAAAATCTTCCAACACCATAGAAGTTCAATTGAGATTAACACCACTCCTAATTGAACTAGTTTTAGGGCTCTATTGTACATAATACAAATAAATATGTAACTGTAATACAAATACATATTGTACATATACAAATACATAATTGAACTAGTATGATTAAATAATACATACATATATATAGTTATGATTTTTGATAGTCATGTTACATTGGGCCTATACATTAAACAAATTTGCTACCAGTTAGAAATTTGAGATGAATTTGTGACCCTATACCCTTAGGATCTATTGTAAACAATGCAAAGGAGGAACTTGCAGCTATGAAATACTACTAGCCCTCAAAGTCACGGTAGTTTATGTGTAACTGGAGTGCTCACCATCAAACAATTTCCTTAACTCTACCCTCTACATCAATAACCAAGCACCAAAAACTACAACCCTTTTGCAATGATGAGAAGAAGATACACAATCACTGTAGTAATGTTGTCATAGAATTCAAGGGCCTAAAAATGGCATTTCTATAACCAAGTTCCCCCTAAATCAGTAAATTTGTTTAAAACTATATTTGTAGCATAAAGGAGCCTTCTTATCAAAGGAAACCTTGGCAAAATCTTCCAACATCATAGAAGCTAAATTGAAATTAATGCCACTCCTAATCAAACTAGTTTTAAGGCTCACCATTTGCAGCCCCCTGCTAATCTATATTCTTGTTTGAATATCCATATTCTAAACTTCTTCTTCGTCACTTATGTGATAAGGTTAAGGACTCATAATGAAATTGCAACAAATAGGATTTATAGTTTAACTTTACCACTAAGTTACCACATCATCCTGAAACCCCAACAATACTGAATACATAGCATTTTGAAACTGGAATAAAGACTACTCCGTCTACAAGTTCGAGCAAGACACAAAGTTTTGAATCCAAAATCGTTTGGAATTAAACCCACGCTTAGATTGCCAAAAATTTCAATTTGAATTGACAAATTTTCTTTGATTTTTTACCTTGTTGCTCTTAACCCTTACTATAGCCTCAATAGTTCCGATGCTTTCTCTTCCACTAAAAAGTTGGCATCCTTTCTCTTTTCATTAACACATTGCCACACAATAGCGGAAGGATTTTTCTATTGTTTTTACCATGGTTACTACTTTTGGTGGCAAAATTGGCATTGAATATAAATAGCTGCATGTCCATGTACCAAAAAGAACTTCTTTGAGTTTTGCATCAACAAAAGAAAATAAAGTTGCTTGAGCTCTAGATCCTCATCAATTGACATAGGATTTATTTGTCAACCAATCTAAAGCTACTTTGCATGGCACGCAAACTGTTTTTTTCCAGAACAAGCTCAACCACTCTGACACTCCAATAAAAATCCTACAGACCATCATTGGGCAAAACAGCTTTGTGCAAGTTTGTAGGCACCATTGAAACAACAAAAGACACATAATTGCCCATTGTTGATCTGCTCTTCTAAATAAAAACCTTTTTCCTTCAACTCTTATTATTTTGTGGCAATTGTTGTTTCCTATTGGCTATTTTCCATATCTATTAATGAGCAAAACAAGTTGGAGAAAAAAAAAAAAAAAATAGAGGCTGGCTAAGTTATGCATTTATTAAGAAATGCATCTTGTAGGCAAGGCAATTGTGTATTATTTTCATATTGAACAATGAAAATCTATCACAACATTCAAGTTTGGCAAACTAGTATTGAATTAGTATATTGTGTTTAATGTCCCTTTCTAGGATATTTCTGAATTTCGCCTTAAAACAAATAATTCCTACTCACAGTGATAATGGTTTTCTCAAAAAGCGTGAATTTATTTGTCCTTAAAACTCTTTGTTCAGCCTTGCTGAGTTTTTGCTGTCCAGGGCTTACCAAGATTTGGGTTTTCATTCAAACTTGATAAGGAGAATAAGGGTTTCCATCCTTAAGTCTCTTTATGAACTTGGGAGGAGTTTTGTCCTACATAATTGCAAGTCTCTTCCTCAAATTCAAGTCCAATTGCTTGATAGATTGATAGATTAATTGCCGATTGCTTGATTGATCTCTTCTGATTGATTGCTTCCTTAATTTCTTGCTGGATTGATGAGTGATGCTTAATTTATGCCCTCTCCTTAAGGGAATGATCTCCCTTGTATATCTCTTGTATGAGGGAGTCACAACTCTCCGCCATTATTGCCTTTGCAAGAGTTACAACCCTTCCTTGCTGAATTTGGAAAATAATAATTTATTTTTAAATAAGTTAATTTGCTAGCACTGCTGTCTATTGCTAGTGCCACTTTACTATTAGATAAATTGCATTGGAGATGAACACTGTCTTTAAATCTCCTCTTTGCTGGAAATAATCTGCATCATGTTTTCCAAAGGCTGTGATCTGGTAGTCGGCAGGGGCATGAAATTGTTTTTGTATTAATGTAGTTTTTCTTAACGTACACATGATATGTGGCATTTTGAGCCTAAACCATGTTTTTAAGCTGCTAACATGTATATATTTATAGTTTTTGTATATTTTTGTACAGACATACCCAATATATAACCAGCTCAAAAAAAATTGTTTTGTTGGTGTAGTGTACCCACATACTTGTGCTCGTACTTGATTTTGTTTCAGCAACTTAACTTTGCTACACAAACTTAATGCAAATGTCAAGAGACAAGGATTTTCATTTTATTTTTCTTACCTAAAGTCATACAGCATATTAACTATAGATGTATAGAATACACAAAAGTTGCAATCCTTGTTACTTCAACCTTGATTATTTGATAGTTGATCAGCCCAAAAATAATCTAGTTCTTCGTACAAAGTTTTCACTTTTGTTTCATCACTTCATGTTGCATGAAGCGTAGAAGCAAATGATACACAGATTGCATGCATTCTTGTTTGAGCGATAACACTGAAACTAAAAAGTTGAAATTGGAAATTAAAACTAAAAGGGATTTTACTTATGTTTTTATTATTTCAAAATTGCAAAAGGCAGAGAAGCAAAGGATACAAAAAAGTTAAATCAGCTACCTATTCATCCTTACAAATATGAACTTTGAGATAAGCCCTAACATCTAGCTACCTATTTATCATTATACATACATAGCTAGCTACCTATTGATTTTTATATTTTCACTATTTGCTATAAAAGTTTGAGATTTGAAATTTGAAACTTTAAAACCAAATAGAACATTAAGCTAAAAAAAACATAGCTCTCATGATTGATCCAATAATTTATATAATTTGATTTATAATGAACATTGGAATCCTAAACAAGAAAACACTATCAAATTTGACAGATTTGTGTGAAATTCAATTTTGGAATTGATGATTGACAAATCAAGAATTAAATTAGGAATCTTCACTCTTCCTCTTTATGTAAATTGCTAGTGGTGATTTCAATTGAGCACATACTATCATATTTATTTTAGGGTTATGTTTTGACCTTTCATTTTATAAGTGATCTGTTTTAATTTTTGCAAATTTCATTTATTTGTTTTTGGGAATCCCTAATGTAATTGGCATAGTCGAGAGACATTGAGGCATCCCTTGACTGTTATGTGGACATCAAGGAGTCTTCAGGCGTCCCCTACAAGGGAGCTGCACCAAAGACGACCACCCCTACAAATTTCACCTATGGGAAACAGCAAGGGGAAGTTTCATCCCCATCCTACTTCTACAAGATGCCCTTGCCCTCAAAAAATAGTAAAAACTAATAACCTTAATTCGAGATCTAATACCTCTATTTTCCTATTTCTAGAAATACGAAGAATACGGTAAGAAAAAGCAAACTCGCAACTTCCCAATTCCATAATGAACAATAAGCATGAATGTGTACAAAAAATATAAACCTGTAATGCAAATCTAACATTAGAAAGACAATCGATGATGTGCAAAATCTCAATATATAAAGATAGCAACAATGCAAAATGAAGGCTTTACCCTACTAAGACAGTGACCTCAAGTCTCATTCAAAAAGCCATGCATCTAGTCGACCCCACAATTTTAATGAATTCCAAGGCTATGTCACAATATGATGGAAGGAAGGCTCCACAAGCTGTAGCAACTCTATAAAAAAACTCTATTAGTAACCCCATATGAATGCTTATGAAAATGTGATATGGTATAGTCAGAGAGAGTAGTGAGAGGGAAAAGTGGAAGTTTTTGAAGAACTTTCAAAATATCTAGTGATTACGTCTTGATATTAAATAATAATAATGAAAACTTCAAATGCAGAAGCATAGACAAATAATAACACCTTCAAATCAACTTACAAGGCAACCCCCACAACTGATACAACTTGCAACTGCATGGAAATCAACATATACCATGTTGTTTTAGTATGTTACTTCAGTTTTTCAGTCCTAACAACTTCTAAAGCATTATATTCTTCTATCTTGCTCCTATCTTTACACTAACTCAGCTAAAATTTAATCTTCCAAAACTCGGTTTTAACTACAAAATCATCCCTATCACTTATAAAGATGAGTTGGAAGATAAATATACAATCACTAATGATTAATTACACTTATTATTACGATAATAGACAGTTTCTATTATTGTCTGTTATTATTTAATGGTTAATCTATTAGTAATGTATTGTAAATATTAGAATGTTTCTAATATTTAGTTAGTTGTCACTAAGAATAGAAAGTTTCTATTCTTCACAATCATTTCGTAAGGAAACATCGTCTGTTCACTTGTATATATTGATCTATTGATCTCTGTTAATATAAGCAAGTATTTTGCCAATTACTTTGTAATATGGTATCAGAGCCAATATTTTAAATTTTTTCGAAAAATTTATAATTTCTTTCGAAATTATTTGCTCAAACTTTTTTGAAATTATTTCTGCAATTTCTCTACAACCCGTATAGGGTTTCCGTTTTTTGAGAAGTCCGTCATTCACGCCTAGGACGTTTGCAATCTACGTGACGACCTGGAACTATTCGTTGCAGACATTTTTCTGCATACGCGTGCGTCTGTTTGTCATCGCTCTGTAAACGCAAGCACCATTTTTCTGCAAAAAAAACATCATTTTTTGGTGTCTGACCTTCGTCTCTAGCAACGTTTTTGCACTCACGCCCTTCTCTGTGCCGTTTTTCTTCCAAATTCTGCTGTTTTTCTACAACAAATCTCCATTCATGGCCGCCAATTAACGTTTTTTTGCAGCTAGAACCATTTTTGCTCAAAACCCTATTTTTTGAACTCAAAAAAAATTTCTGATTTCAAATTCGTGGTGGGTTTTCTGAGACCTCAAATGGGTTGTCGCATAGTTCCAAGACTCGAACTCGCCTCGGACTCAAAAAGCTTAAAATGGACTCAAACTCGGACTCGACGCCCGAACTCAGCAAGGACTCGGCAAATCAAAAAACCCATGAAATGCAAAGATTTTTAAGGATTTTAAGTTTTTTTCCTACAATATTTAGTCAATTAACATCTAAAACACAATAATTGAGATAAATAGAAACTCCTTTGCACACATACACAACTTTGCATAGATCACATAAGTAAAAATACAGATTTCTGAAGAAAATTAGTTAAAGTTAAACCAAATAACATATAGAAATCTGAAATAAAGTGTCACTGTCAAATCAAAATGTCTACAATATTCATGGAATATGAAATCCATGGAATCAGAAGTTCAAAACATATATCAAAGATTCAAAATAAAAGCTCATAGCCTCATAGTAGCCTATGTCCTCCTACGAGTAAGCCTAAAATGACTCATGGAAGACTCTAGAGCCATCCTCTCTCCCTGTGTCTGAGGCTGAACCAAAACAAGATCCTCAGTGACATTCTCATTGGCACCCTCCTCCACTCATCACCCTCCTCATAATCCTCATCATCAGACTCGGATGCATCCACCAAGACAACCTCATCCACCAAGACAGCCTCACGTCCAGCCAACACCTACTCCTCTGAACGCCTCAAAGTGTAGTACCCCTCTTGAAAGGCTTGCTCCAGTGCTCTCTCCACCTCCGGCATGCAGACACTCCATGCCTGCAGCAGCTCCGAGTCTCACCAACTGATCACACTTTCCAAAGGCTAATAACTGAACTCAATAATTCCCTCATGCCATCCCGATGTCCCCACTCACAATTGTGGTGTTCCTCAAAAGGACGATGGGGGTCTAGGGGGCAACGCCCCCAGCGGGGTCGAGGGGCAGCGCCCCCGCGGGGTCCTAGGGCAGACTGCCAAGACCAAATTAGCACCTTCAAACCCACACAGAAGTCCATGGAACACACCATTTTTGTGATTTTCTTCTGCTCCCATACTCTTTTCTGCCAAGCGCTTATATTTTCTTCACTGCTTGCTTATGCCCTTCCCTTCGGTACTATTCGTTCTTCACTGTGAACTATTTTGTTTTGTCGTCGTTTTTTTTTTTTAAGAACATTCTCCTCCCTGCCAGTCCTTTCTTGCCGTCAAGAACTAAATTCCTCTGTACTCTTTTTGATTTCCAGACTTATTCCTTGTCGTACGAAATGTATGTTTCAACTTTCTACCAAAAAAATGAAGTGAAATAATAAAAAAATATTTTTTTTAAGCGTTGAAAAGCGCTGACCGCCGACCGAGTCCAGGCATTGGGACTCGCCGAGTCCGGTGAGTCCATAGACTCGGCAGGACTCGGCGAGTCCATGCCTGACTCGGCCAAGTCCGAGTCCAGAGGCAGCTAGACTCGACTGGCCTGACTCTAGCTCGGACTCACCGAGTCAGGCATGGACACGGCGAGTCCTGGAACGTTGGGTTGTCGTCATAATTTTTTTGGGTGCCTCGAATTTCAAGCTAGTGAATCCAAATTCTGACTACATAATCTTTTTGGATTTTTCGAGCTCTCTTATGGATGCTTCTCCATTTTTTCTAAGTCTTCTGATTTTTTGCCTCGAAGTTTGTGTCATCTCAAATATTCATATTTTTTGGAAAACGTGCAATGGCATCACTAACAAACATATTGCTCGAGGGAAATCAATCTAGTTCGTAGCCCAAAGCAAACAACGCAAAGCACACTGAGTAGACAGAATCTGCCTTTTACGCCTTCATGACTAAAAGACCTGCAGATCATGTGAAGTCATCTACCTGGTACATTGATTCAGGTGCCTCTTGTCATTTCACCCACCGCAAAGACTGGTTCACTATCTACCAGCCTTTCTCAGATTAAGTTATTTTTGGTGGAGGGGAAGAGTACACTGTTGTCGACAAAGGCAACATTCAGATTCAGTCCGTTGGGAGGAATTTCATTTTCCTTGATGTGTCCTATGTTCCAGGGATGGAACTTGATCTACTCTCAGTCAGCCAGATGCTACGAGCCTACAACATTCTCCACGGTTGGATATCACCTTCAGTTCACATCAGTGCACCATCATCACGGTTGGATATCACCATCGCATATTACAGATACCAAAAACAATTTTTGAGAAGAAAAATCGGCAAAAACCCAACACAAATTTTGAGGTGAAAAATTGATTAAAACCCAACATGATTTTTGAGATGAAAAATCAATCAAAACCAAACACAAATAATTTTTGAGGAAAAAATTATAAACCCTTCAAATAATATTTGTCGTTGAATCTCTAATTGCCTTCCAACATTAAGTTGGCCAATGACACCATCTTGCACATTTCCCAATGCATGGAAAACGAAAAACAAAGAAGAGGCGATAGCACACAAACTGAAGCAAGAATCTGAATGCAGAAAAACAGAGGCAGATGCAGGTACAGACTTCAAAAAACAATGAAGTACGACTAGCACAGATTTTGATTAAAAAAATCCGGTTGACCCAAAAAATCCAACGAAGACCCAGATCAGATCTCAAAAAACCCAGAAGGAATCTGAAATCAAAATAAAATTCCGACATGGAATTCGAGGCACAGAAATCGAGGTACCAAAAAAATTCTAACGACGACCCAGTTGAGATCTCAAAAACCCCACAAGGAATCTGCAATCAAAAGAAAATTCTGACTTGAACTAAAGGGTCAAAACCCTAGTCAAAAATGCAGAAACCCTAGTGACTATGGACAAACCAGAACTCGATGCAGAAAAAAACAAATTCCTACAAACAGATTTTTTAACACAATCGAGGCAAACAAACTTCGA
The DNA here is from genome assembly GCA_027943335.1 of Chamaecyparis obtusa. Taxonomy (NCBI): domain Eukaryota; kingdom Viridiplantae; phylum Streptophyta; class Pinopsida; order Cupressales; family Cupressaceae; genus Chamaecyparis; species Chamaecyparis obtusa. Next base: position 503,144 of record BSBK01000654.1, read on the forward strand.
AAATCTTGAAATAATAATCTCAAAAAAGAAATTAAAAATTTTCGAAGAGGCCAGAAATTTGCTCTGATACCATATTGTAGTAAAATAATGAATGTGTTATTAAACAATGATCATGAATGATCTATATATACAAGATACAAGAGAATGTTTCTATAACGAACAGGAGAGAGGAAATAGAAACATTCTTGTAGAGTGAAAGAGAGTTTCCATAACGAACAGAAGGTGTCTTTGGAAACATTACAAAAAGAGTGACCATTACAAATAGACGAAAGAGAGAGATAAAATTAGAAACTATCTATTATCGTAATACTTATAACTTATTTAGCTAAATAAAAAAACTTTTACTTTAGTCCTTCAAGGTGAAATGAAATATAAACTAACTTGAAGAACTTGAATTTTTCCCCACACATTCACACTAAACCTATGTGGAAGTTCCTAACTTTGCTAAGAACAACAGTGTTGTGTAGAATCATTGTAATAGATTGAACTATAGTATAGATGGTTGTGACAAGTCGTAGATGCAAGCAAAAGTGAGAGTAGATAATGATATCATGGTATACTATGAATCTGGAGAAAGGGGCCTCCATGATGTGAAATATATGGAGCCTATAACATCAAGAAGCGGGGTACAGATCCCCACATCATGATCTTATAGGAACTAAAAAGGAAAAAACCAAGGAAACAAGCGATTAACCATGTCCCATATCCAGGTACAGACTGTAGCAAGAATCTGAATGTAGAAAAACAGAGGCAGATGCAGGTACAAACTTCAAAAAACAATGAAGTACGACGGCTAGCACGGATTTTGATTTAAAAAAATTAGGTTGACCCAGAAAAACCCGACGAAGACCCAGATCAAATCTCAAAAAACCCAAAAGGAATCTGAAATCAAAATAAAATTCCGACATGGAATTCGAGGCACAGAAATCGAGGTACCAAAAAACTTCTGGTGATGACCCAGTTGAGATCTCAAAAACCCCACAAGGAACCTGCAATCAAAAGAAAATTCTGACTTGAATTGAAGGTTCAAAACCCTAGTCGAAAATGCAAAAACCCTAGCGACTATGGACAAACCAGAACTCGATGTAGAAAAAAACAAATTCTTGCAAACAGATATTTGAACACACTCGGGGCAAAAAAGCTTCGAAAATCTTGAACTAATAATCTCAAAAAAGAAATTAAAAATTTTCGAAGAGGCCAGAAATTTGCTCTAATACCATATTGTGGTAAAATAATGAATGTGTTATTAAACAATGATCATGAATGATCTATATATACAAGATACAAGAGAATGTTTCTATAACGAACAGGAGAGGAAATAGAAACATTCTTGTAGAGTGAAAGAGAAAGTTTCCATAACGAACAGAAGGAGTCTTTGGAAACATTACAAAAAGAGTGACCATTACAAATAGACGAAAGAGAGAGATAAAATTAGAAACTATCTATTATCGTAATACTTATAACTTATTTAGCTAAATAAAAAGACTTTTACTTTAGTCCTTCAAAGTGAAATGAAATATAAACTAACTTGAAGCACTTGAATTTTTCCCCACACATTCACACTGAACCTATGTGGAAGTTCCTAACTTTGCTAAGAACAACAGTGTAGAATCATTGCAACAGATTGAACTATAGTATAGATGGTTGTGACAAGTCGTAGATGCAAGCAAAAGTGAGAGTAGATAATGATATCATGGTATACTATGAATCTGGAGAAAGGGGCCTCCATGATGTGAAATATATGGAGCCTATAACATCAAGAAGCGGGGTACAGATCCCCACATCATGATCTTATAGGAACTAAAAAGGAAAAAACCAAGGAAACAAGCGATTAACCATGTCCCATATCCAAGTAAAAACTACAGCAAGAATCTGAATGCAGAAAAACAAAGGCAGATGCAGGTACAGACTTCAAAAAACAATGGAGTATGGCTAGCACGGATTTTGATTAAAAAAAATCCGGTTGACCCAGAAAAATCCGACGAAGACCCAAATCGGATCTCAATAAACCCAGAAGGAATCTGGAATCAAAATAAAAATCTGACATGGAATTCGAGGCACAGAAATCGAGGTACCAAAAAAATTCTAACCACGACCCAGTTGAGATCTCAAAAACCCCACAAGGAATCTGCAATCAAAAGAAAATTCCGACTTGAATTGAAGGGTCAAAACCCTAGTCGAAAATGCAGAAACCCTAGTGACTATGGACAAACCAGAACTCGATGCAGAAAAAAACAAATTCCTGCAAACAGATTTTTGAACACACTCGGGGCAAAAAAGCTTCGAAAATCTTGAACTAATAATCTCAAAAAAGAAATTAAAAATTTTCGAAGAGGCCAGAAATTTGCTCTGATACCATATTGTAGTAAAATAATGAATGTGTTATTAAACAATGATCATGAATGAACTTTATATACAAGATACAAGAGAATGTTTCTATAACGAATCGGAGAGAGGAAATAGAAACATTCTTGTAGAGTGAAAGAGAAAGTTTCCATAACGAACAGAAGGAGTCTTTGGAAACATTACAAAAAGAGTGACCATTAGAAATAGATGAAAGAGAGATAAAATTAGAAACCATCTATTATCGTAATACTTATAACTTATTTAGCTAAATAAAAAGAATTTTACTTTAGTCCTTCAAAGTGAAATGAAATATAAACTAACTTGAAGCACTTGAATTTTTCCCCACACATTCACACTAAACCTATGTGGAAGTTCCTAACTTTGCTAAGAACAACAGTGTTGTGTAGAATCATTGTAATAGATTGAACTATAGTATAGATGGTTGTGACAAGTCGTAGATGCAAGCAAAAGTGAGAGTAGATAATGATATCATGGTATACTATGAATCTGGAGAAAGGGGCCTCCATGATGTGAAATATATGGAGCCTATAACATCAAGAAGCGGGGTATAGATCCCCACATCATGATCTTATAGGAATTAAAAAGGAAAAAACCAAGGAAACAAGCAATTAACCATGTCCCATATCCAGGTACAGACTGTAGCAAGAATCCGAATGCAGAAAAACAAAGGCAGATTAAGGTACAGACTTCAAAACACAATGAAGTACGGCTAGCACGGATTTTGATTAAAAAAATCCAATTGACCCAAAAAAATTCGATGAAGACCTAGATCAAATCTCAAAAAGCCCAGAAGGAATCTGAAATCAAAATAAAATTCCGAAATGGAATTCGAGGCACAGAAATCGAGGTACCAAAAAAATCCTGACGACAACCCAGTTGAGATCTCAAAAACCCCACAAGGAATCTGCAATCAAAAGAAAATTCTGACTTGAACTAAAGGGTCAAAACCCTAGTCGAAAATGCAAAAACCCTAGCAACTATGGACAAACCAGAACTTGATGCAGAAAAAAACAAATTCCTGCAAACAGATTTTTGAACACACTCGGGGCAAAAAAGCTTCGAAAATCTTGAACTAATAATCTCAAAAAAGAAATTAAAAATTTTCGAAGAGGCCAGAAATTTGATCTGATACCATATTGTGGTAAAATAATGAATGTGTTATTAAACAATGATCATGAATGATCTATATATACAAGATACAAGAGAATGTTTCTATAACGAACAAGAGAGAGGAGATAGAAACATTCTTGTAGAGTGAAAGAGAAAGTTTCCATAACGAACAGAAGGAGTCTTTGGAAACATTACAAAAAGAGTGACCATTAGAAATAGACAAAAGAGAGATAAAATTAGAAACTATTTATTATCGTAATACTTATAACTTATTTAGCTAAATAAAAAGACTTTTACTTTAGTCCTTCAAAGTGAAATGAAATATAAACTAACTTGAAGCACTTGAATTTTTCCCCACACATTCACACTGAACCTACGTGGAAGTTCCTAACTTTGCTAAGAACAACAGTGTTGTGTAGAATCATTGCAATAGATTGAACTATAGTATAGATGGTTGTGACAAGTCGTAGATGCAAGCAAAAGTGAGAGTAGATAATGATATCATGGTATACTATGAATTTGGAGAAAGGGGCCTCCATGATGTGAAATATATGGAGCCTATAACATCAAGAAGCGGGGTACAGATCCCCAAATCATGATCTTATAGGAACTAAAAAGGAAAAAACCAAGGAAACAAGCGATTAACCATGTCCCATATCCAATAAATGGTACAAACTGCATCAACAAAAGAGGCACAATGTGTCGTAAGTCAATATCCTGATTTTTCTAAAAAACTGCAGTGATGACACTCTCAAAATTCTAAAAGGCGGCTTACACTTTCACAACTAAGAAACTCCAGAATAAAGAGTGGTAGCAGCTCTGCACAAAGAGGAATTCATTATTGAGTTTTAGATTATTGAAAAATTAATCATTATACAAGAAGTAAACCTTAGCAACATTGTTGTAGGACATTCTGAAGCCATTGATCATCATGCAGTGATGTGCATTACAGTTATGAGCTACAAAGGAAAATTTTGACCACAAACAGAGCACAGTGGTACCTAAAAACGCTGTTGTTATAGTCACTTCTCTGAAATATGAAGGTTCTGAGAGGGGAAACAGAGAAACAAGTTTCACAGGTTTCCGACTCGAATCTCATAAGGATCATATATCACTTATTACTTATTAGTATTAAAGTGATCAAATCTGGAACATATATAAGTAAACCTTTATATTTGAACAAAAGGCAAAATGTGAACCAGAACGTTCCCTCATTTAGATAAAACTAATAGACCTTTAGAAGTAAGCAACAAAAGTGAATCAAGTAGAAAAATGGGTAACAATAGTTAAATTTGTACTATTCTCAAAAACAAATAACTTCACTTCTAGGCAAAATGCGAACCAGAACGTTCCCTCATTTAGATAAAACTAAGACACCTTTGGAAGTAAGAAACAAAAGTGAATCAAGTCAAAAAAGGGGTCACGGTAGTGAAAGTTGTACTTTTCTTAAAAACAAATAACTTCCAAAAGTTACTTCCATATACGAAATTTACCATAAAGTTTGAAGGTGTAAATTGATAAGGTGCATAAGGATTTTAAAGGAGAACAAAAAAATATTAAAGGAAGAATTATTAACTAAATACTAAATGCAGATCCCCCCCGGTAGCTATAAAAATTATAACTATAATAGTTCTGATCATATAATCTTATTGAATAAGACTGTTCAAACAAGAGATTTCATGACATTTAACTACCTCCTAAACAGCAGATACATGATTTAGACATATATGAGAAGAGCCCTTAGTTTGAAGAATTGGAAGATGGTCAACAGTAGAAATATTTTTGATAAATTGCATCCAAAATATCACAATCCTATCAGACATAGGAAGATTCATATTCATAAGATGAAATATGACCTGGGAGGAGAATAGAGAGTTAGTTAAGTATACATCCATGCTATGCTACCAAAAAGATTTTTTGCTGATCAAAAATTTCTCATCTTGACTACTTTCAATGAGGATCTAGCATAAGTAGAAAACAAACAGAGAAAACTTACATCTGAAAGAAGCTATTGAAGATTTTTTTTTAAATTTGGTGATGATTTGATAACAAAGATTGTAAACTACTTCAACAGTTTCTTAGCATCATAGATATTTAACGTAGTTAACCAAAATTTTAGATGGTCATATCAAAACAGAAGGTTTCAGAAAATCACCATCTCTTAAGACTAAACAAGTTGTCAATGATATTTAGTTCACTTTAAACTTAAAAACATAGGAGGAAAAAAGTAAAGAATTGCCTAATGGCAGAGTAGCTGAAAACTCCTCTTTCCCTACTCAGGCGCATGTACCCCCTTATCCAATTTGGATACGTATCCAATACGGCCTGGATACACATCAAATACTGTACCCATGCATGCCCAAAAAGCCTTGATTTTCCAACAGTGCCGAATACTATGTGATTTGATTGTTTTTAAAAATTCGATGTAAATCTTCTCAAATTTAATTTTTAAAAAAATCATTCATAAAATTTTTTATATTTTTTCATTTTGGCATAAACAAAACCTAAACCAAATGAGAAAGACAAATGAAATGTTTTTCTATTTCAGCGGTCCATTTTTTTTGGTTATCTTCCAATGCAACTCTACTATTTTTTTATATTGTAAAGTGTTAAATTAACTAAAACTTATTTATGTAGCATTTATGTGTCTATATTGCTTTTTAGGTAATGAAAATCTCCTTTAATAACTGGAAAAATTGTGTTAAATATGTGTATGCATTTTTTTATTAATGTCGTATCCTACCATATCCGTATTGGGGCTCTTAAAAAATAGCTGTATCCGTATCCAATACTGTCTCTGTTTTTGTATCCGTATCCGTGTCCATGCAACTTTGGCTAATGGTTTTCTAGAATATTTCATGGAAAAAACGGGATAAATATAATCCCTTAGTTATATTTACCCAACTATATTATTCTAACAAAAGCTAAATAAATCACTATTACTAGCAGAAATAACAAACAAAATATATTATAATCATTCAGGTCACCCTGGAGGACTAAGAAAAATGCATTCAGAGTTCATTTTCTGGATTATAAGAGGAATTGTTGTTCATGATTGGTTGGTAAGAAAGTGGCTGGAATGGTTTTTTTAGATCCCAAGAGTAGGAAATTACATTTATGGGCTCAGAGAAAAAATACATATACAATAGCATTAGATTATAACAAATAACATTTTGTACTATATTGGAGTGGACATGGGAAGGAAGTGTGAATTTGAAGAAATGTAGTAAAATTAAAATTCAATATAACGCTTTTGGTTGATTATTTTTTTCATGGATCTTTCCCTGAGTAAGACATCTGTGGTCTGCTTAAAGTTTTAATTTTTAAACTATTAAATGGGGATAGAAATATCTCTCACTCAAAGGGATAAGAGAGGCAGTACAAACATAAGATGGAAGAATTCAAGTAACCTGGATGAGTAAGTGGAAAGTGAAGAAAGTTGGAGGCCTCACCAGGAGGATTACACCAAATTATACTTTTATTGTAGCCTTAATAGACAATCTTGGATTAGAAGGAGGAGGTTGGTGCTCTGAAATGCTGATGCAGAGTTTGATTATGAGGGTTTTCTCTTCTACGGAATAAAATCGAACAATGTAGTAGAAAAAAAATAGAACCATATAGTTGAGTGAGCAACACTTACAAATAATTTAGTGATGGTAATTTCTCTAAGGTGTCTAAGCTAGTTGTAGGGAGGAGATTTTCAAATTGTTATAGATGCAGCCCATAATGGAAAGAGACCAAAATGGAAGTTATAAAGATATGCAAAAGAAGTGCAAGGGCTAAATACTAGAATTGAAGAGATTAATTTTGTTCATTGCAGGAGATTTTGTTCATTACAGAAGGAAGTAGAATGCAGCAGCAGATCGATTAGCGATTACAGGAGTTGCTCAAAGCTTTCATGCTATGCCTATAGACAGTCATGATCCAAAAACATGGCAATGGTTAGAGAGTGTAAAATACCATCTGCTATGATGAGGTGATTGTATTCTTAGTTTTAGGTGATATAAGATGGCATTGCTGTTGACATGTGTAAGCAATTGTCTTGGTCTTTTAAGGTATCATGTAGTGCCCCTCCTATTTGCTTTCTGCATTGTGACCCCTGGATGGGTATGTGATGTTTGGTCATGTTGTGATGGTGCCTACGTGATGATTCAGACTATGCAGCAATGTTAGCATGTTGATTATTATGATTCAGGACATATCTTGTGGTTGGTCTATGTGACTGTCCGTCTTATCATTCTCTTGACATTGCTATGTGGGTGATGAATCTAACCATTGTTCTCTGCTGTGATGTCCGACTTTATTTACTTGCATAGATGTTATGATGGCCTTGTGGCATTACTGTTGGTTTTAGGATGAGTACTGATTTGGCGCCAGTTGTATATTATGGTTGATCGGGCATTGCTAGTAAACTGTTGTGAGGATCTATCGTTTGATCTCCAATGTTAACTAAATGATATTAATATCAGTTAATGATTTTAATGATTTATGTTATCATTTGATGATTAATGATGTTAATGCTAACTAATGATCCTTGATGAGATTTTGAGTTATAGTTGACGATTAATAATGTTTAGCATGATGGCTTAAGTAAGGTTATGATTGCACTGCTATCACGGTTAAATGATATGCAATGTAAGTTGATGATCTCTCTTGATATCTCATGTCATTTAAATATTGTAGCTGATTATTATTGCTAAAAATGATTATTAATGTGTTGAGATAGGAGATGATTTTATGTTAGAAGGAGTGGTGTCCTAACATTCATGATAATGATTATGCCACTAGAGTTCCCTTTCACTGATTGACATTGCTTTATGATGATATATGTGTGTGTGCACGCACACTTCGGCTATGTACTGACTTGGGCAGGTACCAGGCATGCTCAGTCTTGTACCAGGCATCAACTCCACCTGGTTTCAAAGGACTGAGCATGCCTAACTATATTATCCCTAACGGTGGGTAAATTGGAGATAGGTATATGGCCAATCATGTCTCTAAGCCTAAATGTCGTTCCCATTATTGGGCCACAATGGCCATGTTGTTTATATCTACCAGTCGGTTATCTTGTGGTAACATTTTGCTACCCTGCATTATGTGATGAGACCAGTGATGTATGTTGTGCATTCTTGTTGGTCATAATGGTTGTCAACAATGCATGAGTAATTAATAATATATTTAATTTATTGATGGAGTTTCCAGTTGATATATTTTCATTATTATTGTTGTCATCAGCAAGTGTTGTTTAAGCATTTTTAATGGATTTGGGATTTCAATATTAATGTTGGCTTTTATTATTTGAAAGCTTATTATTTTGAGATTTTCACTTAGGAGAAATATTATGCTTTATTATTTTGAGATTTTCACTTAGGAGAAATATTATGCTTTATGGCTTTTGGTAAAATCATTTTTTTTATACTGGAAAAAAAAAGTGGTTTTATGGTCATGTTTTGATTTTGGTTTTCCCCAATTCTTCATGTTTTCTCCAGAAACCCTCCCATGGAGAATTTGAATTTGGCTTGGATAAAAAGATTTTGTTGGAGATATTTTGTGGGCATTGGCTTGATTGGTTGGTCTCGGCATTTGCTACCGATTGCCCGGATTTGGTGCCTTTTCATTGTGAGCTTCGTTTTCTTTTCAAGTTTCTGTTTTTCTTCATGTGAGAGTTAAGAAATCCTCGTATCTTCTTGGTTTCTCATTACAATCGAATTTTGTGAATTAACAATGCTTTGTGAGATCATTCCAAGCATATTTCCATTTTGTAGAATTTAATTTGATAGATTTATGAGTTTATGTGAAGGAAATTTGGAAATGAGAGTTTTTATGGGGTAATGCTGCCCAAATTTTTATGGATGCCCGGTTGTAAATGTTATTGCTTTTTCGAAGTGTTGGGTGGTTATGGGTCAATGGGTTTTCATGTTTAAAATTTTCAGCTTTTTGGGAACATCAAGTGCGGCTTGTGTGATATCCCCTGTCCGACATATAATAAATAATAATAAGATAATTATAATTACAAAGTAAATAAATAATTATATTAGTAAATATATTATTATTAACACAGAATAACATTCAGAAGTAATAATTATTAACTAACAATAAATAATTATTATTAATAAAGAAATAATCAAATGCGAGAGCATTGGCTCCCGTCAACGAAGCAAATAAGTCACGCCGACGAAGGAGTTGCTCTTGCCAATACACAAACAAATACTATTCAATGTCAACAGTTCATATACAAAAACACGAGCATTACAATGCAGGTTAGAACGGGATTAATTAATGAAGAGGTGTGTCTGAGAAATATGGAGGAAACAGATCCTCAGGCATCGCACCTCATCACTCACTAACATCCACGGACACTTCCAGGGAGCAAGGGAGAATTATAAGACGATAACAAGCTTTCATGGTAGGAGGAAGATAGTCAGGGGAGTTAACGTGACTCAATATTCAAATAAGGACAACTACATACATTCCTGTGACATCACCTCATTGATTACATCCATTTTAATCTATCGACGGGGTCCCTGTGAAAATCATAGACTCTATGTTATCGGTAGTCCAACATATAAGTTTAACATCATTGCACATGTATATATAGATAGCATACAAACATTACCATTAAAGTCTACGGGGACAAAGATTGCAATACGATGATCATAGTCGGATGTTGTGAGAGTATGTTCAAGGGACATTACAAATGGTGAATACGGATTATAAAGGGATATGGATTATAAAATATAAGTGTCATTCTTCACAAGGATGAGATACTCTCTAAATAAATCAGCAACTATGCTAAGTGTGATCATAAAATAAGCTATAACGTAGCTATGGAAGGTATTGTAGAATATTATATCTCAATTCTATATAGTATGATGATATCAAAGTTACACATACACACACACACACACACACACACACATATAAATATATATATATATATATATATATATATATATATATATATATATATATATATATATATACGCTATTAAGGATTAGCATATATGAATTAGATGTGTAAATATGTTATCACTATTAGAATGTTTCTAATATTTGTTAATACTCTATCCTGTGTATATCATCGTATTTAGTTAGTTTCTATTTTCTGTTTACCTCGTAATGTATATATATGAGCTTAGCTCTTTTTAATTATTATTCAATACATAAAATAATCTATTTGATTATTTTATGGTATCAGAGCAAGGTTTTTCGAATTTATCAAAAGCTACGCCCGCGACCTGTTGCACGTCTTCATTGGTCGATTCAAGCTTTCTCCCGCGTCCGCAACCTACCTGTCTGCTCGCGCTTCCTCCCTCATTCCGACGCGACCTGGTGTCTTCACGCAAGGCGTCTGAGAACATTTTGGCTTGAGGGTTTCGAAGGCGACCTACAATACCTCCACGCGACCTTCACGCGACTTGCAATACCTTCACGCGACCTTCACGTGACCTTCTTACGCGACCTGCAAACCTCCTTACGCGACCTGCACTTGTGTTAAGGTTCTTCATTGAACCTTCGAAACTTCCCTGCTCTCATTCTTCGAGCTCCTGTTTGTAGTTTACCAAAGCCATTTTGGCTTCAAAACCCTAATTTTTGGGATCAGAAAATTCTTTTGATAACATATTTTTTGTGGGTTTCTCGAAATCGTATCTAGGTATCTGTCAAAATTTTTTGGGTACCTCATTTTCCGTGCCTTAATTTTCGGGCCAGCGAATTTTAATTCTGACTTCAATTTCTTTCTAGGTTTTCTGTTTACTCCTCTGGGTACTTGTCGGATCTTTCTAGGTCAGTTTAAAATTTGCCTCAAAATTTGTGCAAATGGCATCTTTGACCAATCTGATGCTGGAAAACAGTCAGCGGTTTAATGGCAGCAATTATAACACCTAGAAGAAGCGAATGTTGACCATCTTTGAGTACCGTTGTCTGGATGAGCTTGTTCTAGGCACAGAGACCCGTCCGACCTCCGTTCAAGCAGACCAGGATAAATTTGATGATCGGAATCGAGAAGTTGTTATGCTTCTCAAGCTCTCTGTCACAAATGATCAGTTGCCTCAGATTCCCTCTGGCAAGTCTGCTGCAGACATCTGGAAATATTTGAAGGAGTTGCATGAGACATCCTACAAGAGCACGTTCTTTCCGAAGAATCAGTTGTTCTCCATTATGATGGATGAACGGATGTCCTTACAAGAACATCTCACGAAGATTAAGGACATTCGTGATCAGCTTGACGCCATTGGTCGAAAGATGGAGGAAGAAGATATGGTCCTTATTACACTGAAAAGTCTACCAACATCTTATGAACATTTCATAGAGACTCTCAACATTACCTAACTAATGTTGATCTGAAATTCCCAAAGTTGTGCACCAAACTGCTACAGTAGGATCGCTGGAAGCAGCAATTTGGTAACCGTACTTCCTCATCCTCGTCAGAACAAGCCTTTATAGCAAAATTTCAGTCTTCTCAGTCATCACAACAAGGCAATTCGCATCAATTCTCAGGCAGTTATCAGCAGAAGAGTGTTCAGTGTCACTACTGTCACAAGTACGGTCACATGAAGAAGGATTGCCGTCAGCGACTCGCTTCCGAACAAAAGAAGCTGGGAGGGTCAAATCCACAGGCAAATGTTGCTGAACATTCTGAGCAAAAGGAATCTGCTTTCTATGCGTTTATGGCTAAAAGTCCTTCTGACTTAGCCCGGTCGTCTGCTTGGTATATCGACTCTAATGCGTCACGTCATTTTTCTCATCGGCATGACTGGTTTACAGACTTCTCTCCCTACAATGATTCAGTTGTGTTTGGTGGCAGAGGAGTTCAAAATTATTGGCAGAGGAAATGTTCAGATACAGTCTCGAGGGTGTCAGCTCATCTTTCTCAATGTATGCTATGTCCCTGGCATGGCACTCAATCTACTCTCTGTGAGTCAGATCATGAGAAATTCTCCTCAGTTGGATGTGGTGTTCAGTGCCCACAAATGTTCCATTATTGATCGCACGACTCATCTTACTGTTGCTTCTGGACTAGAGGATCATGGCCTTATTGGCTTACTGACACTGGTGATTCTCCTGAAATTGCTATGGCAGCCCGTGATTTATCTCTCAGTACTCTATGGCATCAGCGATATGGACATCTCAACATCCAGTATCTGTATGCACCCTAAAATGGTTGCCTAGACTTTGGGCCCCATTTCTACAATTTATCAAATCCCTGAATCAATATTTTCAAAAATCAACAATATCAATTATATCAATTTCCTTGATCAAATCATAATCAATTCAATATTTCCTAAGGTTTGAGCCTTATTTAATTTAAAAGAGAAAAAAATAAAAATCTTATTTAATTAAGAGAACATGCTCCCTTTTAATTAATTATAAATCTCTTTTAATTAAAAAATAAAATCACTTTATCCTAAGCCTTTATTTAATTAAAAGGAATTTCCTCCCTTTTTATTTAAATAAAAAATCCTCAGTTTTCTTCTTATCCTTGTTGCACAAATAAAGCATTTAATTCTTATTTATAAAGAAAAATAAAATAAAAAATAAAAGAAAAGTATTTTTGCCTCACATGGACATAAATTAGATGCTCAACATAAAGTAAATGCTTCTAATTTTCTTATTGGAGGATATTTGTGCACAAGGATCAAGCTTCTTTTTTTCTCCATCGTTGATTAAGTTTTTTGCCTCTTAATCTCCATGGTCCATTGTTTTTCACTTCCTATAAAAGAAGAGCTCTCTTCCTCATTTGCACACACAATACATACTTGAATTATTATGCTACAAGTTTGCTAAGTCATTGAAGCTTTTGGAGATATTTTTGCATCAAGTTTTGAAGATTTAGAGCATCATTGGCATTCATCTTGCATCTACATCACATCCTAGCTTGCATCATAGTTGCATTATCATGGTATCATTTCCTTTCATGTTTTAGATTAATCTCACATAGTTTAATTAGAGGGTTTGTAACTCTTTCATTTCCATTTTCATAGCTTAATTGCATCTTCATTCTCATAAGATTAATTTGTATTCTCATATAGATTGGCATAGCATTGCATTCATTTGGAATCTCTCATTGTGTGGTTGACTAACAAGGTCGCTAGTTTATAGCTCTAGCTGAGAGCAATTTTACAAATCTTGCAACTCCATGCATAGAGAGCTATGGATCAATTTGTGAGCACTCATTCTTGAGTTTTCTTGCATGTAAGGATTCATAGAAGTGTGACAACATTTTAGCACACATTTTTGGCGCCCACCGTGGGGCAACCCACTTTTTACATGCTGGTTTTGATTATTTTTGGGGCTAACCCTTGTGCAGATTTGTTTGGAGACAAAAAAACCCTAAATTTGAAAGATTTGATCATATCTCCCAAACGGCTTGGTGTTTTGGTTTGAAAAATTTTTTGTAGGTTGGCGATATATCAAAGAAGCTCCAAAAAAAATTTCAGAATTTTCGGAGGTAATTTGTATTTTTTATGATTTTTTCTTGATTTTTCATAAAAAATCAATTTTTGGCGCAAATCAGCATATTTTTCGAAAATTTTTATATTTCTGGAAAGGTCTTGGAATTTTAAAGGGGGTCTAATCATTGTGTTTTTAATTTAGAAATCATATCATAGCTCATTTGATCAATTTATGAAAACTGGTCTGTTTTGGTAAAATAGGTCTGTAGGGCACAAATAAAGAGATTTTTTTTAAATTTTTACATTTTTGGAAAGCTCTCTGTTTTTTGACAGAGGTCTTTTTTCTGCATTTTGGGTTTAGGGTCCGAATTCATGTGGTAAAAATCAGATCTTGTTGACTAGGTCAAATGCAAAAAAAATAAAATTTTGTGATGGGTATGCACTTATTTTTCATTGTTCAATGCATGATATGAGTTATCATTTGGATTATTGGCTGGTTATCATTGCTCCTAACAATTGATTTTCAGATCTAACCACCCTAGGGTTTGCATAAGTTGGATATACATTGCATATCTTGTTTACTTGTTTTCTTGTCTTGTTCATTTGAAGGTGCATGACTTGCTTTCATGAAAAATGCTTAAAACAAACAAAAAAAGGGTGAAATCTACTAAGCGCGTTGCGTTGGACTTGAGGTATTTTGTTACAACTCTACAACATTTGGATCTTGGGATTAAAATTGAACCTCTCATGTGTTTGGCTTGAGTGTTTACATGCTTTCATAGAACACATTTCAATTGATGCTCTTAATGGGAAATGAAAGAACATAGATTTGTTTTTCCAAGTTTGTGTAAGTGTATGCTTGTGTTTAAACCTTAAGTAATTCTTGGTTTCAATATCAAATATCTCATTGAGTGATTGAGGGCATGGATTCATTCCTTGTTTACATAGGGAGTTAAATGCACCACTTTGTGGACTCACTCTATGTTTACTTGGAAAGTTAAATATTCTATTGATTCAACCCTTTGTCATTTGTGAGTAGTATTGATAAGCAACTTTAGATTACTTGTGATTGATCTAAATTGCTATCTTGGGTTATTGGACTCGCTAATCCGCCGGCCCCTCATTTCCGCCCTGTGGTTGCAAGATCAGCGCCACATTAAAGGGGAGGGGTCTACAAGAAAGAAGCGTTAATTGCTCCACTAGGCAACCCTTTTGTGCTTTTTGGAACTCACTTGTTTTCTAAAGTGTGGACTCACTTTGAGTTGATGTGAGGAGTTAAATGTTCCACTTTTGGACTCACTTTGAGTTGGTGTGAAGAGTTAAATGTTCCACTTTTGGACTCACTTTGAGTTTGTGTGAAGGGTTAAGTGTTCCACTTTTTTGGACTCACTTCACATTCTCTTGAAGGGTTAAATGTTCCACTTTTGGACTCGCTTCACATTATCTTAAAAGGTTAAATGTTCCACTTTTGGACTCACTTCGCATTTACTTGAAGAGTTAAGTGTTCCACCTTTAGTGCTCTAAATACTTTTGATAGCGAATTATTTAATTTTTATTTCTAGAAGGCCTGCTTGGGGACACACCACCTCAAGGGACGACTTTAACTCCTGTGTTCCGATGGAGTATAAATATCGGGAGGTGAATCCAAAGACACCTCTCTTGGGAATTGAGTTTGATATCACTCTTGGCTAAGCCTCAAAAAACTTTATACCTTTGAGAAGTGAAGGAGGAGATTTGGGTTACCGTCTCCCCCCGGCTGTGTGATTTTGGATTCTTCTCATCTACGGATTTGGGCCTCACGTACCTTGCGTATATCGAAGACTCCTTAGAAAAGCCATGTATATCCTTGTAGACAGTTTGATAAGGTGTTGTTGTGTTCTAAGTGCCTGCTAAAACACTGTCAAGAACATACACAAGTAGAATCTTTAAGGAGTAGCATACTAAGTCACTATCTTTATTCATGCGCAAGGTTGCTTTGTCCCTTGCTCATTGCTTGAAGACTATTTGCTTGAACTCCCTGGTTACTGTTCTATGTGCTTGATCATCATTGCAAAATCTTTTGAAAAATCTAATTGGAATACTGAAACTGAGTTCCGTCCTAATGGGTTCTCCTTAGAAGCTTGGTCTTCCTTGGTCAGTCCAGATCTCAAATCCTAGGTGTTGTCATGTTGCTCAACATCTCAATGAACGTTATGGTATCAATTGCACAAGATGACTCTTAGTCTTCTTTTTTCTTCTCCATTTCTCATGTTCTTCTAAAGTCTTCTATTCCCATGGGAAATTCTTCTTCTTCTTCTTGATTCTTTTCCTCTTACTATCTAGTCTACCTTCTTATATTCATCTATTCATTTCTTTCATGCTTGATTCCTCCTCTTCTATAACCATGAATCTTGACTATCTGGTTTTGGAACCTTTATTAAGAATAGATGATCTTGAACTCATTGACATATTCGAAAAGTGTTGTTCCTCCAAAATTCTCATGAGTGATGAATTTATAGCAAAAATAAAAGAAAAGATGATTAAATCAGATGCCTTTGCTAGAATCATAAACATGATAATATCACGATCTTCTTCTTCCAAACATTCTTCATCATCTAAATCTTCTTATTCTTCTTCACCTTCCAAGTCTTATCATGACTCTTCCAGACATCATTCTCATTCTTCATCTTCTAAGTCTTATCATGATTCTTCTAAACACTATTCACATTCTTCATCTTCCAAATCTTATCATGACTCTTCTAAACATCATTCAAATTCCTCATCATCCAAGTATTCTTCTTCCACTAGGTCTTCACCTTCCTCTTCTTCACAATCTCATTCTTCTTCTACTTCTTCAAAGAGTCTTACTTCTCTTCAGAAGACATACCATAAAGAGCAACGTGATAGTCCTTATGATGTCTCTTCCACAAAGAGTGACACACCCACCTATGATGACTATGATGATGGACAATGTAGTGATGCCCATGAAACTTCTATTCTTAAACATCATCCTCATGGTACACTTGTGATTTCTAAGGGGGAGTCGTATTGGGTAGACTGTGATGGTGATCCATATGACTCTAAATTTGAAGAATTCTTTGATGATTTTTGCGAACAATACAATATTCCTACTGAGGAAGAGAAAATCTACCGCGCTGATTTCAAACATCAAAAGAATCTCTCCTCTAAAAGTTCTCATGCTGAAAATAAAGGTTGCACTCTCAAGCAAGATCATATTAATGTTGAACCTTTGTCTTGTGATGGTTCCCTTCCATCCTCTACTTCCTCCAATGTCCATACATTTCCTAAAGCTTCTGAGTCTTCCAAATCTATCACAAATCTTTCATCCAACAAAGATCCTAAGGCTTTCCATGCAGTTCCCTATAGTTATCCTCAAGGGCTACCTCTTAAAGAAACTCAAGCTAACCTTCACTTTGCTACAAATACTTCTAACGATGCTAAACTGAAAGATCTTAAGCCTTCGTTTGCTATACTACCTACTTCAGTTAATTCTTCACTATCTCTTCCAAAGTCTTCCATACAATTCCAACATGCTTCCTTGTCCTTAAAAGTGGCTCCATGTCAAGAGGACCCTAAAAATGATAAAGAAAAAAATATAAATAAATATCAAGATCAGGAACCCTCCATATCATCCAATTCTCTTCATGATGTATCTTCTCCATTGCATGGTTCTTTTGATCCTCTACGCTCTTCCGCATTCATTCCACCATCTCCTAAGCAAGATCAAGCTACTACTTACACCGTTGAGCTTATTGATAATCAAAATAACCTTACCACACTTGCGCTTTCCAAAGATGATACTTCCATTAAGGTTATTAAAAATGGTTTTGTTACTTCCAATGATAAGCATATTGAAAATCAAGAAAAAAATTCTACGCTTGTGCTATCCAAAGATCCTTGTCAAGATCAAAGTATTCCATCTTCTTGTTCTACCACTCCATGTTCATTTCCACTTTCTTCTCTTCCTAAGTCTTTGCAAGCTTTGAATGATCTTATCAAAGAAGGTGCTCCTATTCAAGATGTGCATGATCCTATTGAAAACTCTAATGCTCACTCTAGAGATGCTGATATCCTTGGTTGTGATATAGATGCTGACGAACTTATTGATTATCCTTTTGCATCTTCCACGTCCATCCTTGGACCTCCTCCACCAATACTAAGGGCTTCATGTCTTCCTTCCATCTTGGGTCCTTATGTCCTTTCACTTTCCCCTCCTAACTCTCCTAATTCATCATCCATCTTGGGTCCTTACGTCCCTCCATCTCCTATCTTTCCTCAAGATCAACATAGATGCATACCCTTGAATCCCTTTCATCCACCCACCCATCTAAACCAGTCGTATTTTTCTTCTTCTTCCACAAGTCCCAAGTCTTTTGGAAGTAACTTGAATGTTCAATACAAGAAAAAGAACCAATACAAGAATTCATCAAAAAAAGATCACCATGTCTCCTCTAATCGACATGGGCGCATAAAGTCAAAAGAGATATCTAAGAAGAAAACTACAAAACAAGTATGGGTTCCAAAATCCATCATTCAAGATATTATCTCTAAATCATCCAAAGGAAATAAAAATCCTAAGGCTATATGGATTCCAAAGTCTCTCTTGAAAGAGTCTCATGTTGAACAAAAAATAAAGTTGACATTCAAGCTTCCAAAAGCTTCCACTTCATTTTCTTCCAAAAATATTCTTCAATTCCATGTGCCTGAACTGCAACCTCTGCTAAACATTCACCATATTCCTTCTCGTATTCCTTCATTCACATTTCCTCCATCCTCTCACCAACCTTCAAGGTGTGTGTTGATGTTGATCTTGCCTTCCTTTCTATCTACTCTTTCACAATCCCTCCATTAATTATCCTTCTACCTTCTATTCTTTTTCTTCATTTTCCTATTCCTCCTATCTTCCAACCTCACTCGCTTTACATAAAGCCTTATCCTCCATTTTTCTCTTCCATCTCCCTTTCCCTATCAGCATTTTTGAGCATATCATTTTGAATCCTTGGTATATCAATGATTTATCCTTTCAAGGAGCATTATCTGAAAAGTTTGCCTTCTTCCAAAAAAAAGATAAAATTCAAAAAAATAGAAAAATAAAAAAATGAAAGAAAAGAGATGAAAAAATTGAAAATGTGTCATGGTGAAAACCTGGAAACAGGCACCTTGGTAGCAAAAGTAAAGAGAAATAAATTCATCCTATGGTGAAAACCACTCCCTTGTGGCGCTTTGGATAAGTACCATGATGAAAACCTGGCAATCAGGCATCATGCGTAGTTTTTCTACATTTTTCATCCATTTCATCTTCTCTCTTTGATCTTGACAATGTTGACCTATACTTGAATATTTGGCTATCTTGTGAACTATCTTACAATGATCTTGCTTTCATTTCATTCATGTTTAGCCTTCATATTCATTTTCCTTCATTCATTCTAACCTTTCGCTATCATTTTCCTCTTTGGTGTTGATCTAATAAAAAAAGAGTAAAACACGATGCTATGAAGTCTCTTGACATGTCTACTCCTCTGGATTGCATCCTTTCCTTCTTTGGCATTATACTTTTGTGACTTATCTTATGCTAGCCTTTCATTACTTATCCAAATGTGCTTTGCATGATAATTTTTCCCTAGCTTGGGTACTCTTGAGGAGTTTGACCCTGAAGATTTCTTCCCTCTGTTCGCTTTCATTCTCCTTTCCTCCACCAGCTTGCTTATCCATCTTGTTTTGCACCTTGCTAGACATTGGGACTACACAATGTGATCTTGCTCATGAGTTTAATGCCCGTTCTGTCTGGGGGCATCCTTTGTACATATTTTATTGATCCTGAAAAAATACCAAAAAAAATTGATATATGATGCTGAAAAAATCTTTAAAAGCATAAAAAGTCCTTAAAAAAATAAAATTAAATTAAAAAAAATTCAAAAATTCAAAAAAAAAATAGAAAAAGTGCCTTGGTGAAAACCTAGAAACAGGCGCCTTGGTAGCAAAAATACAAAAAAAGAAAAAAAAGAAAAAAGAAAAAATTGAAATAAAATCCAAGTGGTGAAAACCTGGAAACAGGCGCTACTTGAGGCCTTTGCACCCCTATTTGTTAACATACGTCCTTGACACTTAGCCTTTCTCCATCATGTCTTGACCTTATTTGACTTGGTCTGGAATTGATCTTTGTCTTTGTCTAAGGGGCATACCTGTTAGCATTGGTCCTTTAGGTGCGTTTGTCTCTTGGGGCATTTCACAACAAGTGTTTTTCAACACCACCCCAAACTGTGTTTTTCAACACTACCCCTGCGTCGAGTGTTTCTTAACACTTATCAGATGTCTTACCCAATAGTCTAAGTTTGATGCGATATTTCTCATTTGCAGATGTGATAACCAGAGTCTGACTCTATGACCAACACACACGAACTTAAACAATCAATTCGCTTGAGATATGGTGACTTTACTTTTCTTTGTGTGCTGTCTATGAGAATTTCTTTGATGAGTGGTCTCTCCCTGACAAGTTTTCGATGATGCATAGCTAGAAGACTGAGGGTATGAGAACATGTTTTCTTTCTTTATCTGCTTATGGGTATATTTTGTTGATCCTAATTGTCATGAGCATTTATGCTGGTCTTACTTGACACTATGGATTGACAAGGTATTATCCTTGACTGTTTTGCGAGTGCATGCTTCTAGTTATCCTGACTTTCATGTGTCTTGATACAAGCATAATCTCGCCATATCAAACTTAGGTGATCTCACTGCATTAGTCATCTTGACCTACATGTCTTTGGTGCCTAGGTGAGATTTCCACATTTCTATCTGATAAAAATCCTATTCATATCCACATAGTTATGCTAGTGTGCATTGTATGATCTTGCGACGCTACCAATAACGCTCGATGATGATAATTAGATGTCTATAGGCGTTGTGACCTTGCAAGTCAACCACTTTCATGGTAGCTTGCATTTTTAGGTTCATCATAGTTTAGTTTTTGCATCTTGCATATGGAGAGAGCTCTCGTTTTTATCATCTACGAACTAGTTGGTCAACTGTGCTCATTGTCTAGTTCTTGATCATATCTTTCATTTTTGGTCTTTCATGTCACATCATTTTCTATCCATTTCGGACTCGAAACCGAAATCCGAGTCGCGTTGACTGACCATTTGAGGCACAATTCTTCGATTTTCGATGGAATTTCTTCATTTCCATGTCGTTCAAACTTCTAGTCTTTCATTCACGCCTTTCCCTTCCTCTCTCTGAGGTTTGACTTAATCTTTATCCTATATCTTTCCCAGTCAAACCTAGTCAACCTGGGGCATATCTTCACTGTTTGATGGTTATCTTATCATGCTCCCTTATCTTCAGTTGTGATTTCATTCTGATTTGATCAATCTTTATCAATCTGTTGTTCCTCTCTACCTGATTTCGATTTCGACTCCGAGGGGGCAGTATTTATGGGATTCTCATCCCTGATTTCCTTGATTTTCTTGATTCAGACATCTTTTTGAGTTTTTGCTCAAGCTTGAGATTCTTATCTCTTATTTTGGATATGATCCCAAATCGACCTCATGTCCAGAATCCTTTGTCTATGTTTGTCCGGATGTGATCCCAAATCGACCTCACATCTGAGTTGTTTTGTGATCCCAAATCGATCTCACATTTCAATTCTTCTTTGACTGCATGTGATCCCAAATCGATCTCACATTTGTCAAAGAGGGGCAAATGTATGCACCCTAAAATGGTCGCCTAGACTTTGGGCCCCATTTCTGCAATTTATCAAATCCCTGAATCAATATTTTCAAAAATCAACAATATCAATTATATCAATTTCCTTGATCAAATCATAATCAATTTAATATTTCCTAAGGTTTGAGCTTTATTTAATTTAAAAGAGAAAAAAATAAAAATCTTATTTAATTAAGAGAACATGCTCCCTTTTAATTAATTATAAATCTCTTTTAATTAAATAATAAAATCACTTTATCTTAAGCCTTTATTTAATTAAAAGGAATTTCCTCCCCTTTTATTTAAATAAAAAATCCTCAGTTTTCTTCTTATCCTTGTTGCACAAATAAAGCATTTAATTCTTATTTATAAAGAAAAATAAAATAAAAAATAAAAGAAAAGTACTTTTGCCTCACATGGACATAAATTAAATGCTCAACATAAAGTAAATACTTCTAATTTTCTTATTGGAGGATATTTGTGCACAAGGATCAAGCTTCTTTTTTTCTCCATCGTTGATTAAGTCTTTTGTCTCTTAATCTCCATGGTCCATTGTTTTTCACTTCCTATAAAAGAAGAGCTCTCTTCCTCATTTGCACACACAATACATACTTGAATTATTATGCTACAAGTTTTCTAAGTCATTGAAGCTTTTGGAGATATTCTTGTATCAAGTTTTGAAGATTTGGAGCATCATTGGCATTCATCTTGCATCTACATCACATCCTAACTTGCATCATAGTTGCATTATCATGGTATCATTTCCTTTCATGTTTTAGATTAATCTCACATAGTTTAATTAGAGGGTTTGTAACTCTTTCATTTCCATTTTCATAGCTTAATTGCATCTTCATTCTCATAAGATTAATTTGCATTCTCATATAGATTGGCATAACATTGCATTCATTTGGAATCTCTCATTGTGTAGCTGACTAGCAAAGTCACTAGTTTATAGCTCTAGCTGAGAGCAATTTTACAAATTTTGCAACTCCATGCATAGAGAGCTATGGATCGATTTGTGAGAGCTCATTCTTGAGTTTTCTTGCATGTAAGGATTCATAGAAGTGTGACAACATTTTAGCACACAGTATCTATCTCAGCTGTCCCAGGAGGAACTTGTCTCTGGTCTACCTCCAATTCAGACGCAACATCTTGGAGTATGTGACGCTTGTCAAGCTGGCAAACAACATCAGACTCCCTTCAAAGATGGCAATTCTTGGCGTGCATCTCAGGTACTTCAATTACTTCATGCTGATATTTGTGGTCCTATGAATACACCTGGTTGCAAATATTTTTTGCTTATTGTTGATGATTTTAGTAGAAAGATGTGGGTGTACTTTCTTAAACAAAAATCAGATGCACTTAGTACATTTTAGAATTTTAAGTCATTGGTTGAAAACGAATCTGGCTGCAGTATCATTTCTCTTAGAACAGATAATGGGGGGGAATTTTGTTCTCATGCATTCTCCGGTTTTTGTGCTGAACATGGCATCAAACGCCAATTCACCACACCTTACACTCCTCAGCAAAACAGTGTTGTTGAGCGTCGCAATCGTACGATTATTGAGATGGCTTGTTCTATGTTACAACACAGGAGTGTTCCTAATAAGTATTGGGCAGAAGCAGTGTTTACTGCTCTCTATCTTCTGAATCATTCCCCTACTCAAGCTGTCAAGCACAAAACTCTCATAGAATTGTGGTCTGGTTGTAAGCCCAAAATCAGCCACCTGAAGATTTTTGGCTCTCTTGCCTATGTCTGGATTCCTGATGCTAAACGTTCCAAATTGGATTCCAAGACTCAGAGACTCATGATGATAGGGTACAGTGACAACCATAAGGCCTACAGACTGATAGATATCAACACTGATCATCTCATCTTTAGTCGTGATGTTGTTTTTGATGAAACTCGAGGACCTTTTCTGCCTTCTTCTGAGCAGTGTTCTGAAGAACAGCCTCATAGTATTCCTCTTCCTTTAGCATCATCTGATGGGAGGGATGATACAGCTACTGCTTACACTAGAGCACCTAATACTAATCCTGTTGAGGCTCCTGATAATGACCCTCTTCCCGTTGCTGCTCCTGAATCTCCTCCAGCTCCTCCAGAGATTGGCTCTTCTACTCTCCGACCCAAATGGTGGGTTAAAACTATTAGAGATCTCAGGGATGATGAGCTCATCGAAGGAAGAGTTTCTCGAAATAAGAGCAAACAAACAGTTAATTTTGTTCTTATGGCTAACATTCATAGTATTTATGAGCCTCAGACTTATTCTGAGGCTAAAGGTATCCCTGAATGGGAATGGGCTATGGAAGCTGAATTTCAGAGTATTCAAAAAAATCAAACTTGGGTTCTTTCTGATCTTCCTGCAGGGAAGAAGCCCGTTAGCTGCAAATGGGTATACAAGGTCAAATACAAAGTTGATGGTACCTTAGACAAGTATAAGGCTCGTCTTGTTGCTCGAGAGTTCTCACAAAGGGAAGGTATTGACTATGAGGAGACTTTTGCTCCCACGGCTAAAATGAGTACCATATGGCTTGTCCTTGCATTAGCAGCTCAGTTTGGTTGGAAAGTTCATCAGATGGATGTTAAAAGTGCTTTTTTGAATGGTGACTTACAGGAAGAGGTCTACATGACACAACCTTCTGGATTTAAGGTTGCTGGTCAGGAACACAAACTATGTAAACCTGTCAAAGCTCTCTATGGTCTGAAACAAGCTCCTCAAGCTTGGTACATAAAAATTGATAAATATCTAACCGATCATGGCTTTCAGAGGAGTCCATCGGACTCAAACCTATATATCAAACATGTAGGTGATGATGTCTTGTTTATCGTTGTTTATGTGGATGATTTGATCATCACTGGAAGTTCAGCACATTTGATCACTGAGATCAAACAGGACTTGTGTAGCACTTTTGATATGACAAATTTGGGACTCTTGCACTATTGTCTTGGAGTTGAGGTTTGGCAGACTGAGCACAGTATTCTTCTTTCTTAGTCCAAGTATGCTAGAAGTCTTGTGGACAGGTTCAGAATGTAGGATTGCAAACCTGCCCTCACTCCTATGGAACCCGGGCTAAAATTATCAGCTCAGTCCGATTCACCTGTTGTGGATGAATCTTTGTTTAGACAACTAGTGGGCAGCCTTATTTTTCTTACTGCCACCAGACCTGACATTAGTTTTGCGGTAAGCTACATATCCCGCTTTATGACAGCACCCAAAACTGATCATTGGGCAGTTGCCAAGCGTGTCCTGCGCTATGTGAGTGGTACTCTTGACTATGGTCTTCTGTACACTCAGAGTTCTGATCCTACACTATGTGGCTACACAGATTCAAATTGGGCTGGTTTTGTTGATGATCGCAAGTCTACCGCTGGATATGTGTTCAATTTGGGGTCCGATGCTGTCACATGGACAAGTAAGAAACAAAAGGCAGTGGCTCTGTCATCCACTGAAGCAGAATATTGCGGAGCAGTCAAAGCAACTTGTGAGGCCGTTTGGCTTCGACGGATGCTTGTAGATATGCATGTTCCTCAGTCAGGACCAACTCCTCTATTCTGTGATAATCGGGAGTGCTCAAACTGGCAAAGAATCCGGTCTTCCATGAACGAACCAAACATGTCAAAACACACTGTCATTACATTCGTCAGTTGGTTGAAGATAAATCTATTCAATTGTTGTATGTTCCTACCTTAGAGCAGCCCGCTGATATCTTCACCAAATCTCTCAGTGCTGACAAATATGTAAAATTTAGGGAGGCTATTGGTGTTACTGACAAATTGAGCATTATGGGAGGGTATTAGAATGTTTCTAATATTTGTTAATGCTCTATCCTGTGTATATCATCGTATTTAGTTAGTTTCTATTTTCTGTTTACTTCGTAATGTATATATATGAGCTTAGCTCTTTGTAATTATTATTCAATACATAAAATAATCTATTTGATTATTTTAATCACATGATCAAACTATTGAATTCATTCAATATTGTATCAAGTAAATGTTGAAGTCTGAAACTATGATTAAATATACAAGGAAGTATTTATAATTATATATTGAGACTCGATTTAATCCTATCTACTATTTGACTCAAGGAAGGAAGTTGTAATGTTACCAAGGAGGGGCTTGTGTAAATCCAAGTAATGGCTATTTGTCCCAAAATAAGGTGGGGGTCAACGTCCCAATAGTTTGGGCTTGGACCTGTAAACTTTGAGGGAGCCCATTATGGTTGGTCTCTAGGCACCTTAGATAACATCTACGCTTCCCTTCATGAAGTTAAAATAGTAATAAGATTGGATATGAGTGCTAAAGATAACTAAATCTAATAAGATAAATGACTAATCCTATCATGAACATTACAATCCAAACCCTAATCGAGAAATTTGAGAAAACTTAGGAAAGGTCCCAACAAGGGACATTACAAATGGTATCAGAGCTATGATCCTGCCATCCTGAAGGGTAAATAGAAATTAATGAACCATTTCCTTGTCAATAAAAAGAATCAGACTGTAATATACAAATCTTCCTATATCAGGAAATGTTGAAGCATGAAAACATAATAAAATAAGCAACGAATATATATTGAAATATATAAGTAAATATACTAGAAGTATGGCTAAGATCCTCATATTGTCTTAGTAATTAAAGAAGGCTAAAGCAATTCAAGGAATGGCGGTCTAAATCCCAAAAGGATAGTTCCCAAGATAGGGTGGGGATCAGCGACCCTCTAATCCTTGAGGGCAAAAGTCCCAAGGGAGGGCTTGGATCTGTAAACTTTGAGGGAATCTATCAAGTGGTCTCTAAGCGCCTTGGATTATATTCCGACCTCCTCTCTCCTTAGGACAAAGTAATATCGGATCAAGCTTAGCAACAAGAAATATAGAAAGCATATAAAATTAAATTACTTAATATGAAATATGGAATTTAAGAATTGAAATTAATTTAAATAATGTATATATTATGTGTATATAATGTGTATGCTTCGTGTCTTTTTGCATCAACATGTATACTTCGTGTCTTCAATGTGTATGCTTCGTGTATTCATGCATTAGCGTGTATGCTTTGTTTTTATGCATATATTTTCAGGTATGTACTCTGGGTGTGATTCTACTTGATTTGACTAGAATAATTTGAGAAAGATAAATCTTGGGATATACTATCATGCAAATAGGATTTTGGCCAAATTGGATTAACATCATTATAAGATGGCCTAAAATCATCCCTCTAAAAAAAATGAGAGAAAGCTTGTCTTAAGTTACCAAATAACACTATCAATAATGAGAAACATGTAATTGCTTGAGGACAAGCAAATTTGGGGAGGGTAGGACTGTGATATCCCCTGTCCAACATATAATAAATAATAATAAGATAATTATAATTGCAAAGTAAATAAATAATTATATTAGTAAATATATTATTATTAAAACAGAATAACATTAAGAAGTAATAATTATTAACTAACAATAAATAATTATTATTAATAAAGAAATAATCATATACGAGAGCATTGGCTCCCATCAACGAAGCAAATAAGTCACGTTGACGAAGGAGTTGCGCTCGCCAATACACAAACAAATACCATTCAATGTCGACAGTTCATATACAAAAACACGAGCATTACAATGCAGGTTAGAATGGGATTAATTAATGAAGAGGTGTGTCTAAGAAATACGGAGGAAATAGATCCTCAGGCATCGCACCTCATCACTCCACCAATGAGAGATATAAAACTAACATCCACGAACACTTCCAGGGAGCAGGGGAGAATTATAAGACGATAACAAGCTTTCACGGTAGGAGGAAGATAGTCAGGGGAGTTAACGTGACTCAATATTCAAATAAGGACAACTACATACATTCCTGCGACATCACCTCATTGATTACATCCATTTTAATCTATCGACGGGGTCCCTGTGAAAATCATAGACTCTATGCTATCAGTAGTCCAATATATAAGTTTAACATCATTGCACAGGTATATATAGATAACATACAAACATTACCATTAAAGTCTATGGGGACAAAGATTGCAATACGATGATCACAGTCGGATGTTGTGAGAGTATGTTCAAGGGACATTACAAATGGTGAATACGGATTATAAAGGGATATGGATTATAAAAGATAAGTGTCATTCTTCACAAGGAAGAGATATACTCTAAATAAATCAGCAACTATGCTAAGTGCGATCATAAAATAAGCTATAACGTAGCTATGGAAGGTATTGTAGAATATTATATCTCAATTCTATATAGTATGATGATATCAAAGTTATATATATATATATATATATATATATATATATATATATATATATATATATATATATATATATATACGCTATTAAGGATTAGCATATCTGAATTAGATGTGTATATATGCCATCACATGATCAAACTATTGAATTCATTCAATATTGTATCAAGTAAATGTTAAAGTCTGAAACTATGATTAAATATACAAGGAAGTATTTATAATTATATATTGAGACCCAATTTAATCATATATACTATTTGACTCAAGGAAGGAAGTTGTAATGTTACCAAGGAGGGGCTTGTGTAAATCCAAGTAATGGCTATTTGTCCCAAAATAAGATGGGGGTCAACGTCCCAATAGTTTGGGCTTGGATCTGTAAACTTTGAGGGAGCCCATTATGGTTGGTCTCTAGGCACCTTGGATAACATCTACAATTCCCTTCATGGTTAAAATAGTAATAAGATTGGGTATGAGTGCTAAAGATAACTAAATCTAATAAGATAAATGACTAATCCTATCATGAACATTATAATCCAAACCCTAATAAGATAAATGACTAATCCTATCATGAACATAAGTCAAAGCTTGGCTTTGGGCTGGTTTTATGTTCAATTTTATGAATTGTTAAAAAGTGGATTTAAAAGGTTATAATGAGTTTGACTTATGTGAATGTTAGAATTTATATATGAAATTTCGATTTGAGGACCATATGAGATCTGTATCCCGAATTAGAGCTGATTAAGTGTGCATGGCTTGATTGTTACCGATTTTGGAAACCCTCTTTTTGTTTAATTGGATGTCATTGATTTTGAAGGTTTAAATTGTGATATGACCTTGGTAATCTTGTTGTATTGTACAAGTTAACAAGCGTATGCATGTGGTGTTATGTGAATTAATGAAGTTTATGCAATAACTTGTGATGGCACATGAGTAGTATATGGGATTTAATTGGATCTGCACTCTTGATGGTAGACCAATGGAGTGTATGCCATGGGTAATGTCAACATTGTATAACGTGTTATGGGTGTAAATGTAGTGATTGAGCATGTCGCATTGTGCCCTTGTGTTGTCCTTGGATGGATTTCATCTATGTGTGTGTACCTGGTGACTTAATTGCGTTATCATGATGCCCTCATGTTGAGTGTCTTCCTATTGTGGTGTTTGATTACCTTGCATGGTGTCATTGGTGCTATTCGGTTGCTTGTATGGTTGAGTTGTGTACCTAATTTCAGGATGCTTTCATTATGTTTCCAAGATGCCCTCATGTGGAGTGGACTTCTAGACATGTTGAGCATTGCATGGTCTTGAGCAGTTGTATGTTTACTGCATCCTCATGCATGCGATGTAACCTTGAATTCTCTATGTGATGTGTTTATTGTGATTTGAGTATACTAGTGCTTTGATGGTGTTGTAAGCCAAATTGCATGATTGGACAATGTGTGTGCACTTGGGCCATATGGTTATCTCTGTGAGCATGGTGGGGAGGGCCTGAAGGTAGCTTGTGGTCAGGTAGCACGACCATTCACCATTAAGGACCAGTGTATAGGTATTTGAACGATCCCAGACTATATCATACCTTCTTCATGACATGGTGATACTTGTCGATGTATTCTTGCACTTATATGCTCTTTCTTGTACTTACAGTTAATGCAATTGTTATATGACTTATATTGATGCAATCGAATGTAATTGATCTCGAATTACTGTATCTAGTACTACCCAGTGTGGAGGTAGATTTTATTTGGCAGTACGTTGGTGTCGGCACTTGTATTTTTGCAATTTTCAACCTTCTGTGCATACATCTGTTGCCCCTACGCATATGTATGCAAAATTGCGCGTTTGTTAAAATTTCTTGTGCATTCATTCAAATTTCCTGCGCATTTGTTCTAATAAACTGCTCTATTCTTGCACATTTGTAACAAAGAGCAATTCCTAAGGATCTGTGTAAAAATGGATGTTGGATTAGGTTTCCTTGTTCTCTAAAGGTCATTTTCATGTATTCAATTTCTGTTTTCTGATATGGCTTCATATAGTTTAACTCACTTTTCAATTTGGTTTTAAAATGAACCTAGTGATGGACTATGTCAAGGATGGACCTTGTCTCCTTGAATGCCGACCGTGGACAATGCTCTAGTCCTATCTCAAGAGGTTCATAGACGTCGTCCGAGCTCTCACGAGGTGTCTTAAGAACGTGAATGTTTGTTCTTGTTAGTGTATGGGGTTGTCATGGAAACCTTGGAAGTGATTGTAAGACTTCCGCTTAGGTTCGATCGTGTGGTGATCGTTGTGTGTTTCCTTATTTACGTTGCAATGGTGTTTTGATGATGCACTTATGTCGTTGATGATGTTCTTATTGTCAAAAAAAAATGATTAGTGCACGCTTGATCCTTCGTTCTGAGGGTTCCTTGGCAGGACATTACATATCAAGAATGTTTAAATGCCTAGTACAAGGCCGTAGGAAGAAAATTTGGCATTGGAGGTATAGAAGGTGAATATGCATTGAATGGTAGGTTTTGGATGTGGCGTCAATCTGGAAGAGCATTCAAGTCTTAACAGTTGCTGTTTGGTTATTGCAGTAATGCTCCGTGTCAGACAATGCAGCTGTGTAAATAGTGGTGTGCTTCTTGTGTGGGCCCGTATGGCTAGCTCCAACACAGTACATAAGAGTAAGGAGAAGATGAGCATGAAGGCTATGTCAAATCACTAAATTAGATAAATATTTTCTTGTGATACCAATGGCAGTGCTAGGGTTTGAGCATGGTGTGCTGGGGAGACTGATTAGAATTTGGCATCAAGCTGAAGTCAGTTATAACTTATAAAGGGTAATTTGTCGGCTAACCTGGGTTTTGCAGTCGTGACAGCTACCGTTACCTCCAATTACTCAAAATTTTCCTACTAGAAGATATAGGGAAGTGCAAAAGACATCAATGAGATGCTGGTCTCAAAGCTTACGGGTCCTGAAAATGGAAGAAGAAGCCTCATTGTCTCTCATGGGGCAACACATCTACAGAATGGAAGAGTATGAAGCAATAAATTGAGAATTGACGCCTTCTGAGTGTATACTATGGTGATATAGGTAATGTATCAGAAAGGCTTCACGTGTCCCAGAACATGAGCGGTTAAAGGTGGCAAGAGAATACACCATCCCAGTGTTACACAAAGGATCTTTCCATCACTTTAGGCATTGTTGGGAGGGGTGTCTGATTTCCCTCTCTGGCAGGTCATGTTAACTACAGGAATGAGCAGGGTACATAAAGAGGAGCTGGGGGTGTAGCAGAAGCAGCGGTGGATGTGGTTGCCGAGGAGATGAGTAGCAAAGAGAAGGTTCTTGCATGTTGTTTAATCTCTGGGTCAGTTCAATTGTAGCTAGTTGCCTCTTTTGATTTTTTTGCAATTTCAGTTCTTGCATGGATTTCAATCTTGTGCCATTTACGATAGCATTCCTCTAGTCTGGTCTGCATATTAAATTGTCGTTGTACCTTTTTATTGTATTTGTTTGTCTATCTGATGGCATTGCAATCATGAATGTAATAAGAACATTCTGCATCTACAGGGGGGCCAATAGAACTGCTGCTGAATTATCTAAAAGAAAGAATAAAGATGGAAATATGAATTGTAAGAATGAGTCAAAGGAATTAGCTTTCACAGCTTAAGACAAAATAATTGGAAATAGTAGTCTGCACTTTTCTGACAACTGTTTCTGAACACAACCCAGTATTGGAATGTATCGTTTTACTGAAATATCAAAAAATAAAAGGCAAAGAAGAGAAAAAAGATAGATTTAAAACATATCACGAAAAAAAAAACCAGTTCTCTAGGCATTAAATTTATTTTACTCATTTCATGTCAACCCACTCTCCATACATGAAATAAGAACGTCTTAAAAGAAAGTAAGATGAGGCTAGTAATAGAGTTACATTTTTAACACTTATATTTACACTATGAAAAGTCTTCCAGGTAGCCATTTTCTGTAAATAACTGCTGATGAAAGCAGAGTTAAACACTAATTGACTAAAGTGAGGAATATTGTCCAGGACATAAATTATTTATTAATAATTATATAATTGTGATATTGAAAAAGCTAGAAAGGAGTATCTGTAATGCCCTGAGTTCTGGTTCCAGAAAAAAATGGCTCATCAATACTATTCTACCTATGGCAGCACTACTAGCAAATTATAAAGCAAAAGGATCAAAATGCTGTCAAGAAGTCAGAGAAAAATATCATAAAGATAAAACTTGCTCCCTTCCCAAAGCCTTAACTTTCTCCAGTATAATCAAAAAGAGAAAATCAAAACTGTACAAGTCGGTCTTTCCCCTAACTAAATTTACCAGAGCCAAAGCAGGTCTGTCCAATTTAACTGTTCCAAAAGACAGCATAGCAAATGTTTAAGTAAACAATAGATAAAGAAAGTGACCAGCTACAACCATTAAATATAGGTGAAATTCAAACTAGTATTGTTATAAAAGGACACGCAAACACATCAAAAATGACAACACCCACACGCACACATATACTTTGCATCTGCTTAGTCTCTGACCTCATGAAAGAGTTGGGATTAATTGACCTTCATGAACCTGCTCATCGCTTGGCAAAACAAAGAAGAGCTTTCCATCTTTCATAACCAGCAAGCATATTTATTATCCCCGTTAGCTATATGTAGCATTACAGTGTTTCAGCTGAGAGTCTATAACCCAAGACCTCCCACTAACTAAGTGGCTGTTGTAACTAATTGAGCTGTCTTCTGCAAACAAGGAATTTGTGTCTACCAAAATGATCCTCTGACAAGTGCATGAAGAAAATTTCAGCAACTGCATTTGCTCTCATTAACCAGCCTCTTTGTCATAATACCCTGATGTCGCATGTAGAAGATCCTAAGCTTGTGTAGGCATTAGTGGCCATTTAAGTGCCTTAAAGAACTAAAGGTTATCCAAATGCCAGTACAGATCTAAATGGTGAGAAGCACCAAACACTACACATCTCTACAACAAGAGCATAAGTTCTTGAAAGGACCAATTTAATTAAGACTAAGAACGTAAGAAAAAAAAATTAAATATATGAAAAAAAAAAATTCATATGGAAGAAAAATAGGTGGTTATTAAATTATTTTATCTATTTACACTACATTGTCATTTTTCAGAACTAAACAGAATGCAAAAGAATCCTTATTCTGAATTAGTCTATCAGACAAAGAAAAAACAAAGTTATGCTATTCAAATGGTGATTATTATGTCCCAAGGAAATGTCATTATTGGTACTGGGAGTATCTGTAAGACCATGATCCAGATTCCCCTGACTCAATAAGGCCATCTGTCCCTCCAATGGGCACATGGTGAGGCCTCATTATAACAGCTGTATACATTCAGGTGTTACCCAAATTTAAAGTCTGCAGAAAGGATTCCTCGCAAAGCCAGCTTGATAGAGCAATGCAATCCATCACTCCAACAGATAGATCATCAAGTTGCTGTGTGAATATCATGGATTACATTCAGGCTTGGCCAAAATATACAGATTTCTATATCATACAAAAGTGGTCCATCACTGCTGTGGATTGTGACATTAAAGTGCAATGATTAGAGGCACACTCAGGTATGACCTAAATTTAATAATCTTAAAAAAGAAGTTCAAGCTTACTACACTCCGTGTCAAACCTGACCATCAATAACCTCACAACATTTACCATGCCAAATGAAGAATTATTAGTATATTAGAGACATTAGACTTTTATATATTTCGTACTAAGGTCGTCCATCACTGCAGTGGATATGCTGTAGCATTACAGTTTGATGACCAGAGGCACATTCAGGTGCGACTTAAATTTATAAATCTTAACAAATAAGTTCGAGATTACTCCACAACATGTAACAGCTGCCCATTAATAAGTTTACCCACAATTTAGTACGCCAAATAAAAAATACTATTCTATCAAAGTCATAAGGCTTTCCCCGTCATTAAGATTACAAAGCGTGCTTCTGGAAATTTTAAAAAATCTACACTGGAAATTTGAAAAAATCTACACGGTGGTTTCCAGGAGTATGTCTCATAATGTTATAAACGTGGGGAAATGAAACTAGTTACCCCGACCATTTTGTCTGCGAGTTTTAAACTTTTATAGGGGCGTACCAAGTTTAGGTTAAATGAATCATGACATTGAAACAAAAAGACCCGCACCAATCATAAACGCAGAACAACATGTGAACATTCATCTTGTCAACACTAACTCGTTGTGAAGAAAATGATATTAGTTTCTGAAGCCTACCTTGCCTTCGAAGTGATGCTTGTTCTCAAAAATAGCGGTGTAGTATGCATCCATCCTCACTCTATCAGAGAGCATTTCTTTCTGGTGATATAAAAATGCATAAGTGCAAAAATAATTGGCAAAGTCTGCACCTTTGTCCACAACACCTCCTCCTCCTGCCCGGCCTGATGACAAAGCTTGTTGCTGCTCGGCCCTATTGAGAGTCCCACTCATCTCTTCAAATAAAACAGAACTCCCTTGCAGAATTAATGTCTATGGGGCAGAATGAGATGAAAAGAAGTTAAAATACTTGGAGGGTATTGTCTCTACAGCAAAGCAAAACTGATATGGACTCTTGGAATTGTTGAATGCCGCGTTAGGAGTACACTTCTTCCAAGCAGAATATAGTGTGCAGACTGATTGTATTCATAAATGGGTCGGGTTGACTGTAATGAAGACACAGGGTTTTCTTCACGAAAGCCCGAACAAGGAAGATAGGAAAGAAAATCAGGGAGAAAATGCGGACGTTGAGGTTTGCAACGTTACGAAACCAACGTCAAATGAAGGGCATAGCATTACTGACCTAAATTCTTGTATTTTTAAATACGAAGGAAGTTGTCCATTAGTGGGAATGTTGGCATGCTTTATACAGTGGGAGGAAACGTTAATTTATTGTTTTGAGTGTGTCAATGATGTGTTTTTATCTATATAAGGGATTGAGTTCTTTTTATTAAATTTGTTTATTTATATTATCAATTCTATTTATAGAAATTTCTTTATTGAAATCTAACTTTTATTTAAATATAATTATTATTCAATTTAAAGATATTGGTTATTTTTTATTTAAATATTTTTAAGTTTGAAAATAAAAACTAGGTCAATAGATCTTTGATTTGTTCATGGAATTCAAATGTTCTTAAAGAGCTCACTAAAGATCAAGTATTGTTGAGCGTAACGCTCCAATATCATAAGGATTAAGGAGGGGCTTGTGCCTTCTTTGAACTTGGTGAAATGGATGCCTCTTAATCATTGGCTCTTAATTGAAGAGGTTTAGCCTAAGGCTCATGCTCCCGTATCAATAGCTAAAATGACTTTGTGCATGAAAATCATCTATCAAAAATCGAATTAACTAAGTAGAATAAAATTGAGTAGACTACTAGACTCTTAATATTTGTGAAAAGCTTGATAATAATTTTACAAATAATAACTGAATTGAATTCATAATTATATTTTTATATTAATTATTTTCTAATGCTTTGAGCCTATTTTCTTATATGTTTTTAATATTAATTTTAATAGGGTTAAGGTTAAAAAAAGGGTTATAGTTGAAATCAGTTAAGATAATGTGTAATTAGGGTACATTTAGGATGAGAAGTAGAATTATTAATAGGTACACAACTACAAATAGTGTTAACTCAAGAAACAAAGTTAAGCATAGGGATAAAGTTACATTTTTAATGGTATATTCACCTAGGTTTAGAGTATAATTAGGGATAAAGTCTTGTGGTTGAGATTAGGATTAGTGTTAAAATATTTTTTAATTATAGTTTAAATAGGATTATTATTAAGACTAGAGTTATTATTACAATTTTAAGGTTTAATTAAGGTTGAGATTTGATACGGGTTCAATTATAGTTATTATTCAAGGGTAAAGGTGGAATTAGGGTCTTGATGTAAGTAGGGTTAAAGTTTGGATTATTTGCTTAACCTAGTGAATGTTAACACTAATTATAAGCATACTTGAATTTTTCCTTTACCCTAATTGAATTATAATCTTAACCCTAATCTAGCTCTAATAATAACACAAATATAAACTTAATTGAAAGCTAACATCAATTGTAACTATAATTGAATGGATATTCATTTAACCTATTGTCATAGATGAAATTGTAACTATAACCCTAATCTAATATAAATATTAAACTAATTGTACTCTTTTTATTAAACTCTAACAATAATTATAAATGTATGTGATTAATCATAAGTATAGCCTAAAACTAATTCTAACTAAATTCTCAAATGTTGTCATAATTGTAATCATAATTATAACCTTAACACTAACCTTAATGTAGCCATAACCATAATTACAACCTATCCTCATGTTAACTATATGATAATTGACATGTAACCTTAATTCCAATTCTAGCATTTCATGAAAGTGTATAATGTGGAGAAATTTCAATACAGTGTTTCCTTTAAGAAAGAAGGCAAAAAGGAAAACATAAAATGGCCATGAAATTTGGAAGTGTTAAAATACAATATTATGTGGCATACATAAAGTACTAATAATACTTAAAGAACTTATAGTAATTGGATGAAATTTTTAATTATTTCATGTCATATTTTATGATTCATCATCAATCTATATCAAATTTTAAGAGAAAAAAAATATACATAACAAAAATTATTAAAAAAAAAATATTGTAGTTATCCGCCCCTACTATTCTATGGCGGTCACTTGAACAAAACTAATCTTTTAGGGGTGAGCGAAAAATATAACTAAAAAATATTATTTAACATAATAAAAATAATATAAATTATTGTGAGAACATGTTACCTTTAATGTCTTTAGCATTACTTTTTCAAATATTAAAAGCTCTAATATGAAAATCTTCAAAAAGATACCATTTACGTTTCAAAGTAGTAGAAGGTGAGCAAAATAGACCTATAGTTGTGCACTAAAAAGGTCCCATCAATGCATAATCCCAAAAAGATGCGTCTAAATTTCATAAAATAGTCACTCATGTGGTGCCACATCAACACACCATTAAACATGACTTAGTGCACACCTATTGGTCTTATCACTTTTTGGGGTCATTTTGGACACCTTCACAAAAAGCATGTTGTTGTGGCATCATATTTGACCATGTGGACTTGAAATTTTATTTTTAAACAGGGGACTTGACAAGTAAACTATTGTTAAAAAATAAGAGTAATTTGAAATTTCCACATAGAATTTTGAGAAGCACAAAGTTAGGGTGAGCATGTACTGACTCCTCTCCCCTATCATAATACCAATATTTTAGTTCATATTTAAGTTCCCTGTGAGGGCTAAAATGTGGGATCATAGTCGAATGTGATTGAATGTTCTCTTATTTAAAGATTATCATGAGAAAATTCTCAAACATTTAACCATGCGAGACAAATTCATAGACAAAAATAAAAGGAATGCTTTGAAACCCAACATTTTCATTTGAAGAGTGTTACCTTATTAAAAAAGGATGGGCAATTTATGTTTTAATTATTACATATTAAATTTTTCAAATTAAAAGTCTATTGAAAATTCATCTATAAGATTTTTTTGGAAAAAAGTTAGTAATTAGATCAATTGTGCAAGTTTATTGGTACCCATAATGCACACTTATTGGGACATTTGTGCAACAATATTAGATCAATTGTACAAGTTTTTATGATTGTCAAAGCAATCTAATAATGGGACAATAAGAAATATGTTTGTGAAAACACTTTAAAATTACCACTTTGTACTCTTGCACTCATAAATTAGTTATGGGAATTAATTGTATACTTCCCCTATCATTTATTTTTCTCATTTTATAATTAAATCATCCAAATATATAATTTGAAACATTAATGAAAAGTAATTTTACATAATCAAATTTCCAATATTTCAAACCATTTATAATCTATATATGAAAAGCATAAATTAACCGAAATTAATGAAGCAATTCAAAACAGATAAAACCATTTCTAATCTATATATATGGAAAGCATAAATTAACCAAAATTAATGAAGCAATTCAGAGAACAGATAAAGACTTTTATGCAGAATCCCTAGCCTAGAACCCTATTTTGCCATTTACTGAGAAAAGCACTAATTAAAATCCTTGAGAAATGTAAAGAAAATGTTAAAAAGGTAGAGAAATTCTAACTTCAAGGACAATATGTGTCTTTAGTAAAAGAGATGCAACACTAGAAGGGGGATAACAAGTTGAGAACAAACATCTTTGTATAACTTCAACACGAAAAATAAGGGCTTCAGTCATTAGCCCACATGGTGGGGAGCGAAGGCTTGAGGTCATGGGTCACCCCCATGGTCTTGGGTTTGCAACTCCCCTTGGGTTTTCCCAATGAGATCAGAGTGTGGGCTGACGGTCTCACCCGGGGGGGGATTAGTCTCATCCTAGCTCACATAGGTACCCAAGATAAAGGTTTTTGGGCGTTGGGCTAGGTCGCGGGGATAGCTCCTCATAGTAAAAAAAAAAACTTCAACATGAAAAAAATCAAGCATAAAATTCATGTTTCGAAAAGACTGAGCTCTATACAGGATGGTGGATACATATAAATATAAATGTTTTGCCATTGGAAGGGAAAAAACTTGTGATTATCTATGCAAGATTCAAGGAAAGGAGCCTAGTTGGATTCATGTCCTCCTTGGTTGAGCGGCAGAAGATGGTAGATCTCTTGTAGATTTTCATTAATAAATTTATGGATTTGATTGAAACAACTCTAATCAGTAAAAGGTGCATTAATGTAGAAAGAAAATATGTAACGGTGAAGAGTGGAGGTTCAAAATGGAAATCAAGAAAAAAACATTCTAAAATTTTAATTTTTACTTCTCAAACAAATAGGGCCCGTTTGGTGCATGGAATACCAAATGCCAGATATAGTCAATTCTGGAAGATGCTGCAATTCAGGAAGATACAAATTCTGAAAATGATTTCCGGAATATGGGATGACCTGTTTGGTTCACCCGGAAGATGACTAAGAAGATGCATAAGGAATTTTAATTCTGTATTTTAATTTCTTAAAATTCATGTGTATACATTTGTATATATACACACATACATGTGTGTAGATATACATATATGCACACATGTGTATATATACACATACACATATATACACATACACACATGTGTATATGTGTATACATGTGTGTATATGCACACATATATACACATGCACACATGTATATATACACATACACACGTGTGCGTATATACACACATACATGTGTGTGTATATACATACATACACATATATATATACACATACATATGTGTATATACACACATGTGTATATATATACATAAATACACACATGTGTATATATATACATAAATACACACATGTGTATATACATATACACATATACACACATGTATATATACACACATACATGTGTATATATACACACATACACATATATATACACACATACATATGTGTATATACACACATGTGTATATATATACATAAATACACACATGTGTGTATATATATATACATATACACATGTGTATATATACACACATACATGTGTGTGTGTATACACACATACAAATATATATATACACATACATATGTGTATATACACACATGTGTATATATATGTACAAATACACATGTGTGTATATACATATACACACATTTGTGTATATATACATACATATACACACGTGCATGTATATACACATATGTATATACGCACATATGTATATACACACATGTATATATATGTACATCCTTATATATACATAAATACACACATGTGTATATACATATACACACATTTGTGTATATATACACATGTGTGTGTGTGTATATACACACATGTATATATATACATTCTAATAGCAATATAATATACATCCTTATAGTCACGGATCCCACGAAATATTAAATTTGGTTTTATCAAAATTGGAATTAGAAATTGGAATTTCCAATTCCACCTATTTGAGTGGAAGATGAAATTCCCATTTTGGGGGCAAAATTGGAATTTCAAAATTCCAATTCCAATTTTTTAGATGGACACAAACATGGAATTACATTTTCCGAAAATCTAATTCCAAAATTAGAGCTCATATTCCATGCACCAAACGAGCCTATATAGTATAACTAGAAATCACACTTTAGTGTGTAATAGATACATGGAAGAAGTGTGGAAGGTAAAATAGAATGTATGATTGGATGTTAATGAAGTGTTAGTAGAAAGATTGATCTCATACAAAATGAACTCAAACTATTAGAAACCCATAGCAAAACATTTTAAGAACTCCTTAATATTATAATTAAATAGTAGGGAGAGGACTAAACATGTAAATTTAACAGACAAATGACAACAATGTTTAATAGATCATTATCATTGTTTCAAACACTTCATACACTATGACAAAATGTGAAAATTAAAAATATTTGTTGGTACCAGACAATACACAATTGCTAAATTTTGAAAGATAGCTACTTTGAAATGAACTACACTAGCAGTTGCACGCAACTATTAGAAACCCATAGCAAAACATTTTAAGAACTCCTTAATATTATAATTAAATAGTAGGGAGAGGACTAAACATGTAAATTTAATAGACAAATGACAAAAATGTCTAATAGATCATTATCATTGTTTCAAACACTTCATACACTATGACAAAATATGAAAATTAAAAATATTTGTTGGTACCAGACAATACACAATTGCTAAATTTTGAAAGATAGCTACTTTGAAATGAACTACACTAGCAGTTGCACACTTTTGTGTCTGAAACCATAAGTTGATAGGAGCTTTGATTTTTCAAATTGTCAAATGATTTGTATAATATAAAAAGTAAATCATTAATGATGTAGAGAAGGAAATCTTGAAAATATAAAATAACAGCGTAAAGGAAAGAATTTATGATCTATCTTTTAAAATAAAAAAGTAGATAGTAAAAAATAATTGCATACTAATCTGGTATAATTTTTTTTCTTTTTAAATTAGTAGTGTGTGTTTATCCATCAAAGAAAATAATTTTCAAATCACCCCTATGTGTTTATCCACATAAAACTATTAAGAAGTCCATGTTGCCATTGTATATATCGCCCCCACTATTATTGTATATGTCTTGATGGTTGACCATTATTTATTTAAACTTATTTTTAAATATAATTAAAAAAAACATATTTTAAATAGACTAAGAGATATTATTTATTTTATATTCAATTTATCATATATAAATAAAATGATCATCTAAAAAAATCTCCATTAATATATTTGTAATAAAAGATCTATTATGAAAAATTCAACATAAGAAATATAGAAAATCCTCCTCCATGATAGAAAAAAACATGGGAAAAAAATAAGGATAAAGATAAGAGCAAAACAATACGGATAGAGGAAAAAAAAGGATGAAAAGATAGCATCTCAGCAAAACATTTGGATGATCGGAAAAGAAAAAGTCAGTTAGAGGGGCTAACAATTTTCTGGTAAAAAAATATATTTTTCAGGGAGCAAAGCTCCCACAAATAGCCTATCGACTAAATAAAGAGAATTATTGTTAACAAAATACACGTATTGTTTTCAACATCTTGAATGAGGAATGTCCAAATGATATTTTTATATTAAAGATATAAAGTATTTAAAAAAAATTGTATCATTCAAGTGAAAATGAAAATTAGGCATTGGAGGTATAACACACATGATGTTGTAGATATTAAATCATTTTTAAAAAAATTGCAAGTCTAGAAGATAGTGACTCAAAATAAGTCACATAAACATAATAAAACTAAAATACATTTGTAGGGAGTTGAGGTGGCCATGTGTCCCAAAAGATGCATTTGTTCAGGAAACCACTACCATCTTAGTTAAGGATCTCACAAAAGGTCGTTATACCATGACATA
The DNA here is from genome assembly GCA_027943335.1 of Chamaecyparis obtusa. NCBI lineage: Eukaryota > Viridiplantae > Streptophyta > Pinopsida > Cupressales > Cupressaceae > Chamaecyparis > Chamaecyparis obtusa. The sequence continues at coordinate 544,820 of BSBK01000654.1, forward strand.
GATTATGAGGGGATATACTAGACACATTCCAACAATCTCCCCCTCAACGTTACCTAAGGGGATTTGAATCTAAAACCCTGCTTTGATACCACATGTAGGGAGTTGAGTTGGTCATTTCTCCCAAAATATGCATTTGTTTAGGAAACCGCTACCATATTAGTTAAAGATCTCACAAGAGGTTGTTAAACAATGTCACAAATTCCAAGGGGATATGTTGGACACATTCTAATAATGTTTTTTATTCTTTTTGCATATGTGAAAATTTACAACTATAGAAATTTGTAAATAAGCAATAATAAAATAACAATGCATATGAGGAAATAAAATGTTGTACCAGTTGAGCTCATTAAACTTTGTTATATGCCTAATTGTTTATCATTATTGATTGAATACTTGTGTTATTGCTTGAGTATTAAAAATGAACATGAAGACATAGTAGAAGTAGTGAATAAACAAATGATGGGATAACCCTGAAGTGTTCACAATTATTGTTTATTGCTTGAAGAGTTTGCATTTGATAATGTCATCAAGTGTGCCTCCTCTTCTTTTTAAAAACCAACAAATAGGCTTTATTGTATGTGTGCATATATTTGGAATGTGAAGGTAGGTTGTATGTAAAGATTTAAAAGTTTGTGTGCTCTTCAAATAGCTATCCATGTCAATTCTTGTTGGTTAACATTGTCGATGTGGATAATTTTTCTTTGAAGTGTAAGTCCTTGTTATTTGTGTATTGTTCAAGCCCATGTCATTTTTAGTGGTATTTGATGGTCAATATTGTGGGTCATCGGTGTTACAAGGCTATTTTTAAGGTTGTTGTGATCCCATGTCGGGCCTATGTAATTTTTTAGTGTAATAATATTGAAATTAATAAAGGGAGGTTGAGGTGGATTTTGATCATCATTATATACAATTGCTTTGATTTTTCCAAATGCACCATTGACAAGTCATGTTTCCACCCACAAATTTGTACATACCATGTAACCCCTTGGCCAATACATAAGAGGATCTCAGATTCAATTTATTCTTCATTTGCATTTGAGCATGTTAATATTCTGAGTTTCTCTTGAATGGATAGGTCGATTGGCTTTTCTAAAGACAAAAAAATATGTTTATTATGGAGTGATACCATTTTATTTGTAGCAAATAGATGTATGGATAGTAAGAAAATAGAAAGCTCTTTAGAGATTAGTATGGAAGTAGACCCTTTATGTTTCCACTCATACCTAACAAAAGAGGTTTTTAGAAAATAATATAAGAGTTGAATTATGAAAAACACAAGGTTACAAGACTTATACCTATACCTTAGTCAAATACACTAATAAGAAATAAATTTGAGGCGCATGTAGAGTGTAGTAAGGTATGGATTTTGAACTATATTTTATAACCTCGACCTAGAATCCACATATGGATTTGTAGGTATGGTGGATGGCATGATGCTATGCAAATTTAATATATGTTGCACTAAGGGTGAATAATAGTGTTCGAAAACCAATTTGAGTGACCATGTAAATAAGTACCCTTTGCACTGGTTCTGAAAAATAATATGTACCATAAATTGATGAGCTAAACCACATGATTCTCTATCACCTTTTTCTCTCTTATTCTCAACCCTTTTCTATCTATATCACCCTATCTCTCCCCCTCTCTATCAATATCTCATTATCTATACCTCACTCATTTAATCTCTCTCTCTCTCTCTCTCTCTCTCTCTCTCTCTCTCTCTCTCTCTCTCTCTATTTGTCCCCTAATCCCATCCTCTCTCTTACTCTATATCTCTATCTGTATTTCTCTCTCTCTCTTGATTTTCCTCTCACTCCTCTCTCTATCTCTTTCTATCTACATATTTATCTACCCGGGTAAGTGCACAAAGATGGGGGACCAAAAAGGGGGTATAAGATGCCACTTTTTTTCTTGAAATCAGCAAACTCTGAACTTCAACAAGAAATTGAAGATAGTTAGACTCAAAATTTTAAGATATGATAAGAACAAGAGTTGTAATACTTTGAATCTAGTTCCTAAACTACTAATTTATTTTGAAAATGGTGCAGATTAAGGCCCTAAAAAAGGGGGAGCACAAAAAGTGGTCCTATTTTTTATGAAAAAATATAACATAGCGTCTGGTGTGCTCCCCCTAAAATGTTAACTTTTTTTTGAATTTTTTTAATCACACCAGTAAGAAGTTAGCTAACACCACGTAGTTTATCCCAGATTTTTTTGCTAATTTTTTTATGAATGTATAATTTTTTATGAATTTACGAAGTGCACACATCCTGAAAACATGAAATTTCTGTGTGTTCCCCTAGAAATCATTTAAAATTAATTGAAAATCAAATTTTCTTTTTTTTAAAGTGTGTAGAATGGAGTCTAGTTTCTAAAAATGTAACTTGTTGCAAAATTCGATGAACAAGCCAAAACCTATGCCCAAAATACTACACATTGGTTTTTTACAAAAAATGAACATACACATAAAAGAAATTAGAGATGAAAAACTTAACATAATCAGAATTCAAAATAAATTACATGCTTAGATAGCTAACAGAGAGATCTGCAATATCACGTCATCTGATTTTTACGTTATTGAACCATGAGTAAACCTGACGAAGAGCACACAAAAAAAGTTGTCATTTTTTTTGTATGTCTGTTGGAAAACATGTCTCGGGCCTATTTGAATCCTCCAAGCCTTTGGGTTGGATCTCCAAGGCAAATCTAGGCCTTAGGATTGGTAACAATACCTTACCAAGGGTGTGTGCACTATAGAAATCTATAACTTCCATAGGGCATGTGCGCTATAGGGCGTGCACCCTATTTAAGTCATAGATTTCAATTGTGAGGATAAATAGTCAGAGTGAGAGGAAGATCTCTCTCTCTCTCTCTCGTGAAAGAGGCCCACTTTTTCTGTATGTTGTCTGAGTTCTATGTGTTATCCGACAAATATTCGCTTTTCATGGTGTTGATAGTGACAAAGAAGCATATTCTATCAATTTGCACCATCTTTTTGTTTAAAAATCAACATCAAATTGTGAAAGTCAATCATTATCACTGAAATTTATTGATTGAGGTAATTTTTTTTAATTTCTCTCTCTCTCTCTCTCTCTCTCTCTCTCTCTCATGAAAGAGGCCCACTTTTTGCTATATGTTGTCTGAGTTATGCGTGTTATCCGACAAATATTCACTTTTCATGGTGTTGATAGTGACAAAGAAGAATATTCTATCAATTTGCACCATCTTTTTGTTTAAAAATCAACATTGAACTGTGAAAGTCAATCATTATCACTGAAATTTATCGATTGAGGTAATTTTTTAATTTTTTTACATGTCAAATGTGAATAAAGAGTGTTTTGGTTTATAATTGGTATGATATAAACTTGTTCAATACATAATTTGATATAATTGTAATAAATTTATATTATAATTTATCATATTGTAAGAGGTTTGTATTATAATTTGACTTATTGTTTTACATTTATATCATATTTTTAAAATTGTAATCAATTCATATGTAGAAATCATCATCATGCCAAGAAAACGAGCAAAGACTTTAACACCGAAAGAGCATGAAAGAGACAAAGAGAAGAAAAGGGAAAGAATGAGACAACTTCGTGAACAAAAAAAATTGGATACCATAGAAGAAGATTTTTCTTTGGATGAGGAACATGAAACATCAATACAAAGTAAGAGAAAATTGGAATTGGAAACAAAAATACAATGAATGAGAAACTTGTGTGCAACAAGACAATTGAATTATGAAGATGTGGGCACATCATCTATGAGTTCCCAAGTTGAAGAGACATCATCATCCAATGTTGGAGGCACACCATTGTATCATGTTGAAGGCACACCATTGTCTAATTCTGAAGGTGTGGGCACACCCTTGTATCATGTTGAAGGCACACCATTGTCTACATCCCAAGGTGTACATACCCCCTTGTATCATGTTGAAGGCACACCATTGTCTACATCCCAAGGTATAGGCACAACATCGTCTCATGTTGAAGGCACTCAAGATGGTACGCAATTCACACATAATGTTTTTGATGCTCCTAGAATTATTTATAGAAAGCTAAAATATTTGATTGATATTGATACTAACATTTTTCAAGCAAAGCCTGACAAGATTCCCAAGCGTACTTGTTAAAGAAATGCTAATTGTATTTGGAGATCATTTTTTGAGAATTTAAACATGACAGGAAGATGTCAAATATTTGTTGAAATGATGAGAAATCTGAAATTTAGGCCCATCATGAAGATTCTTGGGCTAAGAACGATGGATGAGTCAAGTGAAAAATCTATTGTAAAGAATCTAATGACTACATATGAGAGTGTGGGTTCTACATCACGCATGAAAGATAGTAATGTCACATGACATGTACTTACATCAATGATAGTAAGCACTCAAATGAAGAAATCTTGACTCATTAGAAAGACAAGAAAAACATTAAAAATAAGTAGAAAGTATCTAATGAGAGCCTTGAGAAGGCGTCAAAGAGTGGAAGATCCAAATAGCAATGAGTTATGTGCATTTTCCACTAGACTACCACGAAAAGATAAGGCAATTGTTGAAGCTTTGAAATCCTTGATTGAAGAATTTTGGAAGAATAACACATGGGTATCTCCTAATCAAAGATATGTTGTAAGAAGGAGGATTGGTAGTCGAATTCGTGTTCCACATCCAAAACATTTTTTGGATTCAACTCAGACACAATTCTTTGCAAATTTTATGCATATGTATCCTCAAATTAAAATTAGTCAGAGATATTTTGAAATGTGTAAACCTTTTTCTGTGAAGATAAATCACACATGCACAACTTGTTGTTGTAGGGTACATATTGAATTTTCTAACCATTTTGAAGTTTATAGGAATATATGTGTAGATTTGCACTCTAACAATGTTTTGCAAGATAGTAACATACATGTCCCACCTAGATCTTCAAGGGAATTAATATCTACCATTTTATGTGAAAGAGTGGATGGTCAACAATTTTACAAGCTCTCATTCTTGAATGGTACATGCATAGATTGCGGAGGTTTGCAACATTTGCCAATTTGTCAACATATGGAGAGTACGCATGCAATCGGTAATGAAATAGTGGAATTTGGAAAATATAAGACCGTGACATACAATCTAAAAGACAGAAAAGAGGCTAAAAGATGTGATTTAGTAATTGAAAAAATTCTAGTGTATCAGTTCATGGACATTTTTTGTAAAAAAATTATTTATGAGTATGCAAGGCATACAGATAGAGCGCGATAGTTGGATATGCAATTCAAGTTGTGCAAGGACACATTCCCAATTGATACCATTGTCTCAGTTGTGGAATTTATAGAGAACTACACACTACAACCATAGAATGAGGTGCAAGCAAAGTATTACAGCTCTCAACAGGTTGCTATATTTGTTCATATAGCATTCATGCATTCACCGGATAGTACAGAGGAGAACATGAAGATATTAAGGGAGTATCATTTTTATATCAATGATGATCACTCACATTCTACATAATTTGTACACGGTTACTTTCAACTATTTTATGGTCATTTGGCAAACAGGGGCATAAAATATCATCGACATATCATATGGTTAGATAATTGTGCATCACAATTCAAGAATTCTCATATGTTTTATTGGTTGTGTAGGATGCATAAGATTACTGGAATTCAATATATGTGGAATTTCACAGAGGCCGGTCATGGAAAGGGAGAGCACGATGGTGCAAGTGCATGTATTAAAAGAGCCTTAGCACGTGAATAATTAAAGTACAAAGAGAAAGCAACATTGTTAGATGCAGGATGTATTTTCCAGTGGTGTAATGCTACAATGGGTCTAGGTAATGAAGGTGAGTCTACGGTTCGTAGATTTTTTTGGTTGATGGATGAAACTAACATTTCACCATATGAGGATTGTTGTACACTGACATGATCGAGTGAGCTACACTCTTTTAGAAGTTGTAATGTAGGTTCATGGAGTATCCACACACGACATATGATGTGCTTTTGTTCATCATGTGTAGATGAAGATTGGGATGGGTGTGAGTCAAAGGAATGGGTTAACGAATGGTAGACACATATTTTGAGTCCACTTACCTCCTATCATCCCCATGAATCACTACAACTGATAGAAATGGAATCATCCATTGACTTTGATCGCTTATCTGATCTAGTACAACCAGGTAAATTTTCCACATACAAATAATCTCAAATTTAGTAATTTATCATAAATATTCAGTAAACTAATTTCCTCATTATGTTTATATCATTACAGGCCATGTTTTTGTTGTTATTGCACCTGAAGACAATGAAGAAGGGACAGATTATTATTTGTGCTGTTGTGTTGAGGCAAAAAAGAAATTGGATCACTCGGTTATCGACGGTGAAGAATTAGAATACCCTATAGGAGCAGTGGTTGTAATTGGAACATGGCTTAAATTGTATGCTATGAAGAACCCTAGGTTGTGGTTTTTCGAGGATTGGGAGACACAGAGAAAGATTCTTCATTATTTAAACCTCATCATTGCATCAAATGTCCACTTGATCAAATATGGGGGAAGACCACATAATACAACTCTTTGGAAGGTTCATGAGTCAGACCACGAGGCTATTAGGAATGGGAACACTAAGAGGGGGGGTGAATCAGTGTTTACTATATTAAAACTTTTTACTTTACTCTTTAAACTTAACTTGAATGCTTAAGTACTGAAATGAACATTAACATAAATAAGAAACATGAAATCAACACATAACACCAATGTGGTTATGGGGAAACCCAAATAGGTAAAAACCTCGGTGGGAATTGACACCCACTAATAATCTATACTAGTGTCTTATGATCCTTGTTAGAAGATCCTTAACCCTATTAAGAGTTGTCTTTACATTACATTTAGTATAGTGACCTGGTCAAGGGTCAGACCCTATTAGGAGTCTTTCACAATAACCCTGTTAGGGGTGTGGACACACTATCCTAGAGCTCACTTCTCAAGTGGTGAAGGCTACAACCTTCTGATCTCAGATACACACTATATCTGTTGGATGAACTAGCACTGTGACACTGCTTGTCTGATCATTTCCTTTGATGCACTAATGCTTTAACCTCTTGTAAAGCTCTAATACATCTTAAAAACTCTTCACATACTTTTTCTCTACTTATTTCAACTCTATATCAACTTTCATCCATAATTACAAAGGCGCATCTAATATTTATATGTGCATACAAAATAATTAACTAGGTCAGCCCTTTAACCGATTACATACAATGCTTCCAATTGAATTGGCTCAAGTGTGTTTACAAACAAACATAATTATATGTCTATAACCTAATTACAATAGGCACATAGCCTTTACAACATAATAATATAACCGCTAACCAAAATACCAATAGTCGGTTGCTTGCTCTGTTCTTCTCTGGCATTCACTGTCTGTGCAACTTAAACTCTTTGTATCTTCCTCATACTGAATCTTCTGATCATGCACTCTTAAACTTAGCATGAATATGGTCTTACCAACTTAATTTCTAGGATGCATACCATAATTCTATCATATGCACATGTGCTGACGCTCTAAACTACTGGTGTTCTGCTAACTGTCCAGTCTTCTACACTTAGCCAATTTATGATCTTCTCATCAAGTGCGCTGACTCCAAAACACTATATGACTTTGTTGCCATAATGGCAACACTATATTAAGTCATATACACTAGTATAGTCAACTTGCCAATAGAGGCAATACTTGAGACAATCAAGGGTAGGGCAGATCCAATTGGTTCATTGGACTAAATGGAGATACAAAATATTGTAATGTCAAATTTATATAGCACTGTAAATTGGGTGGACTATAAATTGCTCATGCATTACCTCGTATGTATAACAGGAAGTTTGTAAGATTTAATGACAACCTTTCTCTTCTATTTTTTGGGGCAATACCAGAGGTTTTCTCTGCTCAGCTCTTTCCTTCAGTGCTCCTAATGAGCTGAGTTGTAAAAATATTTCTCATTATTAATAAAAAAAACTTTATGATGTTATGTCAATGACTTGCAGGCACATAATACTTGGAAGACCATGGAAGAGCCTTAAGGAACCAACTCAATTCAAGGATGCACTATCTCATTTCCTTTCCAACTTCTCCCTCTCTGAAATGAAAGGTTTACATTTTGGTTTATCCAGATTAATACATTTTATTCCATTACTAGGTTTTACCTTCTTCCCTTGCAGCTGTTCTATTCCTTGTTTCACACATTTTCCCTTTTCAGGTCCATATGCCTTTGCTGGCAAATTGGTGACAAAATCATTGCATAAGACTTGTATTTTCTTATTCATATGTGATGGAAGGCTATTATGCACTTGTCCTCCTTTAAAATACTTGTAAGGACTACATTCTTTGACAACGGGGAAAATATGGATGTTAAGTTTAATTTTGTTTTTGCTATCATCTACCCGCTCAAAAATGTAGGCATCTCCATCCTCAAGATTATTGACAATTGAAAAATATCTCCATCCATGAATCAAGGAAGCTTCAGGGAGATCTTTGAGGAATTGTATAGGCCATTCCCTTCTATTAGGATCCACAAGAGTCACCATTGTTCTTTCTCTTGGTAATTTGAGTTTATCTACAAATGAGTTCGGTGTTGTCTACGGAACAAATTTTCACATAAAATAAGCAACATTACCTTAAGAACCATCTAAACATTGTTATTAAAAAACATGTAACAAAACACAGAAACCCAAAATATCCTTTAGACAATAATAGATTGGCTTCTTGAACCCCTATCAAACAGACCTGCAGAGTATAGGAGACTGTAATATAATAGAGATTGTTGAATATCACCCCAGATCTGAAGACAATATTTTTAAATACAAGCAGGCATAGAGAGAGGCCAGGGAATCTTACAAGCCTAAAATATTAGTATACACTATATGGCCTCATAATTACTAAGCCAAAGGGGTTTTCTGATTCGAAAGACTTAGCAGCCTCCAGGGCCATTTTCTTTAGTTTTTGTTTTCGTAGATTTCACCATCTGACGTTCCTTTTCGGTAAGAGATGAATGGAAATGTTCATGACTCTCAGAAGAATGGCCTGCATGCAAATAAAAACTTGTGGTTATTCAAATGGTAAGTTCAGAGTTTCCCATAATCTGGGAGAAACGAGTTTGGAAAGACTTCAATCTTTCATTGAGGGATAAGATTTTACTTACATTGAGAAGAAACCTTAGGTTTTTTCACTTCATTTTCAGTGTCTTGTGTTGATTTTCTTTTCAACTTAACAGATGATTTTATGTTCATCAAGTGATTAGAACTCATCAAAATAGCACTTGTGGAAGGATCAGGGCATTTCTTCTATGACTCAAAATCACTGGATCTTCTCAGAATGAAAAAAAGAAATATATTTTTCACAGCCATTCTTCCCATATATCCAAACTCTGAAATATATCCCACAGATGTATTTAAATACTAAAAAATCCCCAAAATCTATCGCATGTTGATATACAAAAATTTCCCAACATGTGCCAAAAAACTCAATTCTAGTGCTTATACTACATAATTTGACACCCCACCATTCACCAAACTCTCACCAAAAAACCCTGGTTCCTAGAGTCATAAACCTAGGGTCTATTCAAAAAGACCTCCACAACCCTCTCCGAATCGATCCAATGGTTCTAACACACCATATTGGACATGAGCATTCATGTTCCTTCACCAATAACCTCCACCCTTAAGTGCATTCACTCCCATGCCCAGTCACTGTCCCCAACACAAGTCTATTCCTTCACCTTCTTAGCAAATAAAATAATGATTCAAATGCATGAAAATGTAAATAATAAACACAATAATGTATTTATTTATTGCCCTATCCAAAAAACATTCCAATCAAGCATATGAAATTATTGTTTCATTAACTATTCACCTAGAGCCTCCAATATGTTAAATCAGCCTTTTTCTCCTAATCCTTCCAAACAACTAAAGGAACTCTTGATTGTTTTAGATACCATTTTGGGTTCTATAAATCCTACCCAAACCCCAAGATAGACTCCTTTGGACCATCTAGTAGATCTAATACCTTAACAGTCACCAACTACGCCTAATTCCATCACCATTACAAAGAAACTCATAGATATATTCACTCCCCACATCCCAACCAAGAAATAGTCTTTCATAAGGTTTAAAAAAAATAAAAAATCAAGTTTTAAAGGTCTCAACACCTACCCATTCTTCTAGCCACCAAACCCTTGTTTCTAGGGTCACACAACTAGGGCCTACACAAATGGAACCTTACAACTTCTTCTAGATCAAACCAGTTGATCAAACACATCAGTATGGATCCCAAAATCCATAATCCACCATAAAAACATCCACTCTTAAGGATTTACACTCACCAAAATGACTGGTGCCAAAACAGGGCTCTCCCAATCATTGATTGTGACCCCAAATCCAATCATTGTCAAGAACACCAGTAAATTCCTCTGGAAAGATAAATAACAACCAAGGCAAATTCCTTACATCATAGACCAATTCAAATCACATTTTATGCAAATATTTTAATTCGCTGGTCTTAGACTGCACTTTGAGTCGAAGTGTCCCTCAATGTCCCTTCAACATGAAATTGGCGATCTTTATGGGGTTATATCATGGAGCTCATGTGAGGTAGAATTGAGCCATCAGGTGCTACGAGACCGTGTTTCCAGGGCCTACAATAACCTATCTCAGTTTTTAGAGATTCAAGTTTGTTTAACTTTGGAAACACATTCTCAGTTGATGATAAAACTCAAAGTGTTCCTCAGTTGAAACGACCAACATTGCGTATCTTTCAAACTGTCGATCGTATCATCAAACCGTATGTTCCAAAAGCTCCTAATGGCTGGGTAAATTCTAGGGGCAGCCTTGTTTGCCACACATAGTCATTTGAACAATGCTGATGACTCCGGGCCGAAGTGTCCCTCAAGGTCTCTTCAACATGAAATCAATGATCTTTACGAGGTCATATCTCGAAGCTCGTGTAAGGTAGCATCAAGTCGTTAGGTGATACGGGACCATGTTACTAAGGCCTACAATAACCTGTCTTGGTTTTCAAAGATTCAAGTTCGTTTAAATTTGGCAACACATTCTCGGTCGATGTCAAATCTCATAGTGTTCCTTAGTTGAAACGACCAACATTGTGTATCTTTCAAACTGTCAGTTGTAGGATCAAACCATTTGTTCCAATAGCTCTAAATGGCTAGGTAAACACTTGTGGCAACCTTGTTTGGCACACATAGTTGTTTGAATGCTGCCGATGACTCCGGGCCGAAGTGTCCCTCAAGTTCCCTTTAGCATGAAATCAGCAACCTTTACGGGGTCATATCTTGGAGCTCATACAAGGTAGCATCAAGCCATCAGGTGCTACGGGACTATGTTGCTGGGGCCTATAATAAGTTGTCTCAGTTTTTTAGAGATTCAAGTTCATTTAAATTTGGCAACACATTCTTGGTCGATGTCAAAACTCAAAGTGTTCCTCAGTTCAAACGGCCAACATTATGTATCTTTCAAACCATCGGTCGTAGCATCAAACCGTATGTTCCAATACCTCTGAATGGCTAGGTAAATGCTAGGGGCAACCTTGTTTTCCACACACAGTTGTTCGAACGCCGCTGATGACTTTGGGCCAAAGTGTCCCTCAAGGTCCCTTCAGCATGAAATTGGTGATCTTTACAGGGTAATATCTCGGAGCTCATGTGAGGTAGCATTGAGCTGTTAGGTGCTACGAGATTGTGTTGCTGAGGCCTACAATAACCTGTCTCAATTTTCAGAGATTCAAGTTTGTTTAAATTTGGCAACACATTCTCGGTCGATGTCAAATCTCATAGTGTTCCTCAGTTGAAACAACCAACATTGCATATCTTTCAAACCGTCGATCGTACCATCAAACCATATGTTCCAACATCTCAGAATGGCCAGGTAAACACTAATAGAAACCTCATTTGGCACACACAGTCGTTCAAATGCCGCTGATGACTCTGGGCCGACGTGTCCCTCAAGGTTCCTTCAGCATAAAATCGATGATCTTTACGAGGTCATATCGCAGAGCTCGTATGAGGTAGCATCAAGTCGTTACATACTACGGGACCATGTTGCTGGGGCCTACAATAACTTGTCTCAGTTTTCAGAGATTCAAGTTCATTTAAATTTGGAAACACATTCTCGATCGATGTTAAAACTCAAAGTGTTCCTCAGTTCAAACTACCAACATTGCATATCTTTCAAACCGTCGGTCATAGCATCAAACTGACTATTCCAACAGCTCTGAATGGCCAGCTAAACACAAGGGGAAACCTCATTTGCTACACATAGTCATTCAAATGCCACCGACGACTCTGGGCCAAAGTGTCCCTCAAGGTCCATTCAACATGAAATCAGTGATCTTTACAAGGTCATATCTCAGAGCTCATACGAGGTAGCATCAAGCCGTTAGGTGCTATAGGACTGTGTTGCTGAGGCCTATAATAGCCTATCTCAATTTTTAGAGATTCAAGTTCGTTTAAATTTGGCAACACATTCTCGATCAATGTCAAATCTCACAGTGTTCCTCAATTGAAACTACCAACATTGTGTATCTTTCAAACCGTTGGTCGTAGAATCAAACCGTCTGTTCCAACAATTCTGAATGGTCGGGTAAATGATAGGGGCAACCTTTTTTGGCACACAGTTGTTCAAACGTCGCCGACCACTCCAAGCTGAAGTGTCCCTCAAGGTCCCTTCAACATGAAATTAGTGATCTTTATGGGGTCATATCTTGAAGCTCGTGCGAGGTAGTATTGATCCTTCAGGTATTATAGGACCATGTTGTCAGGGCCTACAATAACCTGTCTTATTTTTTTAGAGATTCAAGTTCATTTAAATTTGGCAACACATTCTTGGTCGATGTCAAATCTCATAGTTTTCCTCAGTTGAAACGACCAACATTGTGTATCTTTCAAACCATTAGTCATAGCATCGAACCGTCTATTCCAACAACTCTAAATGGCTGGGTAAACGCTAGTGGAAACCTCATTTGGCACACATAGTCATTCGAACACCGCTGTCGATGACTCTGAGTTGAAGTGTCCCTCAAGGTCCCTTCAGCATGAAATTGATGATCTTTATGGGGTCATATCTCAGAGCTCGTGTGAGGTAGCATCGATCCTTCATGTGATATGAGACCATTTTTGCTGGGGCCTACAATAACCTATCTTGATTTTCAGAGATTCAAGTTTGTTTAAATTTGACAACACATTCTTGGTCAATGTCAAAACTCAAAGTGTTCCTCAGTTCAAACAGTCAACATTGTGTATCTTTCAAACCGTCAGTCGTAGCATCGAACTCTTTGTTCCAAAAACTTTGAATGGTTGGGTAAACGCTAGGGGCAACTTCATTTTCTACACAAAGTCGTTCGAATGCCGCCGATGACTTCGGGCCAAAGTGTCTTCTTGGTCCCTTCAACATGAAATTGACGATCTTTACGGGGTCATATCTCAGAGCTAGTGTGAGGTAGCATCAAGCTGTCAGATGCTACGGGACCATGTTGCCGAGGCCTACAATAACCTATCTCAATTTTCAAAGATTCAAGTTCTTTTAAATTAGGCAACACATTCTTGGTCGATGTCAAATCTCAGTGTTTCTCAGTTGAAATGACCAACATTATGTATCTTTCAAACCATCGGTCGTAGCATCAAACCGTCTATTCCAACAGCTCCGAATGGCTGGGTAAACACTAGTGGCAACCTCATTTGGAACACACAGTCGTTCGAATGCTACCGATGACTCCAGGCTGAAGTGTCCCTCAAGGTCCCTTCAGAATGAAATCGGTGATCTTTATGGGGTCATATCTTGGAGCATTGATCCGTTAGGTGCTATGGGACCGTTTTACTAGGGCCTACAATAACCTATCTCAATTTTCAGAGATTCAAGTTCATTTAAATTTGGCAACACATTCCCGGTCAATGTCAAAACTCAAAGTGTTCCTCAATTCAAATGGCCAACATTGTGTATCTTTCAAACCATCGGCTGTAGCATCAAACTGTCTATTCTAACAGCTCTGAATGACTGGGTAAATGCTAAGGGCAACCTCATTTTCCACACATATTCATTCGAACGCCATCGATGACTTTGGGCCGAAGTGTCCCTCAAGGTCCCTTCAACATGAAATCGATGATCTTTATGAGGTCATATCTCGGATCTCATACAAGGTAGTATCGATCTATTAGGTGCTACGGGACCGTGTTGTCAAGGCCTACAATAGCCTATCTCATTTTTTTGAGATTCAACTTGATTTAAATTTGGCAACACATTCTCGGTCGATTTCAAATCTCACAGTGTTCCTCAGTTGAAATGGCCAACATTGTGTATCTTTCAAACCGTCGGTCATAGCATCGAACCGTCTCTTCCAACAACTCTGAATGGTCAAGTAAACACTATTGATAACCTTGTTTGGTATACACAATTGTTCAAATATCACTGACCACTCCAGGGTGAGCAGGAGGATCAGTGCAAATATGTATTTAGACGCAAAAGGGCTTGTGGTCCATTTTGAAATTTGATCATGTATTTGGATCATGGAATGTTATTTAGATCATGTATTGATCATATTGTAACCCAATCTTAAATGTAAGCCTTAATGGCATTGATAAGCCTAAAAGGTACCTAGGGGTCAGTAGGAATGGTTATGTATTGATCTTAGGTTAGGGGTTGATGGAAATAACCTATAAGGGTCTATAAATATGTACTAAGGCCATTAGAGCCTTTACACAGTGTTAAAAGCACTAAATGTGAATAATCTTGTAAATTGCCTATATTGGCAATATAAGCCAAATAGGGCTTAATTGGAGTTAGTAGGGATTCTAAGTTAGTTTGGTTTGTAAAGGTTATCTCTAAACCTTTTATAAGTAGTTAGAGTGGGCAAAGGGTGTTGGATTTTTGAGTTGACAACTTTTGTTGTCAACTTGACAACTAATTCTAGTGTTTGTCATTAACAATCAATCAGTTAGGGGATAGTTAGAAGTTAGTTTGTAGGTTCCAGTCGGTCTTTTGCAATATTAGAGTCTATTTGGAAGGGATCCACATGAGTGGATAGGGAGAGAATGTTGTTGATCTGAAATGGATCGAGTTTGTATTAGCTTGAATCAATAAAATCAAAATTTCTCTGCACATTAGTATTCCACTAGCCTACGGGTACAATCAACAACAGTGAACTGTTGTAGTTGATCTAAATGTGATCTATGTTTAGTTTGATCTAGGAATGTTTATTTGCATTTTTTTTGACTTGGCTATAATATCTTTTCATTACCTTCATCACTGACAACACCAAGTATTTAACTGGTGTATTGACAGTGACTGGTACAGGGGTATAGTCAGCAACTAAGGGTTGAAATTCCCTAAAATGTAAGGGCACTCCCACCCCTGTGTTAATTGTAGATTTTTGGGAGATGCCTTGTATATATTTCATGCATTTCATATGACTTTAAGTGTAGGGAAGGAGCAAAGGTGGTGAGAAGGAACAGTGGCAGGCCTGGTGAACACATACAACAAAGGGTGTATTTGATAAGCACCAGTCATGCCTGGAAGATGCCTGATGAAGGGAGTGGGTAAGAGATGGTTTAAATGGTCTATGTGGATGTAGAGGAAGGTGTTAGAACCTTTAGTGTGGTTGTGAGTTGTAGGTAAGGGTAGTTTCCCTAAAACCTTAGGTTATTGACCCTAAAAACAAGGGTTTATTGATTTGTGAGTTTGATGAATGGTGGGACTTTTAAGAGTTTAAAAATCTTGTGTTTTGGAAGGTCTAGGAATAATTTTTCAAGCCTTTGAGTCCTGGAGATAAGCGGGGATAAGAGTTGCTTCTTTGAGCAAGGGCTAGTTAGGCCTAGATGGAGAGCTAGAGGGTGGAGAAAGTCTTCACCGGTCAAATGGTAGAAACTCGAGGTTGTTAGAAGTTTAATAACTTTGAAAAGGGTATTTGAAAATGTAAATACCTTTCTAGGTTGTTTGGGGATTTTGTGAGTAAATTGCTGATTTCAGGGTGTGAAGGGCTACTAGACAGGCCTAGAAAGGCTATAGAAGAGAAATGGTTGAAGTTGAGTTGATGAGAGTGAATGGGAAGTTGGAACATGGTAAATAGACCATGATAAGATGATTTATGGTGTTTGGAACAAGGTGAGAGGTCTAGTTGTAGTTTTGGCATGGTGGAGGCACTAGGTGCACTAGGTGGCCTAGGATAGAGTTGATGCTAGAAGGCATTGGAACAAAGAAACAAGGAAGTGAATTTGAGTAGTATGGTTGTGGGAGTGACTTAAAAAGTTAGAGAACTCAACTAGATCCTTGAGTGAGGTTAATTCCTTGAGTGGTTTCCAAGTTGTTTGTAGAATCCTCCAGTTGAGTTAGTCTCCTTAGGGTGATAGTGAATGTTGTCAAAGTTTACAGTAACAAGGAATGTTAGTCTCCTTAGGGTGATAGTGAATGTTGTCGAGTCAGTCTCCTTAGGGTGACAGTAATAATATACATCGATAAACATACAAGAATAACTATAAGGCATGGGAAACTTACAAAGCATAAGACATCCACATAAACATAAATTAGTATACATCAATACACCAAACACATGAATTGCATACCTAAAACATAAAAGAAAAATATTCGTAGGGCATGAAGCTAAATATATATGTCCAATAATGTCATACATTGAATATATTCAATATAGTTAAATTGGCTTCCTCAAAGCCAAATGGATGTACAACGTATCACTTATACAATATACAAAAAATATGTCTACTAATGCCATATAGGCATACAATCTATATCCCTAATCTAGTCCTTTCCCACCAAGGGAAGAAAACAAATCCCAATCTGTCTTAGATCATCGCATTAATGGAGATGTAGTGGATGCTATAGTCTTCTAAGTGCGCTCACTCATCCTCCTGTCTAGACTCTTTTGTAGCTCGAGCTGATAAAAAAAAATTTAAGCATCAATAACTAATATACATCAAAATTGAATTATACAATGACATAAAATTGAATATTCGCTTACCGCTAGCAAATAGTCACTATGTACATCCATCGAAGGTGCATGCTGATAATCTGGAGTAATAAGTCCCCACAACAATGATCAAAATAATAATTAAAATACATACATGAATATCATTATAAAATTTAATACAAACTATTAAAATAATAATTAAAATTAAGTGATCTCTTTCATACCTTAGTCAGTGCTTCAGAACTAGCTACTGCTGCAGCTACTCCATGATCCAAAGTATCATGAACAGAAGGAGGAGTCTCTGATGTCAATAATTGAAAATGAAACAAATAAATTATTATGTAGTTATCAAGATTACATATTTTTTTTACAACCCTACTAATGAGTAAATGATACCTCCGTGAAGGTTCCACCGCGTCCTTCAGTGTGCAGTGTTGATGTCGAAGCTCCAACATTCAACTAGTGCACATGTACATGGAAAATTATAAGATAACCATTCATATAAGAATGTACTAGTGACATGTTAATTATAATGCATTATTACATATATACGTGTGGACTCAATGGTGATGTCACAAAGCCAGCTGAAAGAATCTGATCACTGCAATGACCACTTTGCCTCTGGATTTTGATCATAATTTGTCTAGTAATTTAGTTATACATTCATTTATTAATTAAATATAATCAAATAAATCAAATTAACATGCAAATAAAGATACCTCAAGGAAAGTGGCACGATGCCTTTCGCTGTTTGTTGTGAATGTCGATGGCCCACCGGTGAACTGATGCACATGCACAATAAGTTATGATACAATTATTCATATAATTACATAATAATCAAATATATTAATTAAAATGTTTTATTCGATACATACTTGTGGAATTGATGACAATGTGTAGAAGGGGACAGGAGGATCATTGCCACTGACACTCTTGCCCTGAATTTTGATCATAATCAATAGGTACTAAATTAATTACTTATTCTTTTATAAATGAAATATGATCAAAGCAATTTAATGAACTTGGAAATATTTACTTGTGTGTCAATGCCAAATGTCATATTTAGAAAATTATCAGTCATCATTCCAGGATCCTCTTCCTCTCTCTCGACAGTACTGAATGTACAAAAGCATCCACATGACTGACAAATATGCCCCCTCAAAGATTGACCATGTTCACCCTCAACTAAAGGAGTTGCACACTGAATGAGAGTCTCTGTCAGAGCACTAATCGTGCCTAGTGTGTCTGCCTCTACATGTTTCTTCACAAAAGAAGGAATAGTAACATGATCCACCTGTGGCTTGCCAATAGGAACCCTAGGTGCGTTAGGGTCACGATGTGCCCCTGCTCTATTAAATGATGACCCCCCTCCTCTACCCTACGAATCTAGATAGTCAAAATAATTTGGCACCTCCTTGGGTACAAACTCGCAATAGAGTTTCCTTAAGAAATATATAGGAACCTTGTGATTGTTACAGGGAGGTGAATCAAAGACCATCCACCATCTCTCTCAAAATGTATTTTTAATGTCTTCATTTAAGAACCAATGAATTTGGAACCTCCTTGTTGTAGTTCTAAGAGTATCTGTGTCCCCTGGTTTTTTAAATAGCTTGCAAATGTCATCTTTTGTGATTTTTTATATTTTTTATGTCTGAATAAGATAATTTATTTGCATAATATTGTTTTTGTTCTTCTCTTTTATCCTTCCATAAATTAATTTGCCCACTAACCAAGCTTACGTGGGTCAAGATTGCTTCTAATGATTTCACAAGTCTTTCCCTTCTAGGATTTGTACCAATAGAATCTTTTAACCTCTTAATTAAAGATTCTAATTCTTTTTTCCCTCTTTCAATTTGGTTGATCAAATTTTCTTGTGTTCCAAGAGGAGGTTTCTCGATTGGTGGAGGCAATTGAGGCTCATTTTCTTCATTTGTTTCTTCATTCATTTCTTCATGAGGAGACGGAGGGTTTGGTTGAGGGAGATTATTTCTTCTTGGCAATTAGAAAAACTATATTTTAAAATCTTAATTACACACAAATTTTAACAAAACAAATTGCTTCAAAACTAAAATTTTAAAACAAATAAGAGGCATGGGCTGTAAAAACAATTACCTCTTCTTTCGGATCGAGCTTGATGACATCGTGGAGCCATTCTTTATGAAAATTGATGGATCAATGCAAAGAAATGAATTGCCCAAGCAAATGGATTCCGCGTGCACGCTTGGGAAGCCCTTCTTAGATGCAAACACATGTTTGTGGAAAGAAAATGGGCTTTCCCAAATGCAGAAAATACTATAAAGTATTTTTACAAAGCGTGTGCACTCTATAGGGCACACGAGCTTTGTAAAAACACTTTTTATTGTTTTACAAAGTGCGTGCGCCCTATAGGGCGCACGCGCTATGCTTTAGATTGCCCAAGCCTAAGGCTTGGGCAACCTAAGCCATAACACATGTAGGCTTGGGCAATCTAAAGCATAGCGCGTGTGCCCTATAGGGCGCATGCGCTTTAGTGCGTACACACTATAGTCGATGGGAGACCAAAAAGTAAAGTGGCACCTTTTTGGTCCCCCATCTTTGTGCATATACCCACCCCTAATCTCTCTCATTGTCATGTTACATATTTCCCTATTCTCTCTCTCTCTCTCTCTCCCTATCTTTATATCCACATGTATCTTCCTTTCTCCTCCTCTACCTCTAGACATGTCTTCATCTCTATATCTCTCCCTCTTTCAATCCCTCCATATATCTATTTGTCTTTTCCTTCATTCATGTATTCATTTATGGGATATGGAGAAATTTATGGCCATTTTATAGTAGTTGGTCATTCTTTCCCTAGTTGTAGTAAAGAGTGCACTTATTCCACCTCTATACATGTAGGTACAAAGGTTATTGTAAATGAATTTCTCATTTAAAAGTTGTCTTGAAATGGATTATCCTCTATAACATCTATTTCCATGAAGCTTGGACATCATTAGGATCAAGATTTAAAGTTGTGCAAATAAGGTATGATGTGTCAATGGAGATAAGGATTAAAGATGATAGGGTAGAGTTATCTAACTTCACATCTTTGTACTACAGGTCATTACATATTTCATATTTTAATGCTTCATGGATAAATCCTCTACTAAAATAGAAGTTGTATCATTATTTCCAAGTATTTAACTCAATTTCTATTATTTTGTCCAATCTATTAGAATATGAAGTTGATGTTATCATTGGTGTTGTCATTAATGGTTTCCATTGATGTTAACATATCTAATGCATAGAAGAGGTTTAGATGTAGTTTGTTTATTTTGGTGTATCAGTAGAAGTGAGAATTGGATGATGTGCTTCAAATATTTACTCTTATCTATATCATTGTTGGTTTCATTATCCATGCAACATATTGTGGATCATTTGATTGGGTTTGGTCCTATCTTGGAAGTGTTTGTTGTGTTTTGGTCAATGCATTTGAATTGTAACATATAGATCATATATGTTGGTACCGAAGATCTTAGTGATGGTGTAGCATGTTTTTATGTGTGAGGCATGTTGAATTGAATGAGGTAGTCCATGTTTCATTTCTTACCACCCCGAGAATGCTACGTTGTGACCTTTTAAAACTAGATTAGGTGGAGCTTGTTGTTGGCATGAGTTAGTATAAGTGAGGGGTGAATTCATTTTTTGTTGTATGCTTGTATGCGAGTATATGCAAAGTAAATATGAATCTGACAAGGGAAGATCTTTGTGTTGATGTATATGTGAGTTGATACAATCAATAGCAGACTATTATATCATTTCTATATTGCAAAGTATCCGTAATAGTGAATTTAGTGGTAGATTCAAATTTTGTTACTTTTATTTTAGCAGTGAGCCTATTTGTACTAGAAGTGAGGCTATTTGTATCAATAATTAGCCTTTTTCATTTCTAGGTAGTCGGCCCAACTGGCAGAGAGCCAACTAGTAGTGAGCCCTTTGTAAAACTCACCTTAACCAGTGTTCATTTCATGAGAATTAACTTCTCTTGGTTTTTCCCAATTTGGGTTTCCACATAAATTTTGGTGTTCAATGTGTTGATGATTTTTGTGCTTTCATTTTTACATCTATTAAAAACTTTTGATTAGTTTAAGATTTTAATGGATTAACATAAGTGAAGGAAATTATTTTTGAATAACTGATTCAACCCCCCTCAGCTATTCGGCCTATTAAAAAAATTGGTATTAGAGATTTGGTTCCTTAGAGAGAGCTTAATCACTTGAGGTAGATCTGATGCCGCACAAACTGAACAATCCCATGTTTAATGGATCTAACTATAGTTCATGGAAAGATTAGATGAGAGGATGCATTATATCGATTAATTACACTACCTAGTGTGTATAAAAAATATACCTTCATGAAATTATTTGTTAAAGATCAATTCAAATTATGAAAATTCAACAATTGAATTGGAAGCAATAATAAGAAACATCTCATGGCTCTCTATCTAAAGAAGCTAATGGATTGCTCTCATCTTAAGCATCATTAGAGACAACTCTAGAATGAGAAATTGAAACTATGCTAAATGCAATTCTAACAATTTAACTCAATTATGATAAATTATGCTAGGAATTCAAAACTAAATGCCTATAATAATGATGTAATTAAAAAAGGATGTTCATGGATGATTACTCCTAGTTTTTCCCACCCTTTATAGATTTTACAAATCTTAGGGGTAGAGTGAAGTTAACTATGATCAAATTTGAGTCAAGTTCATGGTTTTAAATGACGAGACAAAGTAAAGATTTTGGTTTCAAATGTTGGAGCAAAGAGACAAAATGAAGGGTCAAGATGCAACTCCAAGATGAGTGGTGTAGAATCAATTTTTCCTTGATCCATATGAGCTCATTCCTTCATTCCCATTGGTTCATTTGATTTTGTCCACATGTGGTGGGTGAGAATAATGAGAATTAACAATTGATTTAATTAATTTATTTTAGCCATGTCTCCCTTAAATGGGTTGAATTTGATTTGATTCCAACTATAAAATTAATCAATTGCACCATTATTTGATTTAATTAATCCACGATTTAGTCCTTGATTTCTCAATTTGAGTTTATTTGACCATTTTTAGGTGTATACAATTACCACTCTTTGAATTAATGTGTGAAGTGTGCTGGTTCAAAGAATATCTGATTGATTTGATTAACTGATGCCTGATCTAATATTGATAATTGATTTTAATAATAAAACCCTAATTTGTTGATGATACAGATTCCTGTTATGATACTCAACTCCTGATCTAATGCTTTGATTCAAAAAGATTCCCTAATTTTGATTCCCCACTGATGATTTCAAAATTTTGCATTTGATTGCCCCTAATTTGAAAATTCACCGATTGCTCTGATCACTAGTTATTATGATATGTTGCCCCCTTGGAAATGAAATGGAAGTTGATTTGATAAAATTTGATCATTTTGTAATTCTCACCATTTTTTCAAAGTTTTGTGATAAAGTTCTGCATATTTGATTTCATTTTCGGTAATGATTTGAACAAACGTTTTGATAATAATACCTTGGTTGCAAAAAAGTTTTGATATAGAATCAGGACCCTTGGTAAAAAATGTGATATAAATGCACTTTTAGGTGAAAGAGTATAAATAGGAGTTAAAATGTCCTTTTCACCATTCATTTTCACTTGCACTATTCCATTTTTGCTTGGAGCCCTCTAGTGAGATTGCAGCGATGTTGATCCTCGTTCATGAGCATAGGTTCAAGAGAGGCCGCAAATACCAATGCCCAACCGACTATGGACCTCTAGTGAGTACCTAGATCCTTCCCTATTTTTTATTTTTTTGATTTAGAATTTTTTTAGATTTTTAGGTGCTACAATTTTAGGTTTTTGCTTAATTTTTCCATATAGCGCATATGATAGTTTTATTAGTGCATAGGAAATAGTTTTAGTGCACCCACGTTCAGAAATAACACATAGGATAGAGTGAAATAATACTTAAAAATGATAACCCTAGGTTTATTTTAGCCCGTAGGATAGATGTAATAGAGTGGAGCTGTCTATAGTGCAAAATTAGAATTTTTGTAGCACGTAATATGGTGTAGAGTAGCACGTACAATGCAAAATAGTATGTTTGACATGTTTTACCATGTGTACCAATTTTAGTAGAGTGTACTATGTAAAATAGTAGTGTGTGTTATTTCACCACATAGATATATATGAAATGATGTGTATGATGTTTCCCTTTGCCTTTCTGACCTGATTGAATGCTTGTTTGATTCTTTGATTAATGTTATTGACCAATGATGATGTGTTATTCCTCTGATGAAAACAATTATTTAGATATTAGTTTGATCAATTTAATGAATATTTATTGTTAATCCTAATAGGTTGGTAGGATGATTTGATGTTTTTTCGTCCTCTCTTATTAGAGTTAGGAAAAAATTAATGTGCTCTAGGTGAGTGATAGAATAGCTTGATAGACTTGTGTTGATCCAACTAAATGATGTTACTAATTTCATTGCACTTGATTAGATAGGTTCACCTCCAGAAGCTATATATGTGGGGCCTATATCATTGGCCATTGGAGATGGTGGATTAGTTGTCAGATCAGGATCAATGATTTATTGTTCGATGTTGTCTATTCTTCTTACTAGACATGCCCTAGTTTTGAGTGAACTTTGGTCTTCTCACTGATATGACATAGTGTTGGCACTTTGACCATAACACATTGCATTTACCCATGGGTGAGATGACTATCATCCCCGAGGATGTGTATCGATTTCTTGGAATTATAACTCGGGGTGAGTTGGTTTGTTACGATCAGGTGTATGATGGTACAACATATAGATGAGTATTTGGTGATGCATCTATTGGTGATGACAATATACCATGGGCTTAGTTCATCTCTTTCCTCACACTTCCTACAGTACTGGGTGTTTTGATTGGTAGCTTCCTCCTTCCTAACAAATGAGGTCACAAATTTGTAGTCAAATGGGGTCGCATTTTGGGGGATTGTTGGAAATATGGATGTAGTAACTCAGAGGGGGGGGGGGGGTGAATCAATTAACCACAAAATATTACCACTGATCCCTTAGATGTCCTATTAAATTATTTACTACTGACATACAAAGAAATGCTGAAACTCGGTAATTGCAGAGAGTGTTAATTAAAATTGTTCTTAAGCATTCATCAGTGATTAACATGCATGAATAAAGAAAATACCATGAACATAAGAGACACCGGATTTAATGTGGAAATCCAATATGGGAAAAACCACCAATGTAACTAGTTACTGATTTTCACTCTTCTGAAGTGATGCCCTGTTAGGAGCCAACCCGGTAAAAGGTTACAAAACACACTGTTAGGTGTGACATTATTAGAGGATTTAATCACCCTGCTAGGAGTGGCCTTGTAAGAGGTCTTGAAACAATTCAATAGAACTGTCACTTTGTTAGAGGATTTACAAAATGGTTGTTAAACCAACTCGGTTAGGAGATTTTGAAATCACTGCTACAATGGTAAGAAAGTAATAATGAAGTGACCTGAATAGTGATGCAACTGAATTGCTGATTACAGATCTTTATTCTGCTTCACTAGATCCTTCCTGATCAAATATATCTCTACTACTCTTCAAGGATATCTAACCATCCTTCAAAATTCGCTCATACTATTCTTCTCTTTCACTTGCTTTTTTTCATCCTCATAATTCACAACTTGACCTTCTATATATATACCATTAGGATTGTCAAGTCGGCACTAATAATTATGATAAAACATTACTAATCATTAAAACAGTTGGCTGGAATAAACCAACTTTATTTCTCACATTGACAAAATCCTTTACTGGGCTGACCTTGCTCGGTAAACATTAATCTAAAAAAGATTTCCTTTGGTGACCGAGAGAACTCAGTAAGTACTGTGAATTCTTCAACGTCCTTTGGAGACCGAGTGAACTCGGTAGACACTAACTTTCCTTTGATAACCGAGGAAGCTTGGTTAACACTGTTTTCTACCATACTTTTCTTTTGACACCCGAGAGGTCTCGGTAGACACTGGGAACTGCTTTGTTGACCGACTGAGCTCGGTAGACACTGGGAACTGCTTTGCTAACCGACTGAGTCTCGATAGACACTGGGAACTATTTTGCTGACCGACTGAGCTGACAATTCATATGACATTTGTGTGACATCAAAGACAACACATAATCATTCCAACAATCTCTTTTAGACAATTATATCCAACAATCTCCCTCTTTGACATTGATGGCAACACAATATGTCATAGCACAATGAAATTTCACAGCAAACATAGAATAAGGAACATATCCTTAGCTTCATTCTGATTCTCATCTCCCTCTGTCAACAAACTTCTCTCTCTGACTGAAAACTCTCCCTCTTTTTTTAAAAAAAATTCTCTTTCTTAGAAATTTCATGAAATAATGACAGCAAACAACAAACTCTCCCTCTTTGACAACACATGCCAAAGATAACACACTTCCAGTGAATACCAATCTACCTTAAGTATTGATTCATATGCAATGATTCCTTGACTATGCTGCATCAACTGACTAATCTTCAACATGCTTTGGTTGATGAATTACTAAAACTCAATTTAGTGAGCCTCGGATAGGGGAATGACCCCTAACTTACCTCTTAGATATAAGAATGCATCCTTAGGTAGTGGCTTGGTGAAGATATCTACAATTTGTTCTTTTGTATGAACATATTCCAATCTGATTTCCTTGTCCTGCACCAATTCTATGACAAAGTGATATTTTATAGCAATGTGTTTGGTTTTGGAATGCATTACTGGATTCTTTGAAATATTTATTGCACTTGTATTATCACATAACATAACAACTGGTTCTTTGATCTCAACTTTCATGCCTTCTAATAACTGTTTGAACCAAACAATATTAGAGTAGTTTACTGCTGCAGCAATGTATTCTACTTCTGCTGTGGATTGGGATGTGCAATTTTGCTTTTTACTGGTCCAAGATGCTAACCTTTTGCCAAGAAAAAATGCTCCACCACTTGTACGCTTTCTGTCATCAATGTTTCCTGCCCAATCAACATCAGTAAACACTTTTAAGTCCAGATTGCCTCCAAATTTATACCACAAGCCATAATCTTCAGTTCCTCTTAAGTACCTCAAGATTCTTTTGATTGCCATCATGTGATTTTCTCTGGGGTTTGCTGAGAATCTTGCTACTATACCAACTACTAAGGCAATATCAGGTATTGTATGTACTACATACTGTAATTTTCCAATCATTGATCTATATAAGGTCTGATCTACTTCTTTTGAATCATCATCTTTGGTAAGCTTCAGTCCAGTACACATGGGTGTACCAACTAGTTTTGAATCTTCCATACCAAACTTCTTAAGTATTTCCTTGATGTATTTAGACTAAGTAATGTAGATACCATTCTTTCTTTGCTGAATTTGAAGTCCAACAAAGAATTTTATCTGACCAAACATAGACATTTCAAATTCTTTGTTCATTTGCTCTAAAAATTCTTTGCACTAATCATCATTCCCTGTAAACATAGTATCATCCACAAATATTTCTGCCAAAATAATTTTGTTATCTGGTCCTTCTTTGATGTATAAATTACTGTTGTCATTAGCTCTTTTGAAACCAATCTAAGTTAGATAGTTATGTAATCTTTCATACCATGCTCTAGGGGCTTGTTTCAGACCATACAGTGCTTTGTGTAACTTGTAGACCATATCCCTTTTGTCTGGATCCATAAAACCTTCAAGTTGCTCAATGTAGACTTCTTCATCAAGAATACCATTGAGAAATGCAGATTTTATATCCATTTGATATACCTTAAATCCTTTATGTGCTACATATGCAAGTAGAGTCCTTACACCTTCTAATCTTGCAACAGGAGCAAAAGTTTCTCCATAATCTATACCTTCTTATTGAGAATATCCTTTACATACCAATCTTGCTTTGTTTCTTGATACTTGACCATCTTCATTCAACTTATTTCTGAATACCCATTTTGTCCCAATTACATTTTTATCTTTAGGCCTAGGTACAAGAGTCCATGTCTTATTTTTCTCTATTTGCTCTATTTCTTCATTCATAGCCTCAATCCAACTTTCATTTTCCAATGCATCTTTGACATTTTTAGGTTCAAAATCAGCAAGTAAACATTTACCTTTTAGTTTATTCCTTGTCATATTGCCATCTGATTTGTTTCCAATAATCTGATCTGGTGTATGATGCTTCCTAACATACTTGGCCAATACAGGTTCCTTTCTTCTTGAATGAGTTACATTGTCATCTTCTTGAATTTCATCTTTAGGTTCATTTTGCTTGGGCTCGGTAGATATTTTCTCAGTAGCTTCAGGCTGAGACTCGATTTCTTATGATTCGGTCTGAACTTCTTCTTGTGACTCAGTCTGAACTTCTTCTTCTTGTGACTCGGTTACTGTACTGGGCTCGGTCGATGTAGTCTCCTTATTGACAGATGTGTCTGGCAATGTATCAGGTTCAATGTAAACAAATCTTCTATAATCCTCTGGTTCCCTTTTGCTTTCTTCTTCAGTCTTTTCTGCAAACTCATCTACTTTCACATGTGCACTTTCTATGATTTTATGAGTAGACAAATTTAGAAATTTATATGCCTTACTTTTGCAAGAATATCCCAAAAATATTCCTTCATCACCTTTTGCATCGAGTTTTCCTTTTCTAGATTCTTTCAAGATGTAACATTTACTACCAAATACTTTTAGGTAACTTACATTGCGTTTATAGCCATACCATAACTCATAAGGAGTTTTGAATGTGTCTTTCCTCAACTGTACTCGGTTCAAGGTATGAACTGTAGTGCTAATAGCTTCCTTCCAGTATTTCATAGCAATGTTCTTTTCAATCATTAGAGTCCTTGCACAATCCATGATAGATCTGTTCCTCCTTTCAACTATTCCATTCTGCTCAGGAGTTCTTGGAGCTGATACCTATCTTTTGATTCCTCTTTCAATGTAGAAATTATTGAATTCATGGGAGATGAATTCACCACCTCTGTCTGATCTTAAGCACTTCATTCTTTTTCTTGTTTCCTTTTCTACTCTTGCCAAATACCATTTGAATTTCTCAAATGCTTCTGACTTTTCTCTTAAATACATAACAGTCATCATTCTAGAGTAATCATCAACAAAGAGAATAAAGAATTTTTCTCCAATATAGCTTTCAATTCCAATAGGTCCACATAAGTCAGTATGCACAATATCCAAAATATCTTCAGATTGATAGTTTTTACTTTTAAAGCTAGTCTTTCCCATTTTACCAATCTGACAATTCTTCCATAGACCAATATCAGGTTTCTTCAAAGTAGGAATACCTCTTACTTTCTTGAATTTGCTTATTTTCACCATATTATCAAAATTTACATGACATAACCTTTTGTGCCATAACCAACTTTCTTCAATTTGAGCAATAAAACATGAGCATTCACCGAGATCAAGATAAAATAGATTACCTTTGGTTTGTTTGCCTGAACCAATCAGTTTTCCTTTGTCATTCAGTAGTCTTGCTTTGCCATTCATGAATTCAACCTTGAGTCCACTGTTGATTAGCTGTGCTACACTTAGAAGATTATGTTTTAGTCCTTCAACCCAATATGCGTTATCACATATAAGTTCTTTGTTTAATGAAATTCGTCCTCTTCCTTTTATACAACAAGGTTCATTGTTTCCAAACCTTACACTACCACCATCATAGTCTTCAAAATGTTCAAACTTAGTTTTGTCACCAGTCATATGATGTGAGCATCCACTGTCTATAATCCATGTATCATTTTTGCTTATATGAGAGATAAGTGCCATCTCATCTTCATCATCATCAGATTCATCTTTTACAGCAATGAAGACAATTTCTTCTTCACTATCATCAAAATCCTTAGCCAAAAAACATGTTTTCTTACCTTTATCCTTGAATGATTTGAAATTCTTCTTGCCATTGTACTTGTGACCTTTCTTCTCATCTTTGCTTTGTTTGTTTGGGCACCTAGCTACAATATGACCAATTTCTTCACATGAAAAATAGATTAAGGGAGTTTTACCTTTGTATTTACCTCTGCCTCTAGTATATTTCTTTGCAATTAATGCTTCAATAACTTCAAGATCACTATCTGAACTTTCCTCTGATTCTTCTTCACTTTTTGACTGGATTTTCTTGCCCTTCTTAAGTGAGAGTTTGGCCTCAAATGCTGATTCAATATTTTTTGAAGTTGGAACATAGTTATCATAGTTGTCCAATTCAAAAGCTGTGAATCTTCCAACTAAGGCATCCAAAGTTATATTGTGATTTTGTTCACATCTTCTTTCTTGAATAGCATATACTCTTATTGCATAGATAGGAAGCAATGTTCTAAGAACCTTACTTATAATAGTTTCATCATCAATTTTTCCTCCAGAAGCTCTGACTGGACTAACACTCACCTTGATCCTTTCAACATATTTTGCAATGTTTTCATCTTCTTTCATCTTCATCTGTTCAAATTGTCCTCTTAGGCTTTCTGCTTTGGCTCTTTTCACATTGTCATCACCACCATAAATTTTCTTTAGCTTGTTCCACATTTCATAGGTAGTTGTGCAGTCTTTGATCTCATCAAATTCTTCATAGTTAAGGGCTGATGAAATATCTATCATCATGGTGTTATGGTTCTTTTTCTCTGCAATGTCTTCAACAGTTAATGTGCCAGTAGGAACATTATATTCTTGATCAATATATTTGCATCTTGAATCACCAATGGAAGCCAGATGAAGTCTCATGAGACCTTGCTATGCTGAAAAATTATCTCTGTTAAGCCTTGGAATTTCTCTCTTGTAAGACATCCTGATCTTTAGCTTAGGTCCTTAAAACCCTTCATGCAAGCACCAAAAGCTCTGATACCAATTGTTGGAAATATGGATGTAGAAACTGAGAGGGGGGGGGGGGGGGTGAATCAGTTAACCGCAAAATATTACCACTGATCCCTTAGATGTGCTATTAAATTATTTACTACTGACATACAAAGAAATGCTAAAACTCGGTAATTGCAGAGAGTGTTAATTAAAATTGTTCTTAAGCATTCATCAGTGATTAACATGCATGAATAAAGAAAATACCATGAACACAAGAGACACCAGATTTAACGTGGAAACCCAATATGGGAAAAACCACCAATGTAACTAGTTACTAATTTTCACTCTTCTGAAGTGATGCCCTGTTAGGAGCCAACCCGGTAAAAGGTTACAAAACACACTGGTAGGTGTGACCTTGTTAGAGGATTTAATCACCCTGCTAGGAGTGGCCTTGTAAGAGGTCTTGAAACAATTCAATAGAACTGTCACCTTGTTAGAGGATTTACAAAATGGTTGTTAAACCAACTTGGTTAGGAGATTTTGAAATCACTGCTACAATGGTAAGAAAGTAACAATGAAGTGACCTAAATAGTGATGCAACTGAATTGCTGATTATAGATCTCTGTTCTGCTTCACTAGATCCTTCCTGATCAAATATATCTCCACTGCTCTTCAAGGATATCTAACCATCCTTCAAAATTCGCTCATACTATTCTTCTCTTTCACTTTCTTTTTTTCATCCTCATAATTCACAACTTGACCTTCTATATATATACCATTAGGATTGTCAAGTCGGCACTAATAATTATTATAAAACATTACTAATCATTACAAATGTCAACTGGAATAAACCAACTTTATTTCTCACATTGACAAAATCCTTTACTGGGCCGACCTTGCTCGGTAAACATTAATCTGAAAAAGATTTCCTTTGGTGACCGAGAGAACTCGGTAAGTACTGTGAATTCTTCAACATCCTTTGGAGACCGAGTGAACTTGGTAGACACTAACTTTCCTTTGATAACCGAGGAAGCTCGGTTAACACTATTTTCTACCATACTTTTCTTTTGACACCTGAGAGGTCTCGGTAGACACTGGGAACTACTTTGTTGACCGACTGAGCTCAATAGACACTAGGAACTGCTTTGCTGACTGACTGAGCTCGGTAGACACTGGGAACTGCTTTGCTGACCGACTAAGCTGACAATTGATATGACATTTGTGTGACATCAAAGACAACAGATAATCATTCCAACAATCTCCTTTAGACAATTGTATCCAACAGGGATATGATAGCTCATCCCTATAGATTTGATTGGGGTTCTTGTGTGCTAGCTTAGTTATACCATGAGCTACATCATGTTGTATACAAAAAGGGTGTCACACTTTCTACTAG
The DNA here is from genome assembly GCA_027943335.1 of Chamaecyparis obtusa. Taxonomy (NCBI): domain Eukaryota; kingdom Viridiplantae; phylum Streptophyta; class Pinopsida; order Cupressales; family Cupressaceae; genus Chamaecyparis; species Chamaecyparis obtusa. Next base: position 576,013 of record BSBK01000654.1, read on the forward strand.
TGCATTATTATTACAATTATGGACATGGGAGCACATTCTTGTTACTAGGTAGATTACTACTTGAGATAGGTATCCTAGATGGACGTATGTGTACATCTATTAGGGAGTCATTATCCAGCCTCATCTGGGAAAGATGTACTACCAGAGGTGCATGCTTGATGATATTGATCAGGTGAGATGATGTCCCTAACTTGGCTGAGGCATGGAGAGAGGATGATTTTGAATTACCATATATGTTCATGCCATAATGGATGATCGGTCACACTCCTATGTTCATTCAAAGATTATTTTTTCATAGGGTTAGGCATCAGTTTGGTTGTGTACACAGTATGCCATAGGGTTTGGCAATTTATGCACAAGTACAGGCTAAGAGATCCTTATGGGGTCCATAGGTGGAGTATTGGGTAGCACATGATGAGATCCTTGGTATCTTGTATTTAGCCTGGGATATGAGAGATTATGTTGTGGATGTAGACATGGAAAATGATTATGCTCATTGGTTCATTTGACATCCATTCCCTCAATTCATAGATCTAGTAGAGTCGATCCCTGACATTGATGAGTGATCAGACAATGATAAAGGAGATAGGAGAGGCAAAGGATGGAGGAGGGGGAGATATCTGATGAGAGGAGGTCAAGGTGTTGGACAGGTTTGGCTATTGGTCCTCCTAGAGGTGGTAGAGTGAGTATGAGGGGTGACAGAGTTTGGATCAGGGGTTGAGGAGTTCAGATGAAGGGTGGAGAGATAGGTGATAGGGTTCCTCATCAACTAGATGTCTAAAACTAAATGACCTCCTAAAACACTTAAAAATGGTCTTATAATGACCTCTAACATTGACCAAAATCCTATATCTACCATTTAAACCTTTTAAAGACCATAAACCTTATTCCCATTACATGGTGACCCTTGTAGGGCTATTTGCCTTATCACGGCAATATTGACCACAATTGACCATAGTATATTTTTCATAGGCACTAGTGGCCCAAATTACAAATTATTGAGACCTTGTAGGTCTTTGTAGTCTTTAGTGTCTACATTTACTTAAGGTCAACCAAGTGACCCCCTTTTATTCATGAGGTGCTCTGCACCATACTCCCCATGTTGGAAAATTTCCAAGTCCTCTTGGAAATGAAATCTACAAAACAAGGCATTAGAAAAAACAAATAAACCTTCATTTTGACCTTGGGCTTAAACATAGATGCATCATGACATCTTGGCCTCACTTGGCCTTGCAAATCTTGAACCTCTGGTATCATAACTCGTGAGTTTCCCCCTATGGGAAAAATGTGGGTCATTCATTAATTAGTACTCCCCATTTCATCTGCTTCATACACATGTACTTTTAGAATGTGTACCCAACATAGGTACTCTACCAACTTGTCACCAAATTGACATGGCTCCATACTTGGAGTAGTTGTCCAAACTTGAGCATTTTCTTGACCCTTCACTACAACCTTAATTTTCATAATATGTTTTCCATGCTTGAGAAAAGTGAACTCATAATTTTTATACTCTATAGACCTTTGGTCCATCAATACGGCTGTAAGTGGCTTGATATGGAAATCAAGTGCCTCTAAGTGACACACCTCTAAGGTTACCCATGCAACCTTCATACTCGCCATCTTTAAGGCCTCTTCATGGCCCACCAAACTAACTAGAGTCTCTTCCCTTGAGACTAAATTAGACATTACAATCTAGTTACCTTCCTCTATATGCCATCCTTTTTGGCAAAAAAAATCATCCTCCATCTCTGATTCAACTTGTAGAACTTCTATAACATTGGGTTCCTCATGTCCTTCACCATACATGTGATATGAAACATTATGTATCTTCTCATTAGTAAGTGCTTTGTCCTCTTGTTTTTGCTTATTCAAAAGCTCATCCCACCTATCTTACTCTAGGAGTTCTGCTACCATCTTCTTGATTTCTTGTTGTTATCTCTATTTGAGCATTAATGATTGTCATTAGTATCAAAGACATTGGTCGATTACTTATATTAACCCAGTCGGTAACTGCAAGCAATACAAGCCAGTCGATTAAGTCTTCATACCGAGCACAGAATAGTTTTACCGAGCATCAAACACCGATATCGAGTGATAGTAAATGCTGAGCACCAGTATAATCACCGAATAATATATACAGTGTTTATCGAGGATCACATAAAATGGCATAGGAATCAGGATTGGCACATCTATCTATGCAAATGGTTACAACAGAATCACAAAATGTTTTACCAAGATTGAGGATAATTTATTGTTGAGATATTAATTAAATGTGATGAAGATCTTATGTTATTGTTTTGATCTAGGTTATTTTTGTACACCGTAGATCTTAAGGTTTTCTCTAAGATATTGTAACCTAATTTTGTTAAGCAGCATAAAGCAGTATGCTATATAATTGTAATTTTGCATCTTTTTTATGTAACTGATGGATGAACGAAGAAGTTCTTGAAGCATTAGGCAACTTCAAGATTATCAGCTGACAGATAAAGCAGAACAATCTTCAGAGGTAATCAAATTAAAGAAGAATCAGAAACAGGCTAACCGAGTACTTTAGAGCAGAGATCTTCACACAAAAAAGGTGATATCTATTCAATATTTCATAGATCTATATCAGACAAATTGAGTTGTCATTAGCAGATAGTTACCTATTGCTTTCTAATCACTGTAATAGAGTTTTGGTAAAATCTCCTAACAGAGTAGACCTAACAGTCTTTTTGTAAATCCCTTAACTGAGTGCACACTCAAGAAGTGTTGTTAAAATCCTATCACTAGGTAGATCTATCTGATCTAATATGTTACTCCTAATAGGGTAAGATCACCAGAAGTGATCACCACTTGTAGCCCTAATAGGAAAACCTTTTCTATCTGCAGTAGTGAAGAATTTGTGGGTGTCATCCCCACCATAGTTTTTACCTTCTAAAAAGGGTTTCTGTGTTAACAAAATACTTGTGTTATGAGTTGATTATCTTGTTGATTTCATGCTATTTATCTTTGATAGTTAAATGAATGAATGATGCTTGCAATGGATACAAGTATTGTTTGAAGGTTACTACTGTTTGCTATTTTAGATTTGAAAGGTTTATAAGTGAAATTTTTTGTGGACACTGATTCACCCCTCCCCTCTTAGTACCCTATCTCTCCAATCCAATAATTGGTATCAGAGCTCAATTCTCTTATTGGACAGTTTAACCACTGAAGGGTAAAGATCTAGTCATGGAGAGGTATAAGTTAGATAAAACTATAAAGAATCAAAAGATTCAAATGCAGATGTTTGTTGAGCATTATAAGCAAGCTAAAGATGGATTGAGGAAATTACTAGTTGAAAGGAATGTTAGGAATGAATGCTGAAGCCTTTGGAAATCATTCTATAGCAGTGGTTGTTGCATTCATGACTATGATTGTCATTGATGTCAACACAGTAATATTCTGGAGTTTAGCAGAAAGGCAGGCACAATTTTGTTTTGCACACATGTTATATTGTAGATTGAGTTATGCATAGTTGATGGTATGTTCTTTGTTGTATTATTAACCTATGGTTAAGAGCACCAAAAAAAATTCATTTATTCATGAAAGTTATAAGCATTTTGGTGGAAGCAGTATTCTAGTAGTATTCCTATGTAGTGGTTTTTGGTAATCGGAGGATATCTCCTAATCGGGATGGAATCTGATTCTGTGCAGTTAAAGGGAAGTTTGAGACTCATTGGTGGTGACGTGGTTCATAGCACAAACTTTGAGGTCACACAATTGGAAAGTTATTTTATCTGAAAGTTGATAGTTTTATGTAATTTTGATGTAGCGTGTTGAGATTATTATTTTGTAATTGCATGCCGACTCATTTGTAATTATTTGAGTGTGGTATAAAGGAAGGAATGTTTTCCTTGTTATGTGTGGATTGAAATAGTTGTGATATGAAATTGTGAAAGTTGTGATGCGAATATATGCATGAAGTGAAGAATAGAGCTAATTTAGTGATGAAGGAAGACTTGTGAAGTACAGAGATCTGGATTTGTGATCTTATGTAGCAGAGAGTGTGGTTTTGGCACAGTGTGAAGGAGGTAACATATTTCATATTATTCTATTGAATAATCCTAAGATCTATTGGACAGTGAGTTCAGAGATCTTGCCTTGAAGCTATTTGGGCAGTGGGTCCTTCTGTCTTCCTTAACTCCTAATAGGGTTAGAATCTTTTAACAGGGATTCAAAATCTCCTAACAGAGATTCATATGTACTAAATGTATTTCATAAGACTCCTAATAGGATCCATCCTCTAACAAGGAACTTTCATATTAGTGCATCATTTTGTGGGCATCATTCCCATCGGGGTTTACTCTTTGATCAAGAGGTTCCCTAGTTAACATATCTTGTGTTATTGTGTCATTGTGTATGATTATCTTTCTATGGTTGGTTACCACATTAATTATATGGTTTAATGATGTTGAAGTTGATAAATGGTTTAATTATTAGATAACTGATTCACCCCCCCCCTCTCAGTTATCTTGGGGATCTTTGCTTTCTAACAAGGAAGAACCTAGCTATTTTGCAAAATGAGATTGGTTACCATGAAGAAGTGATTGATGATGTATTTGGTCATATCAGATCTAGTTCAGGAAGTATTTCTAATGGATCTGAAAGTATAGTCTTTGACTTGATTGAAAATAATCTTCACTTAACCGAACAAGTGAAAGCACTGCAAATCGGACAAGAATCTTAGATGGTAAGAATGGTAGAAGTAATGAACAATGCTAGACATGATGAGAAAGAAAGGAATCTAGCTATTAAAGACCGAAGACTGATAATTGAACAACTTCAAGCAAAAGAAAATGAGATTCACAGACTCATTGAGCACCATTTCGAAATATCAAATCAGATGGTGATTATGAATTAGGAGGTCAACTGAGTTAATGGTGAATTGTCAAGAAAACTTGAAGATATAGGTGTTCTTAGAGAAGAGAATGAAAAGCTGAGAAATGAAGTGAAAACTCAACAACATCATCATGAAATGAAGAAATTGGCTAAGGATAGTTCTAAAAGGATTGATGATTTTCTAATTAATCAAAGAAGATTTGGAAGCAAAGCTAGAATAGGCTATACGAGTGAAGGAGAATCATCACAACAAGCTAAAAAAGTCAACAACAATCAAAATCAAAGACCTAAAGTGTTGACATGTTATCACTATGGAAAACTAGGACATACTTCTAATGTCTGTAGAAGCAAAGCACAAGGTAAACCTCAAGTCACTCCTAGATTTAATGGATATTGTTAGTACTGTGGAAAATTTGGTGACCAAGCTTATGAGTGTAGAGCTAAATAGAATAAGAATGCTAACAATCCTACTATGGAGAAATTATGTTACACTTGCAATAAACATGGACACACTACATGAGAGTGTAAGGCAAAAATGAAGCAAGTATGGACTCCAAAGCAGAAGACACAATGCAAGCCTTATCAACCGAAGAGATAAGGTAATTCTTATGTTTGGGATTGCAACACATGGACTAACTATATTGCATGCGGTAGATATGGGCACATTGTAGCAAATTGTAATAGCAAAAGATTGGCTGGACAAGTACTAGAATGACATGTTTGCACTGTCATAAGGTCGATCATCTAAGCAAGGACTATAGAGACCGATCATTAGAAGAAAATCATGTATTTGAGAGTGGAAACACTATTGCAAATATCATGAGAATAAGGAACGACATGTGGAAGAAAGCATCAAATGAGAATGCTGAGTCAAGTAATACTGTCAGTGAAACCTCATCCATTGGATTAGGTGACATTGGTACTTCCACCTAAGGTGATATAGGTATGTATGGGATTGACATTTTAAAATGATTATATTTTACATACAGTTCCTTATATATGATGAGCAAATACCAAATCTACATGAATAAAGATGTATTGTGGTTTATATGTTATGAGCTAACAAAGTCACATAGTCGGTAAATGTTAGACCGAGCAATGGTTACCCATGGGTAATCACTATTCAAGGTTAACCGAGTATCAGTATCAACCGAGAAAAGAAATCATGTGTTAACCGAGCTGATGAAATTTTGTAGTCGTCACCGAGTTGACAATTGTCATGAACTAGAAGTAGGTCGAGCATTTATTGCATAAAGTTTTGAGCGAGAATACAAAAAATTCTATAAATACAAGGAAGACTGAGTTCATTTTTCACATTGTGATTTCAGAGAGCAAAAATTTCACAGAGCAAGTTCAAGCAAAGAATCTTTGAAGCTAATCCAAAGCAGTTGCAGATCAAACTGAGCACACTCTTTGATATATTCTGAGTAAGTTGAAACCCTACCGAGCATATTTCTCATACTTATCAAAAAACCTAGTTTGTTGAAATGGCATCTACTGTGAGTTCTTCTAAAGTTGTGGAAGAGGAAGTTAATCTTGTAGTGTCAGCAAACTATGATGAACCGAATTACAAGTTACACCCTGAAGTAGCATCTAAAATGGATTCAGCAGGTGCTTTTTTGAGCATCCCACCTAGGGTTTTATTGGTTAAAGACATACGTTTGTAGATTCACTGTAAAATTGGGGAAATAGGAGACTTTGACATGTATGTTTCATATTAGGCACTTTGTGATGAGAAAATAGAGCTAAAACCATAGCATAAATAGGTTGAAACACTTGGACTCACCAATGCCCTAAATTTTTTGAAGAATTTTAAGAATGAATGGATTAGGGTTGTGTTAAGCCGTTATCATGAGGGCACATTCTGGTTAGAAAAACTGATCCAAGTGACAAAGAGAATAATTAGAAGGGTTACTGGTTACCCTACTACCGACAAAGCCAAGGCATTCCGAAGTTCATTGCGAGTTGATGTTGAGAAAAATACTGGCGTAGCATGGGATGGTAGAGCACTGAAAATTGCATCCATTATGGATCCAGAAGTTAAGTTTGCAGCACATGTAATTAGCTATAAGTTTTTCCAATCGAGCAGAGTAAATAGTGTACCGTGTAGTGCAGTAGACATGGCTTACAAAATTATAAAGAAGGGTCATTAGATAGACCTTGTCGAGCTACTTTTGAGACAAGTTGAAGAAAAAATGAAAACAATCAGGTCACAAAAGTCCAATACCTATAAGTTTGGATCATTACTAGTATGTTTATTTTTCTATCTCCAGAAATTCTTTCCTTTTATCGGTCACACCAATTGGTCTACTGACAAACCGATAACTTCACAAATTTTTGATATTATGAAAGGTCTGGGAGATAATGCAGAAAATGTTATGGATAGTTATTTTGAGGATTTTAAGGTAAAGATGAATCTGAGAAGCAAGATTCTAAGTTCACTGGTCGAGAAGTATGAGATGGATATCTGTTTCCTAGTGAACACTGACCACACTATGATAAAATCTGTTGAACCAAGGATTAAATCGCTAGCACCTATGAGATATGAGATGGATCATGATTTTAGTCTAAAATATATTAAAGCATTATTGGCTTTATCGAAGGACAAAAAGGCTAAAAGGTTTGGAACCTATGAAGAGGCAAAATCAAGAATAAAAATTGATCTTGTCATCAGTAAAATGACATGGAAATCAAAGAAAATGAAGAAATTTTTATCTGAGAAATTTGAAAATGTATCTGACTCATCAGAGGAGTCACCGGTTGAACCTGAAACTGAAGGTTAGTTAATGTTGGCTGACAAACCATATGATAGTGAGGAGATCGAGTCCAAAAAAGAACAAGACTCTATACCGGTTTCTCCCACACCAGTTCCAAAGAAGAGGCAGTTGCCAGTGCAAATAGGTGCACAAACAAGGTCATCAACTATAGCTTCATCACCATAGAAAAAGGGAGTTGTAAAGGTAACAAAACATAAGGTAGCTACACCAACAAAAACATATGCAAAGAGAGGACACAAGGTTGTAGCTGAGGCACCAAAGAAAAGGAGAAGATTGATAAGAAATAGAGAAGACCTTGAGGATGATGAAGATGAAAACAATCAATTCAAGGTTGGCAGTAATAAGAACAAGTCAATTGATGAGGTTGTTGCTGACATAATCGAGAATGGAAATCTTGCAGATCTGAAACTTAGTAAGTTTGACAATATGTCAAATGAGGATCAAAACAAAATTGAGGAAGCAATGATCCAAATGATGATACACTTCAAACGAGTTCCATTAGAGTTTGAATTATCACTGCCCAAGGTACTTGAAGAAAGAATAAACCAGAAGTGGTCATATGCCTTGGACACTGAGAAAAGGATGAGGGAACAAGCCCTAGTATCGATTGCACTAGACTTATCTCTTGATGAAATTAAGGAGCTTATGGATACTTATGTTTAGAGATTCAAAATAAAGAACCGAGCTATGCAAATAATAGATGAGAATCTGGCAGATCTTGATGAGTCTGGTCAACTCATCTGGAGTTCACTTTTAGCAGTCAGAGAGCAAAATGAGAAAGTTGCATTTCAAAATTTGTCTAAAAAGAGATAGAAGTCAAAAGGTAAAGGTATATTCATTGATGATGATGTAGCAATGAAAACAACTGAGTCCCTAGTATCATTTACCAAGGTAATTGATACAACACTTGTAAAAGAGATTAAGGATAGTTCACAAGATGCACCAGATCTAGTAGAGATCTAGGTCAAGGAGAAAAATTATAATGATGTACTTATTGAGGACATCACAAATGATGATCCTGATGATAGGGATGAAGATGATGATGTGAACATTGCACCCAATCACACACAGGATGAAGGTCAAGCTACCGAGTGTGCATTTAAATCATTTTCGGGTGAGCTTCCTATTCTTGTTGAAGTAGTAGAAATGTTATCATAGGAACAACCCGATGGCTCAGACCTTGAGCAACCACAAGATACAACAGGGGAACAAAGCACTGAGACACCTGCAAAGGAAAATAAGTCTGAAGAGAAAGAGGCACCTGAAGTAGAGGCAAAGGATCAGGAGAATCCTACTATAACCGAGGCCACTCCACCAGACACTACATTAGAGGCTCAATCATAGACAACCAACACCAAGATTATCGAGGAGCAGAAAAAGGTAGATATAGTGTCAACCAAGTAGGTTACACCAAGTTCTGAGGTAAAGGACATTGTTCTAGTTGTAAACAATTCACCTCAAGAACTAGAGAAGAAGAAGAAGAAAAAGAAAGGAAAAGGGCCGGTCACATTAGATGAAGTTATTGTGATACCCGATTGTGACCCGAGGACCCTTAGCCCCGAAGAAATAAGAAAATATGGGGAGTTATGTACAAGAAAGGAAATGTAGGAGAAGTTGAGACAAGAGAGAAAAAGAAAGGAGATATTAGAAAAGGTAAGAGATATCTTACAATAGGTGGTACCCGAGGTACATGTAAATGAGGATACTTCGATTATGGACCAACTTGCTACACTTGCTGAAGGAATTAATGCCCTAGATGTCGATGCTGACAAGAGAATAGAAGAAAGGGCAGAATAAAAAATTTGGGATAAACTTGCAGAAAGAATCAACCAAGAAGTGGCAGTTAACAAGGTTAAGCTATCTGAGGTAATAACTGAAATTCAGGGTATTACTACTTTTATTTGTCAAATCTTATTGAAGCTATGCACTGTGGAAACCATCACTACTGAGATAAGTGAAAAGATCAAATAGTTTGAAATGAAATCATAGCCAATGTACATGCAGCTACAACCAAACCACAAGCTTTTGCCAAGCATATTTTAAGAGTTCAAGAACTTAGGTGGTTGATAGCAGATCTCAGGAAGCAAGAAGAAAGGATAAGTGATCAGGTCACTGAGTTACAAACCGAGCTCCTACCCTACTTGAAAATTTTTGAGAAACACATTGTCAGGGCATAAACGCTTGTTGCAACACCATAAATTTCTGTGTTGGACAACATCTTTGACATGCATGCACAAGTCAGTCTTGAGCACATTGCTCTCACCAACTTGAAAGAGGAATGGGCAAACCTCTTGGAATCATTGAAGAAAACCCATCAGCACATTTTTGATAAGCTGTAAGTATACATTTTTGTATTTGGCATTAATATAAAAAAGGGGGATAATAATGTATATGCCAAATATTTAAATAGATGCTAAGTATACTACACATTACCGGAGCATGCACCGAGGAGGAGTATATAGAAATTTTTTGATAAGTATATGTATATAGCGCAAGATATAAATTTTTGAGACATAAGGTCTGTATACATTAAGGTTTTGATACTAATGCAAAAGGGGGAGATTATTATCTCTATTTGAGCATTAATGATTGTCATTAGTATCAAAGACATCAGCCAGTTACTTATATTAACCCAGTCGGTAATTGTAAGCAATACAAGCCAGTCAGTTAAGTCTTCACACCGAACACATAACAATTTTACCAAGCATCAGACATCGATACTGAGCACATAATAGTATATATAGTGTTTACCAAGGATCATAGAAAATGACATAGGAATTAGGATTGGCACATCTATCTATGCAAACGGTTACAATAGAATCACAAAACATTTTACCAAGATCGAGGATAATTTATTGTTGAGATATTCATTAAATGCAATGAAGATCTTATGTTATTGTTTTGATCTAGGTTATTTTTGTACACCGTAGATCTTAGGGTTTTCTCTAAGATATTGTAACCTAATTTTGTTAAGTGACATAAAGCAATATGCTATATAATTGTAATTTTGCATATTTTTGATGTAGCTGATGGATGAATGAAGTTCTTAAAGCATTAGCCAAATTCAAGATTATTAGTTGACAGACAGAGCATAACAGTATTAAGAGGTAATCAGATTAAAGAAGAATAAAAAATAGGCTAACTGAGCAGTTCAAAGCAGAGATCTTCACATAGAAAAGGTGATATCTATTCAATATTTCATAGATCTGTATCAGACAAATTGAGTTGTCATTAGTAGATAGTTACCTATTGCTTTCTAATCACTATAATAGAGTTTTGGTAAAATCTCCTAATAGAGTAGACCTAACAGTCTTTTTGTAAATCTCTTAACCAAGTGCACACTTAAGAAGTGTTGTTAAAATCCTATCACTAGGTAGATCTATCTGATCTAATATGTTACTCCTACAAGGTAAGATCACCAGAAGTGATCACCACTTGTAGCCCTAATAGGCAAACCTTTTCTATCTATAGTAGTGAAGAATTTGTGGGTGTCATCCCCACCTCAATTTTTACCTTCTAACAAGGGTTTATGCATTACCAAAATACTTGTGTTATGAGTTGATTATCTTGTTGATTTCATGCTATTTATCTTTGATAGTTAAATGAATGAATGATGCATGCAATGGATACAAGTATTATTTGAAGGTTACTATTGTTTGCTATTTTAGATCTGAAAGGTTTATAAGTGAAAGTTTTTGTGGGCACTGATTCACCCCTCCCCTCTCAGTACCCTATCTCTCCAATCCAACACTTGCATACGGGCTTCATTGTCTTCTAATATTTTCTTTAGGATTCTTATCTCTTCTAATACTTGTCTTCTCTCTTCTTCCTTCTTCTTTTTATCTACTTCTTCCCTTTTCTTTCTTTCAGAAGCCTTGAAGGCTTTGTATGCCTCAAAAAATTCCCTCTTTATTGTTGTCAAGTACATATTATCTAACTCCACCAACTTGTAAGGATCTAATCCCTTGATCTGATACCAATATGATAGGGAGGCTCCTATCTTGAGTCAGCTTGACTAAAGCTTAGGTCACTTTCTGGACCTACTAAGGGTTTTCTTCCCAACCCTAACCTAGGAGAATACACTTAGTTCTTCCCCTAATCCTCAAGGGCCCCTCTACCAAAGGTTATTCAACTATGTCTTGAACTTACTAGGCTAAGTTCACACCAAACTTCCTAAATTCCTTTAGTCACTTTGCAAGATTGGATGCATTCCAATTTCATCCTTTTTATAGCTTTTCTTGAAGATCTTGGTCCATAGTTTGGCCAATTCTCCATCGGGCTCAAATTGTTAAAGGTGAAGGGCTAGTAATTCCTTGTAGCCCTAGTTAGGCTCCTAAAACCAAATAACTCAAAAACTTCTCAAGAAACTCCCCAAACTGATCACTAATCTAGGTACCTTTTTGGACACACTTAGATATTTTTAGGGTTTGGACCACCAAGTTATCCGTACAATGTAATTTATGGATTGTGTCTATGTCCTTAAAAATAGGGCTAATTTGGGCTAATTGAATAGTTTCCAAACAAAGGTACATGAGATGGGTGTTGAAAAATACAATTGAAACAATTATTATATTGTCATTGATGTCAAACCTTAACTGGTAAGACACTTTCTATCTAGGAGAGTACTACATCTTTTGATTTATGAAGAGGATTTGAAAAGAGGAGATGACAAGAGGACCTAAGGAAAGGTTGAGTTATGTGATACTTCAATGAGTACTTAATTAGTTGGCACATTGACAAGATAATGTGTTGTTTATCTAGTAAAGAAGAAAGACTGGAAACGTAGGCTTAACCAAGCAAAAGTGAAGAAATTTAGGTTAAGCTAAGTGATGTTAGTGTCGATCGAGTGCTAGTATATGCCGAGAAAATCTACTATTGAACGAACATCAGTAATTGTTGAGCGATAGGAAATTACCAAGCAAGACAATGTTTGCCAAGAAGGGAAGTTTTAGTGATGACCGAGATATTTAGTAATGATCGAGGAGATGAATACAATATTGACCGAGTGTTAGTAATTTATAGTTTGAGAAAGAATTGAGAATCTTAGCCGACATAGTTGAATTCTTGGGATATGTAAAATGTGTTGACATTATTAATGAATTGTATGGAGAATTTAATGCATGGTAAATCATTTTCTTATGGATTCAAAGAGAATTTTGGAAATGTATCTAGAAGGAAAAGAAGGAGAACATAATGATGGAAGGATTCAATGAATCTAACCTAAACCTAAGATCTATGGAGGAGATTAAGCAATAAAAGATTAATCTACCTAATCAAAGAGGTATAATGGTGACCTAATATTTAGCTTATAGATAGAGAGTAGAAGAGGTTGATGTTATTGACTGATGAGTCTAAATAGAAGGCTAAATGTGAAGCTATGAAGAGCTAAATAGAGTTGTGGTGATTGCTTGAAGAGAATTCCAAGAAGATTAGAGATTGAGATGGAAATGAAGGTCAGTCAATAAATCAACATATGTGCGAAGTGGATCTGTATTTGCAAAGTGAGTTGTATATTTTCAGATCAGAACCTAGTGTTACTTTCTAACCATTGTATCAGTCTAAATCCTTTAATCAAGGTTGACCTAACAGTCATTGTATAAATCCTTTAATCAAGGTGACATTCTAATGGAATGTTATTAAGTAACCAGGCCACTTTTGACAGAGTGTTTAAATCCTTTAACAGGGCCGCACCTAACAGTGAGTATGTAAACCTTTAATAGGGTTGGCTTCTCACAGAGCTCACTTCAGAAGAGTGAATATTAGTAGCATGTTACAAAGTGGTTTTTCCCAAATTGGGTTTCTACTATAAATCCCGGTGTTATACTTGTGTGAATGTTATTTGATGTGAATGTTGTTAAAAGTTTATATTCTGCAAGTTTTATGTTTTTGATATATGGTATATAAATCGAGTTGAGTTGCTGATTAGATCTAAGTTTTTTGAAGTGCTGAAAAGTTCAATTGGTACATATGGCCCTGAGGATAACTAATTCACCCCCCCTCTCATTTATTCTAAAATCATTCTAACAATTGGTATTAGAGCCAAGTTGGTGCTTGTAGAGAAAATTTTAAAGGTACTTGAAGCTAATGATCAAGATGTATAAAAAGGAGGTACCGAAGTTGAACAAAGAGAACTTCCCTACATGGCAGAGTTTGATGAAATTGCACCTAGATAGTATTGGTGATTTGGTGAAGTAATATGTGGAAAATGCCTTTGTAATACCTGTTGCACCTTTGACTATCGAGGAGATGAAAGAAAAATAAGAACAAAATCAAGCGATGTTGGAGATTGCATCTACCCTAAGCTATCCTAAATTTGAAGATATCAAGGACTGTACTAATGCAAAGCAAATGTGGGACACTCTTGCAACTATCTATGGTGGAGATACAAATGTACTGAGAGCCAAATTTGAAAGTTTGAGAGGTAAGTTTGATGAAATGAAAATGCAAGAAGGTGAAAATATTGGTCAATATTATGGTAGAATAAAGGAGGTAGTGAATGCTATCAGATGAGCTAATGGAAACATTGATGATGAAAATGTTATCAGTAAAGTATTAAAAACTTTTCTTCCTATCTATGCTATCAGAATTTCTACAATACAAGAATCAAGATGTAACCTTGGTAATGTCCTAACTTTGGAGAGTCTTGTTGGTAAGATTACTGCTTTTGAGTTGTCTAATTATGATAACTTCACTATTCATAATGTTGAATTTGTATTCAAGTCTCAAATGGTTCTATATAAGTCTAAAAAGGAAAAAAGAAAAATATGTGAGAAGTGATAGTGACACTTCTGATAAAGATCTAGATGATCTTGAGGCACTTATGGCTAGAAGGATACAAAGAGGAAAAGGAAAATAGGTAAACTTCCTATAATCTATTTTTCATGTAACAAAGTTGTCCATATTGCAGTAAGATACCTTGACAGGACTGACAAGGATGAAAGAAGGGAAAGCAAGTACAAAGACAAAAGAAATGATAGAGATCACCGAAGGTACATAGACTACAAAGACAAAGGTAAGAAATCTTGTTATATTGTTGAAGAGGAAACTGACAGTGAAACTAGTCAATATGATGAATGTGATATAGAAGTTGTTTATGTTGCTATGAAAGATGATTATGATGAAGATGAGAAAACTGCACTTATTTCATATGTGAGTAAAGGTGATAAATGGATTATTGATAGTGGTTTCCCACATCACATGACTGGTGATAAAAGTAAGTTTAAGACCCTAAATCATTACAAAGGTAGAAGTGTTAAGTTTGGTAATGATGCACCATGTCCTGTGAAAGGAAAATGATCAATTAGGTTGACTGATAAGATCAGATGTGATAATGCTTATTGGGTTGAAGGTCATAACTATAATTTGTTAAGTGTTGCACAGTTGAATAGTACTAGTTACTGAGTTGAATTTCATCACAGAAAGGCTAAAATATTTAATGCCACTAGTGAACTCATTGGAAGTGGAGAACATACAAGAGGTAATTTGTTCTATCTAGACCTATCTGAAGAAACATGTTTGTTTGCACAATTTGATGATGTATGGTTATGGCATAAGAGGTTGTGTCATGTGAACTTTGACAATCTGATAAATATTAGTAAAAATAAGAAAGTTAGAGGTTTGCCAAGATTGAAGAAACCTGAAAATGTGATGTGTAAATAGTGTCAATTGGGAAAAATGACAAAGTCTAGTTTTAATAGAAAGACATATACTTCTGACAATATTTTGGAATTGGTTCATACTAACCTTTGTGGACCTATGGGTGTAAAAATTTATTGTGGTGATAAGTATTTCATTTTATTTGTTGATGAATATTCTAGAATGATGACTGTAATATTTTTAAAAGAGAAATTTGATGCATTCCAGTTGTTTAAGTGGTATTTGGCAAAAGTTGAAAAAGAAACAGGTAAAAGCTTGAAATGTTTGAGATCTGACAGAGGAGGAGAGTTTATATCAAATGAGTTCAATATGTTCTGCAATGATAGAGGAATAAAGATATAGATGTATGCACCAAGAACACCTCCACAAAATGGTATAGCAAAGAGAAGAAACAAATCAATTATGGATTGTGCCAGAACACTGATGATAGAAATGAATGTTGCACAAAAGTACTGGAGAGAAGCTATACGTATAGTTGCTTATACCTTGAATAGAGTACAAATCAAGAAAGTTACAAATGCTATACCTTTTGAGTTATGGTATGGATATGCACCTAATGTGAAATATTTCAAAGTCTTTGGGAGTAAATGTCATATACTGAAAGACAATAG
This sequence comes from Chamaecyparis obtusa, assembly GCA_027943335.1. Taxonomy (NCBI): domain Eukaryota; kingdom Viridiplantae; phylum Streptophyta; class Pinopsida; order Cupressales; family Cupressaceae; genus Chamaecyparis; species Chamaecyparis obtusa. The sequence continues at coordinate 591,923 of BSBK01000654.1, forward strand.
GAATGGAAAACTTGATACAAAAAGTGATGAAGACATATTCCTAAGATATTCCACTAAGAGAAAAGCTTATAAGTGTTTGAATTCTAACATTAACAAAATTGTGGAAAGTGCAAATGTTAGAGTTGATGAATATGCAGAAAGGAATGAAGTTGAGTGCAAGCAAGTGTTGGAAACTACAATTGAAACAATTGTTGTATTGTCATTGATGTCAAACCTTAACTGGTAAGACAGTTGCTATCTAAGAAAGTACTATATCTATTGATTGATGAAAAGGATTAGGGCAAGGGAGATAACAAGAGAACCTAAGGAAAGGTTGAGTTATTTGATGCTTCAATGGGTACTTGATTATTTGGCACATTGATAAGATAATGTATTGTTTATCTAAGTAAGAAGAAAGACTGAAGAAGTAGGCTTAACTAAGAAAAAGTGAAGAAATCTAGTTTAAGTTGAGTGATGTTAGTGTCAATCAAGCACTAGTATATGCTGAGTAAATTTAGTGTTGAACGAACATTAGTTTATGCTGAGCGATAGGAAATTATCGAGCAAAACAGTGTTAGCCGAGGAAGACAATCTATAGAGATGACCCAGTTACGCAGTGATGACCGAGGAGATGAACACAGTATTGACCGAGTGCCAGTAATTTACATTTGGAGAAAGAATTGAGATTCCCAGCTGACATAGTTGAATTCTTGGGTTATGTAAATCATGTTGACTTTATTAATTGATTGTATGGAGAATTTAATGCATGGTAAATCATTTTATTATGGATTCAATGAGAAGTTTGAAGATGTATCTAGAAGGAAGGATGAAGAACTTAAATGTTGGAAGGATTCGATGAATCTGACCTAAACCTAAGATCTATGGAGGAGAGTAAGTGACAAAAGATGGATCTACCCAATTGAGGAGGTATAAAGGAAAACCTAAATGTTAGGTTACAACATGTGCTAAAGTTGTTGATGTTATTGACTAACAAGTCTAAGTAGAAGGCTGAAGGTGAAATTGTGAAGGAGTTGATCAGAGTTGTGATTGCTTGAAGTGAATTCTAAGCAGATCAGTGATGGAGATAAAATTGGAAATCAATAAGTGAATCAACATATATGTGCGAATTGGATTTGTTATTTTCAAAGTGAGTTGTATGTTTTTCAGATCAAAAACTACTGTTAATTTCTAACTATTATATCAGTCTAAATCCTTTAATCAAGGTTGACCTAACATTCATTGTTTAAATCCTTTAATCAAGGTGGCATTCTAATGGAATGTACTTAAATCCTTTAACCAAGTCACTTTTGATAGAGAGTTTAAATCCTTTAACAGGGTCACACATAGAATTGTGTTTGTAAACCTTTAACAAGGTTGGTTTTTCATAGAGCTCACTTTAGAAGAGTGAAAATATCAGTAACATGTTACAAAGTGATTTTTCCCAAGTTGGGTTTCCACTATAAATCCTAGTGTTATACTTGTGTGAATGTTTTGATGTGTATGTTTCTATATTCTGCAAGTTAATTACTTTTGGACAGTGGACTACATGTTATATGTTTTTGATATATATACTTTAGAGACCGAGTTGTGTTGGTGATTAGATATGAGATTGTTGAAGTGTTTAAAAGTTCATTTGGTACTTCTGGACCTGAGAACAATTGATTCAACCCCCCTCTCTATTGTTCTAAATAATATTAACAATTGGTATCAAAGCTGTTGGTGCTTACAGAGAAAAGTTTAAAGGTACTTGGAGCTAATGATCAAGATGTATAAAAAGGAGGAACCAAAGTTGAACAAGGAGAACTTCCCTGCATGGTAGAGTCTGATGAAATTGTATCTAGTTGGTATTGGTGATTCAATGAAGTACTATGTTGAACATGACTATGTTATACCTACTGCACCTTTGATTGCCAAGGAGATGAAAGCAAAATAGGAACACAATCAAGCAATGTTGGAGATTGCATCTACCTTAAGCTATCCTAAATTTGAAGATATCAAAGATTTCATTACTATAAAGAAAATGTGGGATACTCTTGTAACCATCTATGGTGGTGATACAAATGTACTGAGAGCAAAAGTTGAAAGCTTGAGAGGTAAGTTTGATGAAATGAAAATGCAAGAAGGTGAAAATATTGCTTAGTACTATGGTAGAATTAACGAGATAGTGAATTCTATTAGAGGAGCTAATGGAATCATTGATGATGAGACTGTTATTGGTAATGTATTGAGAACTTTGCTTCCTATCTATGCTATCAAAATTTCTGCAATTCAAGAATCAAGATGTAACCCTGGTAATGTTCTAACTCTAGAAAGTCTTATTGGTAAGCTTACTACTTTTGAGCTATCTAACTATGATAACTACACTGTTCCTAATGTGGAATCTACATTCAAGTCACAAATGGTTTTGCATAAATCTAAGAGAGAAAAAGAAAAATGTGTGAAAAGTTAAAGTGATAGTGAAAGTGATAGTGATACTTCTGATGAGGAGCTAGATGATCTTGAAGCACTCATGGCTAGAAGATTAAAAAGAGGAAAAGGAAAATATAAAGGTAAACTTCCTATAATCCATTTTTCATGTAACAAAGTTGGCCACACTGCAGCAAGATGTCCTGACAGGAATGACAAAGATGAGGAAAGAGAAAGCAAGTACAAGGATAAGAGAGATAACATAGATCATCGAAGGTATAGAGACTATAAGGACAAAGGTAAGAAATCCTATTATATTACTGAAGAGGACACTGATAGTGACAATGATGATTTTGATATTGAAGTAGTTTATGTTGCTATGAAAGATGATTTTGATGAAGATGAGAAAACTGCACTTATTTCTTATGCGAGTAAAGGTGATAAATGGATTATTAATAGTGGTTGCTCACATCACATGATTGGTGATAAAAGTAAATTTGAAACCCTAGATCATTACAAAGGTAGAAGTGTTAAGTTTGGTAATGATGCACCATGTCCCGTGAGAGGTAAAGGATCAATTAAGTTAACTGATAATATCACATGTGAAAATGCCTATTGGGTTGAAGGTCTTAACTATAATTTGCTGAGTGTTGTATAACTTAACAATACTGGTTACCGAGTGGAGTTTCATCACAGAAAGACTAAAATATTTGATGCTAGTGGTGAACTAATTGGAAGTGGAGAACAAAATAGAGGTAACTTGTTCTATCTAGATCTATCTGAAGAGACATGTTTGTTTGCACAATTTGATGATGTATGGTTATGTCATAAGAGGCTATGTCATGTAAACTTTGACAATCTGGTAAATATTAGTAAAAAGAAGAAAATTAGAGGTTTGTCGAGATTGAAGAAACCTGATAATGTGATGTGTAAATAGTGTTAGTCGGGGAAAATGTTGGCAAGTTGGCTATATTGATGTATATGAATTAATATAGTGTTTTCATTACAGCAACAAAGTCATATAGTAGTTTGGAGTCAACGCACTTGATGAGAAGATAAGAAATCGATTAAGTATTGAAGACTGGATAGTGTACAGAGTTCTTGAAGCTCAGAGCATCAGCGCATGTGCGTATGACCGAGTTATGGTGTGTGCCCTAGAAGTTAAGTTGTTTAGACTATATTCATGCTTATTCTATGAGCGCATGATTAGATATGCAAGTATGGGAAAGATACAGACAGTTGAAGTTACACAGCCAGTGTGTGCCAGTAAAGAACATAGTAAGCAACTGACTGTTATCATTTTGAGTTGTGGTTATATTCTCATGATGTAAAGGCTATGCCCCTATTTTAATTAGGTTGCCTACATGTATATATGTTTGTTTGCAAACACACTTAAGCCAATTCATTTGGAAGCATTGTATGTAATAGGTTTAAGGGCCGACCAAGTTGTTTATTTTGTATGCACATATAAATATGAGATACTCCCATTGTAATTAGCAAGGAAGAATAAAAATACTTGTGAGAAGTAGAGAAGAAGTGTGCAAAGAGTCTATAAGATGTATTAGAGCTTTACAAGAGGTCAAAGCATCAATGCATCAAAGGAACTGATTTGACAAGCAATGTCACAGTGACAGTTCATCCAACAGATATAGTGTGTATCTGAGATCAGAAGGTTGTAGCCTTCACCACTTGAGAAGTGAGCTCTAGGATAGTGCATCCACTCCCCTAATAGGGAATATTGTAAAAGACTCCTAACAGGTTTTGACCCTTGACAAGGTCTACTGTACTTAATGCATTGTAAAACAACTCTTAACAGGATTAACGATCTTCTAACAAGGATCATAAAACACTAGTACAAAATATTAGCGGGTGTCAATTCCCACCAGGGTTTTTACCAATTTGGGTTTCTCCATAACCATATTGGTGTTATGTATTGATTTCATGGTTCATGTTTATGTGGATGTTCATTTCAATACTTAAGCATTTAAGTTTAGTTTAAAGATTAAGCAAAAAGATAAAATATAGTGAACACTGATTCATCCCCCCCTCTTAGTGTTCCCATTCCTAACAATTGTTATTAGATCTCTGGTCCTCAGCAAATAAGTTTAACCACTTGAGGAGGTCATGGACAAAGTAGAAATGAAACATTTGAAAATAAATCTTGAAGCTTCTCTTGAAGACCTGGACAAATCTGAAAGAGAAACTGAAGAACTAAGGGAAAAACTCAGTGATGCTCAATTAGTCATCAAAAGGCTAAGGAAAGATTTGAAAGAATGCTCTACCAGTGATCTAGGGACAATGGTCAAGAAGCTGAATGAAGAAAATAAATCCTTAAAAGAACAACTTGAAGAATTTGATGATAAGCTGACTAACAAGAATGAAGTCTATGATGAACAGGTCAAAGAGAACCTTCAATTGAATGATGAATTGAGGCAAGCAAACATGGAAATCTTAGAGCTAAGAAACAACAAGGAAATCTTGGAATCTGAATTGAAAGAGGCTAAGAATCACATTGATAAATTACACACTAGTTCTGATTTGATAGAATCTTAGTTGTATGCAAGAAGAGCTAAAGGAGATACTAGCTACATTGGATTCAATGAAGCACAAAATCAGATTGACAACATGCGAGAAAGAATGAATGCACAAAAAGACTCTACTGATACTAAGAAGACTAAATATCAAACCAAAGATTATGGTGAACCACCTAAAGATGAGTGCAAGCCTATAAACCACACTTGTTATGCATGTAACAAGCATGGACACATAGCAAGGAACTGTACAGAGGTAAGAACTTTCAATGGTTACTGTTATTCATGCAATAAATTTGGTCATAGAGCTATGAATTGCAAGACAAGCCAAAAGAATAGGACTCATAATCAAAGAAATCATAATCAATCAAATGTAAGAAGTTCTCAGAATGTTACATGTCAGATATGTAGCTATAATGGTCACTCAGCTAAACAATGTAAGATGGTGACTCATGTCAATGCGCCGAGGAATATAAGGCCTTCAATCATCTGTCACTCTTGTAACAAGGCTAGAAACATCTCAAAGTTATGTAGATCAAGGATGCAAAGTCAAGAAAGCCCTAAAAAAATTGAAGAATCAGTATTGGATCCTGAAGGAGAAGTCAAGTTTGTGAAAGCCTCAGAGAATGCAAGCATGATTTGGTCAGAAGCAAAGAAGGATGAGGTTGATGAGTATGTATTGGATGCATCCGCAGTGGACGCACCCTCTACATCTAGTTGAATGGCCCTCAGGGTCATAGGGGGAGCTAATTTAGCTCTAGACCCCTACGTGGCTGGTATACTCACTCTTTGAGTATGCACCTTTAGACTTAAGCTTTTGGAGACTATAGAAACCTTTGTGCAAGAGGACACTAGCTGATTGTTTGCAGAATGAAAGATAGAAATTTCCAAGTGATAGCTTGGTTTATGTGACAAGCATTAATGGCAGAAATTCTACTTTAAAGTACATAGAAGTTAGAAGATCTCTCATTGCATTAGAATTAAGAGTGATTGAAGAGTAGAAGAGTCTTAGCAGTTGATTGAGAAGGATTTTAGTTTGATTCATCAAGTGATTTGCTATGCATTTGATCGGTTGCGAAAACCCTAGTTCGTCGCGTTGATTCATAATCTCTTGGAAACCTTTGTGAAAGTGATATTCAAGTAAGTGATGGCTACTCCTATAGTATTTGATGTTGCAGAGAAGAAAATATATGTATTTAAGAGGCATCCATTTAAGTCTACACTAGATGACCTAGAAGGGGCATTCTCCCGCATGCCTATGGGTGTTATGCATGTTGAGGACATTAGGGCATATATCTACTATAAGAAAGAACTAGTAGGATTAGACAGACTAAGGGTGCACATGGAAACTATGTTAAAACCAGACAAAACCTTCATGGATGAATATGTGCGGTGGGAGAATCACCCTATAGTGGAGTATGCTATGACATATGAGTTCTATGAATCAGAATGGATCAAGATTCTACTAAGCAAAATTCATGATGACCTATTTTGGATAGGTGAAGTGCCAGTCAAAATTACCAGTGACCTAATTCATGAGATGATAGGGCTCTTAAGGATAGGTGCTGTCCTTCTAGTGGGAAACGATGTGAGGAAGATTGTTGAGCAAACTTGCAAGTCAAGGAGTGATAGGCGTGGAATGACCATTGAGCCTATTGAGCAAGATGACATAAAATTGATGTATATGATACTTGGGTACAGGTTTCAACACACCAGCAGGGTGAAAAGTGTGTCTACAGCCACAATTCTTGTGGCCATAAGAATAGTAAAAGAGAATAGAGAGTTCAACCTGTGTGAAATCTTGTGTGCACAACTAATTGACAACATCAAGGCAATCAAGCATGATAAGACAAAGATATTCAGATTTGGGTCTTTGATCATCTATATGTACTTTCACATTATTGGAAAAGTATCTAATTTGTATCTAGACAAATCCATTCCCACAATGCCTTATATATCTCTCAAGGCATCCATAAAGGGCACTCTAAGAGACTACATGACACTAGAGTTGAAGACATTTAGGGTCAAAATGTAGATGAGGTACAGGATACCAGAGAACATTGTTGAGAAATACAAGGATACTATTTTTTTCATGGTAGAGACAAACAAATCATGCATGGAGGCAGTGGAACCAAGAACAAAGTGGATCTATCCACTAGGATATGAAGTAGAAGAGCCTATTCTAGAGGCTAATGCTCAAGTTCTGTTAGCAGCACCTAAAGACCCCAATGAGCCAAGATGAGGAACCTATGAGGAGAAGACAAGAGAGGTAGATGCTAAACTGAACAACGCAGCAACAAAAAGAAAGGTTGCCAAGGTTACCTCTAAGATCTTAAGAATACATGGAGTGTCTCAAGAAGACCTAGATAAAGCAAGGGAGAAAAAAATTTATTTGGAATTAGAGAGCGTAGATGCAACAAAGGTAGAATCAAATGATCCTAAGCTGAAGAAAGTGAAGATTGAAAAATATGATGAATATAAGGGTAATATTGATGTTACTCCTTTTGCACCCAATGAAACCATTGAACTTACTGCTCCTCCTGAGTATAAGGCAATGCCGAAGAGGAAGAAAGAGATCAGTACTAGTCATCCATCCTCAAGAGTCACAAGGAACATAAAGAACTCACAAGCACCTCCTGAAGTAAATTTCAAACCTAGTCTCAGTGTGCTAAGTGGAAGAATAATTGATGAGGGAAGAATTGAGCAAGTAGGGAAGTTTTATGAAAAATATAGTGAAATAGATAAATCTAAGATACATGGTATGATAGTCAAACACATGCTAAAGTTCAAGAAGAAAATCTTGGAACTTAAGACTATGATTCCTGATAATGTGTGGAACATCCTAGAATTCCAAAAGAGACAGGCTATTGAAGAAGACCTACGGATAAGGGAAAAGATTCTAGATGATACCCTTCCTATATGTTCTCTAGAGGAGAAGTATTTTTTGTTAGGCTTAGTGAAGCCTCATCTCAGAACAAAGTCAAGGACTTTGCACATTATGGACAAAAAATATGATCTTGTTGCTAAGGAAATAGAGAAGACATTCAAGAAAGTATTCATGAATAGGCACATGTATCCAGCTACTGCACCCATAGCACAAGTACCCATAAAGGAAGTCATGGTGGTAGAGACCACTAATGCATTAATGATAGGTCCTCAAGATTTAGCGCATGTAGTGGAAACTCAAACAGAGGCAGATAAGTTTGCACCCATGATAGAGTCACTAAAGGATAGCACCATTATCATTGATAATGTAGAGATAGCCATGGCGGCCACATACACTGAATTGGATAAGTTTGAAGAGGCATTTGTAAGCACTCAAGAGGCATAAATATTATGCAGTAACACTCCTCCTACTCATCAAGAAGAAATATTGATTGAAGATATAACAAATGAGAAAGAAGAAGAAAAAGATGAAGAAAAGAAAGAAAAAGAAAAAGAAGCTGAAAAACAAAAGGAGGAAGAAGAGGTAAAAAGAAGTGAGAAAAAAGATGAAATAATCAAGGTAAAATAAGAAGTGATGGATAGCACTCCCATCACTCCCTCAGCAACATTGTTGTCAAGTTTGACACCTAACACAACTAGTTTGGATTCATGGGGAGAAGAAGAATTGATTAAGTTCAGTGTCTTAGCCATGGAGAAGGCCAAGGAAAAACAAGTGATGAGGAATACTCTCCTTGTAGAGTCAGTAAACATACTAAACATTTTGTTACCTACAGATAAGAAAGTATCCAAGGTACACTCTGTTGATAATGTAAGTGCAGTCATTTCACAATTCAAAAGCAATTTCTCTAGCTTGGAAAAATCTACATCCTTAGTTATAGAGGAAAAGTACTTGAAGAAGAGATTAAGTGAATTGGTTGGAAACTATACACTTGACCTAAGCTCACTAAAGGCTGGTCAAGCATCCTTGAAGGAATTTGCAGCAAAGTGAAGAAAGATCATTGCTGAATGCATGAACCAAGATAAGTTGACTGGTGATCTGTACAAGAAGATTTAAGAGGCTGAAGCTATGATAGATAGCATCAGGAAATCAGTAGAAGATCCATCTGTTGATGTGAACATGTGCAAAAATGTCTACCAAGGATAGATTGATAAAATTGAGAAAGCAAAAAAAGAGATGACCAAGATAAGGGCTAGGTAGACTCAGCTAAGGAATGCTCTTGTGCCCTCATTAGACATCCTTAATCAGAACATCAGGGAGATTGATGCCACCATGGTGACATATGATCAAGGTCCTAGCACATATTTGGAGAAGATGGAGAAGCTTTAGTATGCTTTATGCGCCCATCTACAGATTGTAAATTCTCTGATCACATTTTGGAAGAAGGAGATCCAAAATTTGCAGATTGCATATCCAGATGTACTATCATAGTAAGTTTTTGTAGATTAAGTTTTGACACACCTTTGTCATTAATGTCAAAGGGGGAGTATTTATAGAATATGGATAATAGATATGTATAAGGAGATATAAGATAGAAAGATATGTATAGGGAGACAAAAGTTTTTTGTATTAAGGACAGTTAGCAACTTGGCCATATTCCTTTGTTGCCATCAATGACAAAGGGGGAGATTATTGGAAAGTTGGCTATACTAATGTATATGACTTAATATAGTGTTTTCATTATGACAATAAAGTCATATAGTATTTTGGAGTCAAGCACACTTGATGAGAAGATCAGAAATTGGTTAAGTATTGAAGACTGGACAGTGTACAGAGTTCCTGAAGCTTAGAGCATCAATGCACATGCGTATGACCAAGTTATGGTGTGAGCACTAGAAGTTAATTTTTTTAGACTATATTCATGCTTATTCTATGAGTGCATGATCAGATATGCAAGTATGGAAAAGATACAGACAGTTGAAGTTACACAGCCAGTGTGTGCCAGTGAAGAATAAAGTAAGCAACCGACTGTTATCATTTTGAGTTGTAGTTATATTATATTGATGTAAAGGATATACACCTATTGTAATTAGGTTGCCTACATGTATATATTTTTGTTTGTAAACATGCTTGAGCCAATTCATTTGGAAGCATTGTATGTAATAGGTTTAAGGGCCGACCTAGTTGTTTATTTTGTATGTGCATATAAATATGAGATGCGCCCATTGTAATTAGCAAGGAAGAATAAAAAGAGTTGTGAGAAGCAAAGAAGAAGTGTGAAAAGAGTCTATAAGATGCATTAGAGATTTTAAAGAGGTTAAAGCATCAGTGCATCAAAGGAACTGATCTGACAAGCAGTGTCACAGTGACAGTTCATCCAGCAAATATAGTGTGTATCTGAGATCAGAAAGTTGTAGCCTTCACCACTTGAGCAGTGAGCTCTAGGGAAATGCATCCACTCCCCTAATAGGGACTATTGTAAAAGACTCCTAACATGGTCTAAACCTTGACAAGGTTTACTATACTTAATGCATTGTAAAACAACTCCTAACAGGGTTAAGGATCTTCTAACAAGGATCATAATTAGTACAAAATATTAGTGGGTGTCAATTCCCACCGGGGTTTTTACCAATTTGGGTTTCCCCGTAACCATATTGGTGTTATGTATTGATTTCATGGTTCATGTTTATGTGGATGTTCATTTCAATACTTAAGCATTTAAGTTTAGTTTAAAGATTAAGCAAAAAGATAAAATACAGTGAACATTGATTCACCCCCCTCTCAGTGTTCCCATTCCTAACAGAAAATGACAAAGTCTATTTTCAAGAGCAAGACATTTAATTCTAAAAATATTTTAGATTTGGTTCATATTGACCTTTGTGGACCTATGGATGTACTAAGTTATTGTGGTGCTAAATACTTTATTTTGTTTGTTGATGACTACACTAGGATGATGACTGTAATGTTTTTGAAAGAAAAATCCGATGCATTTCAGTTGTTGAAGTGGTATTTGGAAAAATTTGAAAACAAAATAGGTAAAAGCCTAAAATGTTTGAGATTTGACCGAGGTGGAGAGTTTATATCAAATGAGTTCAATATGTTCTATAATGATAGAGGAATCAAAAGATAGATGTCTGCACCTAGAATACCTCCATAGAATGGTATAGCTAAGAGGAGAAATAGGTCAATTATAGATTGTGCAAGAACACTAATGATTGAGAAGAATGTTGCACAAAAATATTGGAGAGAATTTGTGAGTACAACTATTTATAATTTAAATCATGTAAAAATCAATAAAGGTATAAATGCTACACCTTATGAATTATGGCATGGATATGCACCTAATGTGAAATACTTTAGAATCTTTGGGAGTAAATGCTATATATTGAAAGATAATAGGAATGAAAAGTTTGATACAAAAAGTGATGAAGGCATATTCATAGGTTATTCCACTAAGAGCAAAGCTTATAAGTGTTTGAATTCTAACACTAACAAAGTTGTGGAAAGTGCAAATGTGAGAGTTGATGAATATGTAGAGAAGAATGAACAAGAAGGTAAACAAGAACATGAAGATTATAGATATTTTGTCTACATGGAAGAAGGAGAGGCAAGTAACACACTTACACCAGATGCAGAGTCACGAGTAAACAACACCAAGTATCAGGAGGATGCTGCCGAGCAATCAGAAGCATAAACTGAAAATTTTCATGATGAACCTGAAGATCAAGAAGAAAAAAAATCTGAACCTACATTGGAACATTATGTGAAAAGACATCATAAGCTCGAGCAAATAATTGAAGATAAGGAATTTGGAGTCTTGACCAGAAGTAAGTTGAAAGATCCTACATGTTTATTATGTGAGTTTGAGCCTAAGACAGTAAAATATGCTTTAGAGAATGAAGACTAGATTCAAGCTATGAATGAAGAAATAGATCAAATAGAAAAGAATGATACCTAGAATCTGGTGCTGAGACCAAAAAACAAGAATGTTATGGGAACAAAATGGGTATTTAGAAACAAGCTTAATGAACATGGACAAGTCACAAGGAACAAGGCAAGATTGGTATGCAAGGGTTATGCACAAGAAGAAGGAATAGACTATGGGGAAACATTTTCCCCTATAGCAAGATTAGAAGGAGTGAGAACTCTACTTGCATATGTTACATACAGAGATTTCAAAGTATATCAGATGGATGCCAAATCTGCATTTTTGAATGGTATATTAGAAGAAGTATACATTGAACAAACTAAAGGATTTGTTGACCCAAACAAGAAAAACATGGTTTTCAAATTGAACAAGGCACTGTATGGATTGAAACAAGCCTCCAGAGCATGGTATGAGAGGCTGCACAATTATTTGATAAAGATTGGATTTGCAAGGACAAATGACAACAACAATCTGTACATGAAAGATGAAGAAGGTAAAGGGATTTTATTAGATGAAATATTTGTGGATGATATCATATTTGGAGGACAAGATGCTCTATGTCAGAAATTTTCAAATCAGATGCAAACTAAGTTTGAGATGTCTATGTTTGGTGAGATAAAATTCTCTGTTGGATTGCAAGTCTATCAGATGGAGAAAGGTATCTTTATTACACAATCTAAATATGTCAAAGAGATATTGAAATTTTTTGGTATGGAGGATTCTAGACCAGTAAGTACTCCCATGGCTACTAGATAGAAACTATCTAATACTGATGATACTGCTAAAGTGAATCAAACCCTGTATAGATCCATGATTGGAAAGCTACAATATGTTGTCCGCAATAGACCAGATATAGCCTTAGTAGATGGGATTGTGGCAAGATTCTCTGCCAATCCTAAGGAAAATCATATGATGGTAGTGAAGAGAATACTGAGATATCTAAAAGGGACATAAGATTATGGATTGTACTGCAAGAAGAATGAAAAAAATGAACTGAGAGTCTACACCAATGCAGATTGGGTAGGAAATGTTGATGGTAGGAAAAGTACAAGTGGTGGAGCATTATTTCTAGTATAGAGATTAGTCTCCTGGACAAGTAAGAACCATAATTGCATTTCCCAATCTACAACTTGAAGCTGAGTATATAGCAACTACAGTGAATTGTTCAAATCTAGGATGGATCAAGCAATTGTTGAAAGGAATGAAAGAGGAAATCAGTGAGCTGGTTGTTATTTTCTATGATAACACAAGTGCTATCAACATATCAAAGAATCTAGTGATGCACACAAAGACTAAACATATTGCTATCAAGTATCATTACTTGAGGAAATTGGTGCAAGATAAAGAAGTGAGAATGGAATATGTGAATACAAAGGAACAACTAGCAGACATATTCACAAAAGCTTTACCTAAGGATGCTCATGAATATCTTAGAGGTAAATTAGGGGTGCTTTCCCTAACTGAGGCTACCTAGTCAACTAGGAGCACTGCATCAAATGTGCTACACAAAATATCTGACAAATTGATGCAGGAAAGGTCACACTTTAGGAATTGCCTAGAGTTGAGAAAAGTACAACAGAGCTGATAATGAGTCATAAGAAAGATGAAAGAGGGAGAAATACTGATACTGAACTGATAAGATGATATTTACATATGGAAGATGTAAGTGCTAGATATTGCTTTGGCATTATTGTTAAAGAGGGAGAGGTTTAGATGAAAACACATAAATAAAGAGCACTAAGGTATATGTTACGAGATTCAGAGATTCAGAGAATCAGAGGGAGAGAGATACATAAAGGATTCAGAGGGAGTAACTATGTGAATGGTCAAGCAAGGCTAAGTTGTTGTGAATAAGAATGAAGCTAAGGATCTTATAAATCTTTTTGATGCATTGACATTATTTTTTTTGGATTGGTTGGTAAATCATGTGTTATTCATGTGGTGTTTCCATCAATGCCAAAGAGGGAGATTGTTGGAAACTACAATTGAAACAATTGTTGTATTGTCATTGATGTCAAATCTTAACTGATAAGACCATTTCTATCTAAGAAAGTACTATATCTATTGATTGATGAAAAGGATTAGGGCAAGGGAGATAACAAGAGAACCTAAGGAAAGGTTGAGTTATTTGATACTTCAATGGGTACTTGATTATTTGGCACATTGATAAGATAATGTATTGTTTATCTAAGTAAGAAGAAAGACTGAAGAAGTAGGCTTAACTGAGCAAAAGTGAAAAAATCTAGTTTAAGACGAGTGATGTTAGTGTCGATCGAGCGCCAGTATATGCCGAGTAAATTTAGTGTTGACTGAACATCAGTTTATGCTGAGCGATAGGAAATTACTGAGCAAAATAGTGTTAGCCGAGGAAGATAGTTTGTAGAGATGACCAAGTTACTTAGTGATGACCGAGGAGATGAACACAGTATTGACCGAGTGCTAGTAATTTACATTTGGAGAAAGAATTGAGATTCCCATCAGACATAGTTGAATTCTTGGGTTACGTAAATCTTGTTGACTTTATTAATTGATTGTATGGAGAATTTAATGCATGGTAAATCATTTTATTATGGATTCAATGAGAAGTTTGAAGATGTATCAAGAAGGAAGGATGAAGAACTTAAATGTTGGAAGGATTCGATGAATCTGACCTAAACCTAATATCTACAGAGGAGATTAAGTGGAAAAATATGGATCTACCCAATTGAAGAGGTATAAAGGAAAACCTAATTGTGAGGTTACAACGTGTGATGAAGTTGTTGATGTTATTGACTAACAAGTCTAAGCAGAAGGTTGAAGGTAAAATTATGAAGGAGTTGATCAGAGTTGTGATTTCTTGAAGCTAATTTTGAGTAGATCAGTGATGGAGATAGAATTGGAACTCAGTCAATAAATGAACATATATGTGTGAATTAGATCTATTATTTGCAAAGTGAGTTGTATGTTTTTCAAATCAGAAACTAATGTTACTTTTTAACCATTGTATCAGTCTAAATCCTAATCAAGGTTGACCTAATAGTCATTTTTAAAATCCTTTAATCAAGGTGGCATTCTAATGGAATGTACTTAAATCCTTTAACCAAGTCACTTTTGACAGAGTGTTTAAATCCCTTAATAGGGTCACACCTAGCAGTGTGTTTGTAAACCTTTAACCAGGTTGGCTTTTCATAGAGCTCACTTCATAAGAGTGAAATTATTAGTAACATGTTACAAAGTGGTTTTTCCCAAGTTGGGTTTCCACTATAAATCTTGGTGTTATAATTATGTGAATGTTTTGATGTGTATGTTTCTATATTCTACAAGTTAATTAATTTTGGACAATGGAATGCATGTTATATGTTTTTGATATATATACTTTAGAGATCGAGTTGTGTTGGTGATTAGATCTAATATTTTTGAAGTGTTTAAAATTTTAATTGGTACATATAGACCCAAGAACAACTAATTCACCCCCCCTCTCTGTTGTTCTAAATAATATTAACAATAAGAACCTGAAGATTACAGATCTTTTGTATACATGGAAGAAGGAGAGGCTAGTAATACACCTGAACTAGATGCAGAGTCACATAAAAGTAATGTCAAGAATTAGGAGGATGTTGCCAAGAAATTTGAAGAAGAAGCATAGAATCTTCTAGATGAACTTGAAAATCCAGTTAAAGGAGAAAGAAAATATGAACCTACATTGGCACAATATATAAAAAGACATCATAAGCCTGAACAAATCATTGGGGATAAGGAATCTGGAGTCGTGACAAGAAGTAAGTTGAAAGATCATACATGCTTACTATGTGAGTTTGAGCCTAAAACAATAAAAGATTCTTTAGAGAATGAAGATTGGATACAAGCCATGAATGAAGAAATAAAACATATAGAAAAGAATAATACCTGGACTCTAGTGCCGAGACCAGAAAATAAGAATGTTATTGGAACAAAATGAGTATTCAGAAATAAGATAAATGAACATGGAGAAGTCACTAGAAACAAAGACAAATTGGTATGCAAGGGGTATGCACAAGAAGAAGGCATTGACTATGGGAAGACATTTTCCCCAGTTGCAAGATTAGAAGGAGTGAGGACTCTACTTGCATAAAGGATTCAAAGTATATAAAATGGATGTAAAATATGCATTTCTGAATGGGATATTGGAAGAGGAAGTATACATTGAATAACCTGAAGTATTTGTTGACCCAAGCAAGAAGAATATGGTTTGCAAGCTACACAAGGAACTATATGGATTGAAACAAGCCCCCAGAGCATGGTATGAGAGACTGCATAATTATCTGATAAAGATTGGATTTGCAAGGACAAATGACAATAGTAATTTTTATTTGAAGATTGAGAATGGTAAAGGGATTTTGTTAGCTAAAATATTTTTTGATGATATCATATTTGGAGGACAAGATTCCATATGTCAAAACTTTTCAAATGAGATGCAAATTGAATTTGAAATGTCTATGTTTGGTGAGATAAAATTTTTGTTGGTTTTCAAGTTTATCTGATGAAGAAAGGTATGTATATTACTCAATCTAAATATGTTAAAGAGATACTAAAAACTTTTGTTATGGAATATTCCAGACTAGTAAGTACACCTATGGCTACTGGACATAAATTATCTAAAACTGATGATACAGTTGAAGTGAATCAAACCTTGTATAGATATATGATTGGAAAACTAAAATATGTTATCCATAGTAGACCAGATATTTCCCTAGCAATTGGGATTGTGGCAAGATTTTCTACCAATTCTAAGGAGAATCACATGATGGTAGTGAAAAGAATACTGAGATATCTGAAAGGAACAAAAGACTATGGATTGTATTACAAGAAGAATGACAAATTTGAATTGAAGTTTACTTAGATGTAGATTGGGATGGAAATGTTGATGATAGAAAGAGTAAGAGTGGTGGAGCATTCTTTCTAGGAAAGAGATTAGTCTCTTGGACAAGCGAGAAATAGAACTACATTTCCCAATCTACAACAGAAGATGAGTATGTGGCAGCAACAGTAAATTGCTCAAACCTAGTGTGGATCAAGCAATTGTTAAAAGGTATGAAGGAAGAAATCATTGAGCTAGTTATTATTTTCTGTGATAACACAAGTGCTATTAACATATCAAAGAATCCTATGATGCACACTAAGACTAAGCATATTGCTATCAAGTATCATTACTTGAGAGAGTTAGTTCAAGACAAAGAAGTGAGATTGGAATATGTGAATACAAAGGAACAATTAGCATACATATTCACAAAAGCATTACCTAAATATGCTCATGAATACCTTAGAGGTAAATTAGGGGTGATTCCCCTAACTGAGGCTACCTAGTAACATAGGAGCACTACATCAAATATGCTAAACAAAATATTTAATGAATTGATGCAGAAGAGGTCACACTTGAGGAGTTGCATAGAGTTGTGAGAAGAACAACAAGAGATATTAATCAGTCATAAGCAAGATGATAGAGGAAATATATACAGTATCGAGAACTAACATGAATAAATCTACATGGTAAATATGTAAGATACAAGTTTCTTTGGCATTGTTGTCAAAGAGGGAGAAGATTCAATGAAACCAAGGGAGAGATACATAAGATAAAGAGGAAGAAATTATCCAGAAGGAGAAGATTCAATGAACCTTAGGGAGAGATACAGGAAAGATTCAAAGGGAGTAATTGAGTAAGTGATCAGGCAAAGAAAAAGTTATCCAAGAGGATGTTGGTATTTGGATGTGTTGGTTGTGAATCAGAATGAAGCTAAGGATATTAATAAAAATATGATGCACAGAGATTTTGGATTGTTTGGTAAATCATGTGTTATTCATGTGGTGTTGCCATCAATGCCAAAGAGGGAGATTGTTGGAAACTACAATTGAAACAATTGTTATATTGTCATGATGTCAAACCTTAACTGGTAACACAATTGCCATCTAGGAGAGTACCATATCTTTTGATTGATGAAGAGGATTTGAAAAGAGGAGATGAAAAGATGACCTAAGGAAAGGTTGAGTTATGTGATACTTCAATGGGTACTTAATTAGTTGGCACATTGACAAGGTAATGTGTTTTTTTATCTAGTAAAGTAGAAAGACTAGAAATGTAGGCTTAACTAAGCAAAAGTGAAGAAATATAGTTTAAGCCGATTGATGTTAGTGTCGACCGAGTGTTAGTATATGCTACAAAAATCTAGTGTTGACCAAACATCAGTAATTGCCGAGAGATAGGAAATTACTAATCAAGACAATGTTTTTTGAGAAGGAAAGTTTTAGTGATGATCGAGATATTTAGTAATGACCGAGGAGATGAACATAATATTGACTAAGTGTCAGTAATTTACAGTTTGAGAAAGAATTGAGAATCCCAACTGACATAGTTGAATGCTCGGGATATGTAAAATGTGTTGACATTATTAATGGATTGTATGAAGCATTTAATGCATGGTAAATCATTTTCTTATGGATTCAAAGAGAAGTTTGGAGATGTATGTAGAAGGAAAAGAAGGAGAACATAATGATGGAAGGATTCGATGAATCTGACCTAAACCTAAGATCTACAAAGGAGATTAAGTGACAAAATATTGATCTACCTGATCAAAGAGGTATACGAGTGACCTAATCTTTAGGTTATAGATAGAGAGTAGAAGAGGTTGATGTTATTGACTGATGAGTATAAGTAGAAGGATGAAGTTGAAGCTGTGAAGAGCTGAACATAGTTGTGGTGATTGCTTGAAGAGAATTATGAGCATATCAGAGATGAAGATGGAAATGAAGGTCAATTAGTAAATCAACATATGTGTGAAGTAGATCTATATTTGTAAAGTGAGTTGTATATTTTCAGATCAGAACCTACTGCTACTTTCTAACCATTATATCAGTCTAAATCCTTTAATCAAGGTTGACCTAATAGTCATTGTATAAATCCTTTAATCAAGGTGACATTCTAATGGAATGTTATTAAGTCCTCTAACTAGACCACTTTTGACAAAGTGTTTAAATCCTTTAATAGGGTCACACCTAATAGTGTGTATGTAAACCTTTAACAGGGTTGGCTTCTCACAGAGCTCACTTCAGAAGAGTGAAAATCAATATCATGTTACAAAGTGTTTTTTCCTAAATTGGGTTTCCACTATAAATCCTAGTGTTGTACTTCTATGAATGTTATTTGATGTGAATGTTGTTGAAAGTTCATATTCTATAAGTTTTATGTTTTTGATATATGATATAGAAATTGAGTTGAGTTATTGATTAGATCTAAGTTTGTTGAAGTGCTGAAAAGTTCAATTGGTACATCTGGACCTGAGGATAATTGATTCACCCCCCCTCTCATTTATTCTAAAATCATTCTAACAATGGGATAATCAACTCTTGTCATTGATTCTAGGGTTTCCTCAACACCCTAATACCATTCTTTAATCATTAGTTCTCTGATCCAATCCAACCTTGCATTCAAACACTGACTGATACTTACTTGCTCCCAGATGGACACACACACACTATCTCACCTAGGGCATGCCTCCAAAATTAGAAAGCTCCATTTATAGAAACTGTACAAGAAAGGAAAGAATATATAGGGTCTCTACTTTCCATCCTTCCTGGGGCATGAAGATCCTATGGAGGAAACTCATTGTAGAGCCATATTTATAGACCAAACCCTTACATTGGCAGGGAATAGTCTAGGAGGGTTGGATTTTATTTAAGTACACAAAACTATAAAAATGAACTCAAGAAGTATATATAGAGAAAGGAAACAATAAAATTATACTAATTTACTTTAAGAACAAAGAGGTTCAATCCATGATTAACTTCCAACAAGAAAAACTCACAGATTATGAACAAGAACGTCAAACTAGCATTCAATCCTCCTCAGGATTTGTGTAAAAAATTATCCAACCTCCATAAAATGATTGAAAAACCATTAAATAGGTCCTTTGGGCTTAGAACAACCAACTAAGCTGGCCCATAAATGTCTTTTGGGCAATTTACCACTTTTGCCCAAATGTTGTCAAGCAACTTTTAAAAATTGCAAAAGTTGCTCAAGCAACTTTTATATTTTTATCATTTTTTAATGTTTTGACCCATTGAATAGATTCCAAAAGGTTTCAAATCACTTCCTTGATGAAATACACATCAAATCCATTCTATTTTAGATGTGTATTATTAAGCTTGTCATGAGAGTTGATAAAACTTAAGGCTTGGTTATCGGTATATATTACAAATTCCTTGGGTAGGAGATAATGTCTCCACTTTCTAAGGGATTGTACTAATGCATAGCTCATTATAGGTCATATGAAGAATACCTCTTCTTGGCCTCATTCAAATTGTCACTATAGAAAGCTACTGGTCTACCCTCTTGGCTAAAAAAAACTTCCACTACTATTTTACTTGCATCACACTCTAGGGTGAACAGTCTATCAAAACTTGGTAGTACAAGGATAGGTTGGGTGGATACCTTTTGTTTCAATATCTCAAATCCATTATTGGCTTCCTTAGTCCACCTAAATTTAGTTTTCAACCCACCATTGATGGTATCTGAGACTGGGGCACAGATTGCACTAAATCCCCTAATGAACTTCCTATAGAATTGGGAAAGCCCATGAAAAATTCTTACCTTAGTACCAGATGTAGGAGTAGGCCAGTTGAGTATAGCCTCCACTTTTCTAGGATTCATCTTCAATATCCCTTTTGAGACCACAAACCCAAGATATACCAATTCTTTCTTCAATAACAAACACTTCTCCAAATTGATGGCTAACTGCTCCTCATGCAACCTTTTCAATACAATCTCCAAGTGCTCTAAGTGTTCTACCTTGGTCCTAATGAAAATGAGGATGTCATCAATATAAACTGCCACAAATCTCCCAATGTAGTTCTTAAGCACTTCATTCATCAATCTCATGAATGTGATAGGGGCATTTGTAATCCCAAATGGCATAACAAGCCATTCATACAAACCTTCTATGGTTTTGAAGGTTGTATTCCATTCACCCCCCTCCTTAATTTGGATTTGGTGGTAACCTCTTTTCAAATCCAACTTAGTAAAATACTGAGCTCCTCCAAGACAACCCATTAGGTCCTCTATTTGAGGAATTGGGAACCTATATCTTATTGTGATTAGGTTGATTGCCCTTGAATCA
Source organism: Chamaecyparis obtusa (assembly GCA_027943335.1). NCBI lineage: Eukaryota > Viridiplantae > Streptophyta > Pinopsida > Cupressales > Cupressaceae > Chamaecyparis > Chamaecyparis obtusa. The sequence continues at coordinate 612,776 of BSBK01000654.1, forward strand.
GTGCACAACCTCCACTTTCCTCCCTTCTTGGATGCCAACACCACTGGAACTGGACATGGGCTTATAATTCTTCTCACAAAGCCTTGATCAAGTAGTTCTTGCACTTGTCTAGCTACTTCCTTGTTTTGTTCAAGAGTTAGTTTGTATGCATCCTTGTTTGGTAATGATGCCCTGGGTACAAAATCTATTTGATGGCTCACTATTCTTCGAGGAGGAAGGACTGCAGGTGATCCACCATTGACAATATCTTTTAACTTCTCGAAAAGTTGTTGTATCTCCTTAGGTAAAGGTTTTGATTCCTTTGTCTTCTCTTCTTTAGGGTTTATCATAACAACAAATATCTCTTCACCTTCTCTTTTAAGGTATTGTATAAATTATTTTCCCCCAACTACCAACACATTAGGACTAGCCTTCACCCCTTCTTCCTCCACCAAAGAATGGATTTTGTATGTCACTCCATCCTTCTGAAATGAATAGGAGTTCATCTCCCCATTATGCATGGATTTCCTATCAAACTGCCATGGTCTCTCCAATAAGAGATGACATACATCCATAGGTGGTACATCACAAAAAATCTTGTCATTATATCCTCCAATTAAAAACTCAATCCATGCTTGTTCATTGAATAGAACATGTTGTCCTTTATTTAATAAATGTTGATGTTTGTAGCATTGGTTAGATAAATAATACTGACTATATGATTATTATGAGAAATGATTTATTTTATATATACACAAATATATCAATATATATAATAATTTATATTACTATATACATTGATATATATATATATATATATATATATATATATATATATATATATATATATATATATATATATATATATATATATATATATATATATATATATATATATATATATATATATATATATATAAAGTTAGATTATAATTATTCTCATAATAATTAAATAGTTAAATTGATAAAATAAATTAATGAATAGACATGTCCCATGAAGGGACATGTCTCTTCTTGTCCTTGTCATGTATAAATACAAAGAGATTGATGCATTTGGAAACACATACAATCATAAGGAGTTCTATTACATTTGCAATGATCCTAATAACCTTAACATGGTATCAGAGCCAAGTTGCAAATGTAAGAGAGTAGTTTGTTAGTGGTGAATGTGTGACTATCTCAGAAAATACCTTCTTGGTACGAGGACCATATCTCACAAATACACTATTGGATTTTATTGAATTTTGGATATGGTGGTGATAAACAAATTTAGAAGAATCTCACCAGAGCGATTGGAGAGAAAAACTCAGGTTCAAAAGTTATGACCGACTGTGTAGGGTCTATGTAAAATATATAAAAGAGGGAGGTTCCTTCTTTAAAAGCCTAACCACTTGAAGGGAGATCTAATCATATTGAAGGTTTTCATAGTGTATAGAACCTTTGGATATTCAAGATAGGTTATGTGAATAATTATGGACAGAAGCACAACATAATTGTATTCAAGGGAGAAAGAACTTGATGCTTGCAAATGAATTGATGATTGAGACTAGATGCAAAGGGAGTTTGACATTTCAAAAGAGGTCAAGAAGTTGATAAACTTGAGCTTCAAAGGGAGTAGATGGTTAAGTCAACTTGTGACAATCTTGATCATAAAGATTGAGAGGGAGTTCATTATTGAAGGTGAAACACTTCTAAGGTAAACTTGATATAGTTGATTATTATACTAATGAATCATGAATGTTTTTAATCCCATCTGCCCCTTGTGTAAATCATGAGGAAGTGATGAATTCCAAATGATTATCACTTGTATTTGAAAAAGTTATTAGAAGGTGACGATCTTACAATAACTTGATCTTCTATTGTGATAAACATCTTGTGATGGCTGAAACAGATCATGATAGATGGCATCTTCTATTGTGATATACATCTTGTGATGGCTGAAATAGATCATAATAAATGGAATCTTCAATTGTGATAGACATCTTGTGATGGCTGAAGCAGATCATAATAGATGACGTGAATGTTCTTATGGTAAGTGCACATTACCTATGAAATTTTTTTGAGTATTTAGTGGATATCATGAGACTTTATATTATGTAGGCCATTACTCTAAGCACTTGGTGAATATCATGAGACTTGATATTCTGCAGGCCAATACTCTCGATATCACGAGATGATATCTTTATGAAATCTTGAGTACTTGGTGGACATCATGAGAATTGATGTTGGTAGGCCATTACTCTAAGCACTTGGTGAATATCTTGAGAGTTGAATTTCTGCAGGCCAATGCTCTCGATATCATGAGATGATATCTTTATGAAATCTTGAGTACTTAGGTGAATGTCACGAGTTGACATTTTGATAGGCCAATACTCAAGATATCAAATGGATAGAATCACCAATGGAGGCAATTCACCTAAGGACTTGTGGATAGAATCGCCTATGGAGGCAATCCACCTGAGGACTTGTGGATAGAATCATCGATGGAGGCAATCCACCCAAGGACTTGTGGATAGAATCGCCAATGGAGGCAATCCACACATTGAGACTATGTTTCTATTGATTACATCATGAGGATAATGCCTTTATTGTTTACATCATATAATTGATATTGTCAAGTGTCTTAAGTGTTGACATTGGATTGATTTATCCTCCCTAGATAAGAGGGAGTGTTGATGTTTGTAGCATTAGTCAGATAAATAATACTAACTATATGTTTATTATGAGAAATGATTTATTATATACATACATATATATCAATATATATAATAATTGATATTACTATATACATTGATATATATATATATATATATATATATATATATATATATATATATATATATATATATATATATATATATATATATATATATATATATATATATATAAAGTTAGATTATAATTATTCTCATAATAACTAAATAGTTAAATTGATAAAATAAATTAATGAATAGACATGTCCCATGAAGGGACATGTCTCTTCTTGTCCTTGTCATGTATAAATACAAAGAGATTTATGCATTTGGAAACACATACAATCATAAGGAGTGATATTATATTTGCAATGATCCTAATAACCTTAACAATAATGTCACTCTATAAGGATGGTCATGAGGTATCCTAGGCACTCCAAGTTTATTCACTGCTTCCTCTGAGATAATGTTATCAGTTGACCCTGATTCAATAATCACCTTGCATACTTTGCCAAGGATCTTACACTTCACCTTGAAATGTGATCTCCGCTGCTTAGGCTCTTCTCTCATAGGATTTTTAATCAGGACTCTCCTTATCATCAAATTATCCCCACTCTTGGAATTGAGATTGATCTTAGAAGATTTAACACTACGAGTGTCTTCTTGCAGATAATTTACCTTTCTCTCTGATTGAGAAAATGTTTCTTTGTCAGGGAATCTATATGCAAGATGACCAAATTGGTGGCAGTTGTAACACTTCATGTTTGAAAAAGAGGAGCTTCTGCTAGATCCTCCAAATCTTCCTCTACCACTGCTACTAGGACCCCTTCCTCTTCCATAATCACCTTTGCCACTGGAATCACTACTTTTCTCTGTCAACCTTGACTCTCCTTGTGGTCTACAGTCACTCTTTCTATAAACATAGTGTTACTCCTAAGAGAATTAATATTTGTCATTAGTATCATTCAGTCATACAGTTGGTAAAGGAGACAAGACAAGACAATCATTCAATACATAGAGCCTAGACACCGAGCATAACACAAGACATATCAGTATGTTAACCAAATACAATTTTGACTGAGCACTCTTACTGAGCCAGATAATTATCAAGAATTGAGCACAATATTCATCGAGCATTCATATGAATTGAGCACCAATTAATTACCGAGTGATGAATACAGTATACACCGAGTGAAATAGGAAATGACATAGTAGTTTGGAATGGCAGAAACTACAAGGCAAATGATTTACACTGATTAGAAAATGGTTTACCAAGATCGAGGTGAATATTTATTGCTAATGTAATCATTTAGTTATTGATGATTCCTATGTAAAAATGATCTAGGTTAATCATTTTAACTGTTGATCTCAGGTTTTCTAAGATATTATCTAAACCCTAATTAGGTCAAAATAGTTGGATATAAGTATGGTAAAGATGTCATATTAATAAGGATCACATGAAGTAGCTGCCATTGGAAGACATCTGAAGATCAGATAGGGTTATGATTGACAAGCATTGATAGAGCATATAGTTTATCAGAAACAAAATGCTACCGAGAAGAGTTTAGAGAAAAGATCAATCACATTAAGGTGATAATAGATAAGTACATAACAGATATGATATCAGGCAAGATTAGTTTCTATATGCAGATCAATTTTGCTATTACTTTTTAACTGGATTGTAACAAACCTTAAATCTCTTAACATAGTGGACTTAAAATTTCTTTTGTAAAATCTCTTAATCAAGTGCACACTTAATTTTGTTGCTAAAATCCTCTAACCAAGTAGATCTAACTGATCTTATTGTTACTCCTAATAGGGTAACATCACCAGAAGTGATCAAATCTTTGTATCCTTAACCAACAACTTTGTTACTACAATAGTGAAGCTTTGTGGGTGTCATCCCCACCATAGTTTTTACCTTCTAACAAGGGTTTCTCCAATACTAAAACACATGTGTTATGTGTACGAAGTTTCATGTATGCTTATTTGATTAGTTCACATGCATTTACATTTTAGTTATGATATTAAGTGTATGGTATATAAAATTGATACAATCAGTTATTGACGTACATGTTTACAAGGATTCAGTTTGAAAATTTTTAAGGGTATTGATTCACCCCTCCCCTCTCAGTACACACCTTTCCATAATTCCAACAATTGGTATCAAATCTAGTTCTCTTGTTGAGGAAGTTTAATAACTGAAGAGAAAATATTGTAAGGATGGAAAGGTATAAGCTTGAAAAGACTATTGAAAATTAGAAATTGTAGATGTAGATATTCATTGAACAATTCAAGGAAGCCAAAGAAAAATTGAGAGAGTTACTGGTCAAAAGGAAGGAAATGGCATTTCGGTACAATGAGACTGATTATCAGGAAGAAGGAATAGAGGATCCATTTGAAGGATCTGGATCTGGATCTAGAAGCATATCTGATGCATATGAAGGAATCATATCAGATCTATCTGAAAAGAATCAACATCTTATTGAACAAGTGAAAGCACTACAGATCGGTCAAGAGACTCAAATGGTCAGAATGATTGATGTCATGAACAATGCAGGATAGGCTGAATAAGAAAGGAACTTGGCTATTGAGGATAGAAGATAAATGAATGATAAGCTGCAAGTCAAGGAATCTGAGATACTAAGACCTACCAAGCATCATTTTGACATCTCCAATTAGATGGTTGTCATGAGTCAGGAAGTCAATCAAGTGAACAATGAGCTTACTAAGAAATCGAAGACATCAATGAATTGAGAGAAGATAATGAAAGATTGAAGAATGAAGTAAATATTCAATAATAAAATAATGAGATGATAAAGAAAGTACTAAAAGAATGAATGAATTTCTAAAAAGTCAAAGAAGAATTGACAACAATATTAGTTTAGGCTATATCGAGTAGGGAGACTCATCAAAACAAGCTAAACAAAAGTTTTCCTATGAAAATCCAAAGCCCAAAAGTATCTCATGCTATCACTGTGGAAAACCAGGCCACACATAAAATGTTTGCATAAGCAAAGAAAAATGTATTCCTAAATTCTCTCTTAAATTTGATGGTTATTATTATAATTTCAATAAGTATGGACATCAAGCACATGAGTGTAGATCAAAGCTAAATAAGTCACCAAAGCAACATTACATGGAAAAGCACTTTCGCACTTGCAACATGCATGGACACATATCACAAGAATGCAGGATAAAGATGAAACAAGTCTGAAAACTAAAAGGACAAAACAAGACATATCAACTGAGAAGAAAAGGCAATGCATACACTTGGGATTATAATACTTGGGTTAATTGTACAAAATCTGGTAGATATGATCATATTGCAGCTAATTGCATGAGAATGCACTGGAAAGAAAGATCTTGAAATTGGAAAATTTCTAGAATGGCATGTTTTCACTGTCATAAGGTTAGTCATTTAAGAAAGACTGTAGAGATTGAGCACCAAAGGTGAATATTAATATAAATGGAAACACCATTGAAGAGATCATGAGGATAATAAACTAAATGTGGAGAAAAGCTACAGATGACAATGCTGGACCAAGCACAACAGTCGGTGACACCTCATCCATTGGATTAGGTGATCTCACCACCTCCACCTAAGAAAATAAAGTATGGAACTGAATTTCAATCGATTATATCTTACAACAGTTCCTTATATGTATTCAATGAATACCAAATCAACATGAAATAAGATGCACTAGGGTATTATATGTTTTGAGCATAAAGTGTGTATAGTCGGTAAAAGCATGACCAAGTGAAAGTTTGTTAGTCGATGAAAGTGTCAAGGTTAACTAAGTTGATGTATCAACTGAGCAATACTTAAGTGTTAATCTAGCTGAAGTTTCTAAGAGATAACTGAACATCTTTGTGTTAATTGAGTTGTGGTAGGTAAAGTATTTAATGCAAAACTTTGAGCGGGAAAAGGAATTTTAGGTATAAATATACATCAAAGCAAGCCATTTTACCACAAAATGATCAAGTGCAGAACCATAATGATTTGAGAGAATTTGTGCAAAGAGTTTTTCGAGCATTTTAATAGAGATTTGAGAAAATCCTAAGCAATTTGTTATCATTCCAAGTAAGTTCTTTATAACCGAGTTGTTTTCTTGAAGATTTCATGAAGTCCTAAATTTGTTAGAACTATGGCGTGTTCATCTAAGTCTATGAAATCCAAGACTAAAAGTGACAAGAGGGTCACATTGATTAAGTCCTCAACCTATGAAGGACCCAAATACAAATTGCACCCCAAAATTTCTACACAAGTTGATCAAACAGGCGTGTTTTCAAGCATACCACCTAGGGTTTTGTTAGTTCAGGATATATGTGCTTACATCCACTGCAAGATAAGTGAAATCATAGAATTAAAAATGCAATCAACATACTAGGAGCTAAGCCAAAATGAAAAACTCAAGGATGAGCATAAACACCTGGAAGTCAAAGGATTGATAAATGCCCTATATTTCCCAAGGGAGTTCAAGTCTGAATGGATCAGGGTTGTACTCAACCATGTTCATGAAGGAAAAATGTGGTTAGATGAACCGGTCAAAATAACAAAAGACATTATTCATATGGTTGCTGGTTACCCTACAATTGATAAGGCAAAGGCCATAAGAAACCCACTGAGGGTAGAGAGCGAGAAGCTAATAGGAGCTGAATGGGATGGTAGAGGAATGAGGATCAACACCATCATTGATCTAGAAACAAGATTCGAAGCCTATGTTATTGGCTATAAGATTTTTCAATCAAGAAGGCCCAACAGTGTCCCATGCAGACCAATAGACATAGCTTATAAGATTGTCAAGAAAGGTTTACAGTTAGACCTTGTCGAGCTATAGATGAAATAATTGGAGGATAATATGAGGACCATCCAGGTAGCAAAGACCAACACTTTTAAGTTTGGTTCATTACTTGTTTGTACATTTTACTACTTGCAAAACTATTTCCCATCAGTTGGCAATGTACAATGAGATGTCAACCGACCAGTCATCATCCAAATTAGTGAGTTCATCAAGAACTTAGGTAAGAATTTTGAGGCTGTGATGGATGACTATTTTGGAAAGTTTAAGGATATAATGCATAAAAGGAGTAGGATACCAGCACAACTGATAGAACAACATACAGATAATATTTTTTTTTTAATGGACACCGACACTGTTGGAGCTCAAAAATATTGGATAGATTTTGAGTCCATATTCTAAAAATATCCCTAAGTATAAGTTTGTGCCTTTGAAAAATCATTGTAAGAGGCCATTTTTGAGTGCATAAGAGAAAGGGCCTATTGATTTTCATGAAGGACCACTTGGGTAAGGTGTTTATCACCTTTCTTTTGACAAATGTAATGGTTTTGAGCTCTTAAATTTTAGTTTTGATATGATTCAAAAGTGGCTATTTGGAGGTGTTTCTGTAAGTCTGCATTTTGTGTCTTCCCAAAATTTTATAAAGTATCCCACTTCTGAGGTTTGCCTTTTATGTCCGGTTGATGTTCATAGCATGGGGGTTGTTGTACTATGTTGTAGGCATGTGAGAGAGTATCTGTGTCCATTTTTAGCCCCCCCATGTGTTTGTTTGACCTATTTGCCAAAGCCATTCCATTTGTAGTTTGTTAAGATTCACTAAATGTGCAGAATCCTAAATTTAAATGACCTACTTTGGGGTCTCATAATTTGCACCCAATTCAAGAACAAGTAAAATTGAGTGTTGTTCCACATTGTATACATGGAAATGTACTTCCTTGAAGATTTATGGACATTGACCAATCCATTTGGTCACTTTCCTAAGTCAATTCTAAATCAAATTTCTGCATATTCTACTATTTTATTCCAGAAGTTCTAAAGTGCTGACTTTGGTGTTTAATTGCATTTAACCTTTTGATCTTCTGGATGAGCTAATTATGGATTCATTTTTATTATGTGAGAGTGAATCAATATCTAGGGCTTCAGATCATGAGGGTTTTAGTTGGTAAGTTTTCAAAGTCAGGTTTGAAGGTGTTTTATGCAGATGGCTAGTGTTGATAGAATCGACTTTGCAGATGGCTACTTTCAGAAATTGGTACCTTGTTGTCAGATGCTTATTTTTATATGAGAGTTGTTTCATTGCATTCCTTGTATATGAATCTTCTACCAACATCAGTGGTTGATCCTCAGGCTATCATTTGATATTTTAATGCATCTTTTTGAGAGGCAATTCTCAATGACTGCAACTTACGTTTACAGAGCAAATTTAAACATACCAATTTACAAAGGAGGTACTGAAATTTTGAGGGCTACTCGAAATCTAATAATGACCCAGTTGATATTTTGAATTATCATAAACTTTTGGAAATTTTTCGGGCTCCAGGCTTCTTGGTTTATACGTGCTAGAATTTCTCCATTTTCTTCCATATGTAATTTAAAGTTTGACACACTATGGTTCTGACTTCATCTTGGTGGCAGTATTTTGGGTTAAAAAAAGGTAAAAGGTGGAGTTTAAGATTTTAATCCACAAATTTATCTTCCTAGTTGGTGTTCACATCAAGCACAAAATTACATTTGGCACAGTTTGTTTTTTAGCCATGTTTGTTTCATTTTCTGACAAAGTGCTGTGTGCACTCATGTATTTTCGATGGGTTGAACGGTGCTATGTTTTATCAGATTAGAATGCCATTATTTCCATGCTAAATCTACCATGTCTTAAGTATTTTGAATTTACCATTAAAAGGTTATATGTTGGCTACATATTATGGTGTGTGTACAAAAGAAACCAACAAGTAATGGGAGTGCATACTAGTTGAACGGAGAGGAAATGCACAAGAAAACCAAAGGGCTGCAGTGTGTACATGAGCCAAGTGTAAGGAAGAAACAAGGAAAAGAGAGCTGGGCACATACATGCAGAGAAAGAAGAGAAAAATGAAAGGGGGCTGCATGTGGGTTTATCCCACATGAACCCGGTTTTGACTGCAAGGCACATTTAAAAGAAAGAACACTCAAATGGAATGTAAAGTGAAAGAAAAGAGGCAAGTGGGTATCTCTTGGCATGTGTGGGCCCATGCTATATGCTTGCTAGTTGGGCATAATAAAGACAAGTTTTTGAAAGGAAATATTTAAACCTTCTGAGATATTTAATCCCACATTGGTGGGGTGAGAAAAAATTCAGTGGTTTAAATGAAATTACACTTGCATAGTGATATGAAGAAAGAGTAGGAGGCTCTTTGAGTGTGTGCCTAGTTGGTGCATTGGGATGTGTGCCAACAACTAGAAGACCCCAATTTTTTGTAGAAGGTTGGCAGATGACATGGATGTAAGGTGGACACGTAGCGGCTAGTCACCAGTTCTCCAAATAAGCTCATGGTCAGTAAAAACATTTAGAGATTAGGAGAATGCTTTAGTCTCTGAATCTCCAAGTGCTAGCAGTTAAGTCACTAAAATTCAGAGAATGGGAGAATGCCTCAGTCTCCCAATCTCCATATGTTGGTGGTTAGTCAAGTAGCATCTAGAGATTTAGAGATAGCCTTGGTCGCCCAATCTCCAGATCCTAGCGGTTAGTGGCCAAACATTGCGAGATTGGGAGATAGCTTTGGTCACCCATTCTCTAGATGCCAGCGGTTAAGAAGGTAACATTTTGAGATTGGGAGAATGAGCTTGGTCGCCCAATCTCCCAATAGACCCAGAGTTAAGAAATGCATTTGGAGATCTAGAGATAAAGGCATTCGCGTGATCTCCAGATGTGACTAGGGTTAGCAGGAGCATTCAGAGATTAGGATAATAAAGTAGTCTCTAAATCTCTAGATCAAGGTGGTTAAGGCCAGGGTTAAATTGAGCATCTAGCCAGCTAGTGACACATGGCAAAATCTACTGAATCTAGGCATAAAGTGCAGGAAATAGGGGAAAAGTGCAGATTTAAAGATGAAAATGTAAATTTAAAAGGTTTCAATAGTCTTCTCTATAGTTTGTAAAATGTTTTATTTTAAATTTATGAGAAGCATTCATAGAGCATTTTCAAACAAACAGAATCAAATCATTTCTTGGAGAGGAAGAGAATCAAGTTTGTTTGAGAAATGATTGCAGGCAAGAAGGAAGTTAAAGGAGATCAAATTTGAAGATCAAAATTTGAGAGAAGTTGAAGATATTTTGTGTAGAATTGACAGGTATCAATGGCTGTAACTAGCTTTCATTTTCCTATATCTATTCTTCTTCTCCATTGTTACATGGATGGTGAAATTAACACTACAGGGGTAGTAATTTGGCTTTTGAGTCCTTATTTTTTGTGGTTTTCATGGGTTTGTAATTATGTTGAACCAAAGGTTTTTTAATGAAGAACAATGGAATCCTAATCTTTTATTCGTGATGTCTTTATATGCATTATTTTGAATTCTTGTGTATTAATTTGTAAGGCACTTTGATATACTGGCTACAAGGTGGCTGTGAACTTGTTTCCTTAGTTTCTTTCAAGAAGAGAGTAAATCTCTGGGACAATTTATGAGAGTTTAACATTGCATGTGAATATGATGTTCTGGGTAGAGGAGTGAGAGAATGATTTGTAAGGCATTTTATTTGGGTTTTACATGTTTAGATTTAGAAAATTTTTGGGAATTTACTTTTATTTGACTATGTTGCCCAATTTATAAGGCACTGGTCATTGCTTGTCATGCACCTTTCATCATCAAAATCTAAAAATCAATGAACATTTACTTTCTTTTTGAGAGCAAGTAATGTTTATAGTTTGTATTTGCAGAATAAAAATGCAATTTAGTGATTCTTTAAAGAAATGAATCCTAGGTTAGCCTGCCCGAGTCTAGAACTCAAAGAGAAGAAGGATTTATCCTTGTCACCTGTGATATTTTCCTAGTTCTTAGAACACTTATGCAATTGGGATCTTGCATAAGATAGGTTGAGTGTTGACTCCCATTTCTTATGGTTCTAAGAACTATCCACCTTCTTTGTCTGCATAGTTGAGGTTATGTCAAAGAGAAGTTATTATAAAATGCAAATTTGTGTTTGACTTAGGTACACCCACCTGAGTGTGTGGAGGTCAAAGTGTAGAAGGTTTGTAGGCCTTGTCAATGTTAGCTTTTCTTGCCCCTAAGTTTGTAGGAAGAAGCATATTCATGTGAATTAGATGGATATCCCATGTTTGGTTCTTATTTTCTCTTTTAGAATTGGAGGGTACAAGAAAAATCACTAACAGACACCACACTGATTAAGGCAATTGATCCAAGAACTTCATGGCTACCTCCAATGTGCTATGGACTAGATATTGATTGAGCTAATAGGTCAATCAAGGCATTGCTGGCCAAGCCCAAAGACCCCAAATCTACTAGGTTTTGCACCTATGAAGAAGTTGAATTGAGAATAAAAATGGACTTAGTCGGAGTCAAGGTAGGTAGAAAATTGAAGAAAATTATGGACACCCTGACTAAGAAATTCGGTGAAGAAGAAGAAGAAGTAGTAGACAAGCCGGTTGAAGAAGCAACCGAGGAACAAATTTTGATCGACAACAATGAACATGAAGAGGAGACTGATCCAGACAAAGAGTTGCAAGATGCATCTGTGAAGGCAACAGGGAAGATGAAACAAACAGAGACCACTACAAGAGTGAGGAAAAGATCCTCTACAGGTGCTTCCCCTCCTTAAAAATGAGGATTTGCAAAAATCACAAGGCCTACTCCTACAAAAATATATTAGAAGAAAAGAGGAGCACAAGCCATCATAGAGAAACCTAAGAAGAGGAGGAAACTTATCAGAGGTAAGGATGATATTGACTCTGAAGAAGAAGGTGATCAAAGTTAATTCAAAGTTATTGTAAATAAAAATCAATCAATAAATGACATGGTAAGGAACATAAAAGAAATGGGTAGACTAGGTCACCCTAAGATGAATTGGTATGTACATATGTCAACCAAGGATCAAGAAAAACTTGAAGAGGCAATCATCACCATGATGATTAAATTCAAAAAGACTGCCTATTGAGTTTTCAAGTTACATTCCTAAGGAACTATATGATAAAATATGAGCGAGATGGACATATGCCTTACGCACTGAAAAGAAAATGAGGGAACGATCACTAATTTTGGTAATGCCTACTCTATCAGTAACTGAGATAGAAGATATGATGAAACAATATGCGAATAGATTTTTGATGAAAGGTGGGGCAATGAAAATATTGCAAGGGAACCTTGAGGATTAAGTAGATAAAGACAATAAATTTTTATGGACTAAAATTTTGGATTCAAAGGCTGAAGCAGATAAAACTGCACTAGCAATCATCTGCAAGCAAAAGCTCAAAGGTAAAGGAAAAGGCATACATTTAGATGATGTTGATATAGCTACTAAAGAGCCAATTCCTATATTTGATACTGAAGTATAAGATGACACATATGTCGAAGATTTCTATCTGGCATGATACATAGAAGAAGAAAAACATGATACTCCTGCGCAACTAGTAACAACCAGGATTGATGAAGTAACAATAGAAGATATTATTTATGGAGATCCCAATGATGAAACAAAGGCTGATAAAGATATCACAATGGTTGTAGAAACATTGAAGAAGATCAACCTATTGAGGCAACGACAGTAAACATACTAGGTAATTTACTGATATTGGTACAAGCAATTGAAATTGCCAGTCAAGGGTCACCTGAGGAACATGCACCCGAGCAACAAAAGAACACCACTGAAGGACAAGGTGAAGAAGAACCTAAGGAAACAAATGAGCATGAAAGAAAAGATGTAGAAAATAAAGAACCTACAACTGAAACAAATGTAGATACTTCTACAACTTGTAATACCCCAAAATTGGCATCTTGCAATCCTAACCAATTTTGTTGCATTTTAGTCTCATTCTATCAAATTTCTAAATCATTAAAGTCCTATCATACTAGGCAATTATGTCTTCTAATTGACTCTACTTGACTTAGTGTCAAATGCAGAAAACCTTAAATTTGCATCAATCACATATCATATTTAATTCCTAAATATCGACTATAATTGGCTAAATAAACCCTATGATCAATTAATTTAATTACAAAGTCCTAGCACTTTAATTAAATTAAATCCACCCCCTTTAGCTAAAACACATAAAAATGAATTAAATAAATATTTGGTTTTAAATAATAAATATCCTCATCTCAATAAATGAATTTAATTATTCAAATAATTGATAAAATCCACTTAAGAGGCAATATTGTATTTATTTAAATTAAATATTCTCTCCAAAATCTTCTCTGTAGTTTAGAAAAGGAAACTTTGAGTTAATTGGAATTCAAAAATGCAATAAAACAGTTAAAGCTCCACACATGCAAAAAAATAAAAAGCTGACTGTCTCTCTGCTGTAAACTTTCTATTCTAAACTGAACTCTCATTCAATCTTCACCGTTCGTCTGATTCAATCTCGACCGTCGATTGAACTTGGAATTCTATAAAAGAACCCTCATTTCTCATTCAAAGGATCCAATTTCTTGAGTAATGAAGTGCTGTCGCATTGTCATTGGAATTCATTTGCATTCAAAGCTTTCTTTCTTAACATAATATTCATTTCTAGATTAATATATCATGTTAGATTAAATATGCACTTCATTTCTTAATCTAGTTTGCTTTCATTGTTATTAGATCAATACTCATGTTTCATTTCTAGATTAATCTTACATTCTCATTCTAGAATAATCTGCATTGTAATTTCAGTTAAACCCTCCATTCTAGTGTTAGTTTATGGTTGCAGGACTCTCGATTCTGAGAGTAATTATGAACCCTACTTAGATAGGAGGCAATAGGTCAAATCATCTAGACAGGCAATATGAATAATCACATAAGCATTCTTGGCTGGAATTGGTGAACAATGACTATGTTGAAGTGTGAGGCTGAATTAGAGGCCCATATTTAGCTTACACATTTCTGGTGCCCACCGTGGGGCCGAAAATCAATTTCTGGCCTCATCATATTTTAAAGTTTCTGTCAAAATTTTACATTCTGTCTGTATGTCCGTACATCCATGTACGGATTCTTGCGCGGAGATTCTCACTGTATCGTGTGAAGGTTTTCTTGTTTTAGCACTTTCTCGGGTGACAAAGGTGTTTTCTCGCGCGTGACTACATATCATCTCACATGAAATTATGACACTAGAGACTTAAAAGTTACAAATTTGTACTTTCAACTTTTGTTTTTTGACACTTACTATTTGCTGTGGATTTTCTTGATTCTGCTTTTCAAAAACATTATAATATTGGATTGCAGAGCTTTGGACTTGAGGTGATTTGCTACATCTCTATAACATTTTGACTTTGGACAATAAAATGAACCTCTCACATGTTTAGCTTGAGTGTTTCTTGCTTTCATAAATCACACGTTCATTTTGGCTCTAAAAGGAATCTAGATTTTCTTTCTGCATATCTGTCTCACATAGTAATTAGGCCCTATGTGTGTGCTAAAATGTTGACACAATTCTATGAGTCTTTATTTCTAAGATTGCTCAAGAATGAGGTCTCAAATGGCGATTCATAGCTCTTTACTCATGGAGTGCAAGGGTTTATAATGGAGGCCCTCAGCTTAGACCTAGTTTGTGCCCATGCAAGTACACCATAAAATGAGAGATTCAAAGAGGAAAAGCAAGAATGCTAGTCTCCATGATCATAAAGTATGCATGCAAATGAAAATGAAAGCTATTCTATATGATAACAATGCATGAAAGCAAACTAATCTATGAAAGGAAATGCTTATGCAAGATTATTCTATGAAAGGAAATATGAATCTAATCTAATATGCAAGTGCAAAAGTAATCTAAATGGATTGCCATGAAGGCATGAGAGAAGAAGACAAGAAAAAAGAAGTTTCAATATTCAAGCTCAAGTGCTCAAATTCTCCTCCAAAATCGCTCTCCAAACCTGCATAACAATAACATAAAATCTGGATCTTTAAAATCTCCATGCATAAAATGAGAAGGAGAGGGCTCCTTATAAAGGATTTAGAAATGAATGGATGGTCAAGATTAAGAGGCAAAAAGAAATGAGCAATGGTCGAGATTAAATCTTGGTTGATCCATGTGCGCAAGATTCTCAAGAGGCAAAATCAATGGACATGGTTAAGAGGCAAAAAGATGCGTGGAAGAGATTAAGAGGCAAAAAGAGATTCCACTCATCTTGGAAAGTGTGCATTCAATGTGTAGACAAAAAGTCTTTTTATTTTTATTTTATTATTTATTTATTATTTTTAGCAAAGTGGTTTTTATTTTTTAATTAAAATATTTTTTATTTAATTAAAATGGAGCATGTTCTCTTAATTCAATTTGTCTTAGGATAAAGTGATTTTATTATTTAATTAAAAGATTTTTTAATTTAATTAAAAGAGATTTTTATTTGATTAAAAGGGAGCATGTTCTCATAATTAAATAAAACTTAGGATAAAATGATCAAACCTTAGGAAATATTAAAATAATTGAATTAATTACAATTTGATCAAGGAAATTGATTTAAATTGAAAATATTGCAAAGCATTGATTCAGGAAATTGATAAATTGATGAATGGGGGCCCAAAGTCTAGGCGACCATTTTAGGGTGCATACATTTGCCCCTCTTTGACTAATGCGCGATCTTCATGGGAACACATGTAGTCAAAGAATGAAGTTGAAATGTGAGATCAATTTGGGATCACAAAACAACCCAGACGTGTGATTGACGGACGGGAACACATCAAGACAAAGATAAGCTGATTGAAAAAGACAAGGCCAAAACCCTTATAAATAGGTAATTGTCAAGTCTCAAGCAAGATTGTCCCAAGCAAAGCAATTGATAGGATTCATAAAGCTGAATCAAGGATTGAAGTTTGATAGGTACTGCCCCCTCGTGATCAAAATTGAAATGAGATAGAGGAGAAACAATGAATTGATAAATTTGATCAAATCGAACTAAAATAAAGTTCTTGATGTAAGATGAAAGATATAAGGATCACAGAACCAAGGTAGATCATCAAGCATGAAATATTATGCCCCAAGGTTGAATTAGAAGAAAAGAAGTGGGGTGAAAGTGAATGGAAGATAGAAGTTTGGAAGAGATGAAAAGAAATGGAGAGAAGAAAGAGAATTTACCTCAAGAAAGAGAATGCCTCAAAATCAATCAACTATTTAAGATAGGAAATTTCGATTGAGATCACGAAAGGAGATAAGGAAATGAAGATCAAAATGTGACCACAGTTGATTAAAAGTTAAAAAAAAAAGAGAGATGAAGGAAAACCCTCTCAAACTCCTAATGCAGCCTAAAAATGCAAATTAACATGAAGTATAACAATGCAAGCTACATGAAAATGTAAAGGTGTACTTGCAATAGAGAAACTGTAACATAGGATTTTATGTTCATCATTCATTAGAGAATGTTAAGGAACTTATTTTCATCATTGGGCCATTATTAATGGACATCAGAAAATCACACAATCATCACTAGTCACAAGCACAATTATGAAAATATGAATGTGATTTATATCAGATTGGAATGTGGAAAGATTCTTACATAAGCATCAAAGACATAAAGGTCAAGATGACTTCGATGTTAGCTTACCCAATTTAATGTAGAAAAACCACACTCGCATCAAGGCATAGATGCCGGGCTGACCATAAGAACAGTTGTGCAAAAATAGTCAAGGATGATGCCTCAAATCTCCTAAGTGTTTCAAGAGAACAACAAGAGACACTCTAGAGTTTCAAAACCACACCCACAAGCAGAAAGCAAATAAAAACATGCCCCATGTCCTAAGTCCTCTAGCTATGCATCCCGAAGAGACTTATTAGATAAGGACACTCAACAAAAATCAATAACATTCAGCACACAAAGAAAATATCATCACATATCTCAAGCATTAAGTGTTGTGTTTAAAAATTTAAGTGTGTTAACTGATACAGAGTTTTGAGGATAAGGATCAAATGCTTACCAGCAGGTAAGATCACATGACAAAATTGGGTAAGACCAAACCGATAAGTGTTGAAAAAAACTCAATGTCAGGGGTTGTGTTGAAAAAAATAGTTGGGGTGGTGTTTAAAAGCACCATTTGTGAGGTGTCCTAAAGACTAATGTATCCAAGAGACCAAAGCTAACACAGTTATTCCCCCTAGACAAAGACAAATACCAATTCCAAACCAAGGCAACAAGGACAAGGCATGATGGAGAAAGGCTAAGTGTCAAGGACGCGTGCTGAGAAACAGGGGTGCAAAGGCCTCAAGTAGTGCTCATTTCTAGGTTTTCACCACTTGGATTTTATTACAATTTTTTTTTTTAGGACTTTTTATAATTTTTTTTTTGTCTTTTTGCTACCAAGGCACCTGTTTCTAGGTTTTCACCAAGGCACTTTTTTTTTCTTCTTTTTTTGGTATTTTTGGAATATATAATTTATTTTGAGATACATTAAAGCACCTATTTCTAGGTTTTCACTAAGATGATCATTTTTTTAGGACATTTTCTAATTTTTAGAATTTTTGATAATGTATCATTTTTTAGGATTTTTTTAGGATCGATAAGTATGTACAAAGGATGCCCCCAGACAGAATGAGCATCATGGATAGAACTTCTTCAGGTACAAGACATTGATAGGATTAGGGAGCTGCTCTTCCTCTATAGTAGATAATAAATAAGCACCTATCCCAAAAGATATTGTAATAATGTAAGGTCCAAGCCAATTAGGTTCAAATTTTTCCTTTTGATCTCTATGCTGTTGATTCTTAGGATTTTCACGCAGGACAAGATCTCCCACTTGGAATTCTCTATGGAAAACCTTTTTGTTGAAGGCTTTGGACATGCACTTTTAATAAACCCTCATATGGTCAAATGATGCTTGACATTTCTCATCTAGAAGTTCTAACTCTTGAAGTCTCATGGTGCGATAGTCTTCATCTATAACTAGACCTTTGAGGGAAACTCTAAATGAAGGAATCTCAACCTCTAAAGGTAACACTGCTTCAACACCATATGTAAGGGAAAAAGGAGTAGCCTCAGTAGGAATATGAATACTTGTTCTATAAGCCCACAAAGCTGGATTTATCTATAAATGCCAATCTCTACGATTCTTACAAACTATTCTATGTAGGATTTTAAGAATGGTTTTGTTTGATACCTCTGCTTGACCATTTCCTTGTGGGAAGTAAATGGAGGACCAATGTTTCTTAATCTTGAATTTTTTGTAGAGTTGCTTAAGGTATTTATTTTTGAACTAGCCTCTGTTGTCAGTGATAATCTCGAAAGACACTCCATATTGACAGATGATATGGTTCAGAATAAATACAGAGACTGTCTTGCCTGAGGCAACAAAAAGTGGGACAAATTCTACCCATTTAGTGAAGTAATCAGTAGTAGTGATGATAAACTTGTGTCCACCTAATGAGTTGGGATGAATCTGCCCAACAAGATCAAAGGCCTAGTGCTGAAATGGCCAATGAGATATAGAAGGAATGAGCTCCCTACCTGGAGCATGTATCAGGTTACCATGTTTTTGACACTTTTCACATGACTTTGCAAAAGCTACTACATCAATCTGCATTGTAGGCTAATAGTATCCCACCCCAAGCAACCTTTGGGCCATGGAAAGACCATTGGAATGTCCCCCACAAATGCCCTTTTGAATGTCAACTAACGCTTGGTCAGATTCTTCCTTTTCTAAGCATCTAAGAAGTGTTCCATCTAGACCCCTCCTATACAAATCACCAGAGATAAGGGAATGGTGAGAGGCATTTCAGATAAGGTTTCTACGTTCAAATCGGTTAAAGGTTTCAAGGATAATGCCATCATGAAGGTATGAGTAAATGGAACCATAAAGGGATGACTCATGACCAACAAGGGTACAAATGACATGACTTTCTTGGGAGTTATAGATAGGGTGATGTATCTCTTCCACCAGGAATTTGAATTTGGATTCATGTTCCCCTAACTGAAGAAGTGAAGCAAGTGTAGCCATAGCATCAACTACTTTATTTTATGCTCTAGGAATTTGTTGAAACATGACAAATATGAAGTATCATTTCAAGGAATCAACCATTTTCTTGTAAGGTACTAGTTTCTCATTTTTTGTCTGATATTCATCATTGACTTGGTTGATAATCAGCTGTGAATCCCCATAGATGTGTAACTCTATGATTCTCCATTCTAAGGCTATCTTAAGTCCATTTTTAAAAGCTTCATACTTAGCAATATTGGTTGGTGCAATAGGCACTGAAGACCTATCTTCAAAGTAGCTAGGGAGATGATCAAGTACCTCATCCTTAGGTGCCTCAGAGAGGTTTTCACCCTTGGATATGTCATTTCTTTTTACTTTTTTTGGTTTTGACACCGCCACACAGTGGTTTTCACCATCAGAACTCTTATTCTTTTGATTTTCTTTTCTTTTTATTTTGTGACTAAGGTACTTGATGTCTGGCTCTGTCATGCTGGTAGTCGGTTCACTGGTGGAAGAGACTACGGGTTCAATGGCATTCAAGTAATAGGTTACCTCATAATCATTTTGGAATGTTAAGAGCTCATGTTCTTGATAGCATTGGGACCAATCAATGAGGTTAGGATGAACAAGAGGTAAGTCAATGACAACTTCAAGGTTGTGAATGTGAATGATAGCATCTCTGGTGACCGAAGAGTCAGAGTCCATCAAGTATCCTTATAAGCTACCCAAATCAGGATTCATCCTAACAAGTGAAGAATCATCCACTAAGGCAACATGTGGGTTCAAATCCTCTAATCCTACACGTGACTTGTCAGCTACCTCAGGTTGAGAACTATAAGTGTGGATGACATCAACATCCATGTCAATTGTAGAAGGCTTTGAGAAAGAATCCCATTCATACTCATATGAACTTGTTTTTGAACTTTGACTAGGATGTTTACACCATGAAGGTTTGGGACATCTTGATGTGGAAGCTCTAATGTCATTAAGGGTAATACCTTCTCTTTCTATCAAATGAACAAGGTTCTGTCGTGGCATTCTCTGATAGGATCTTCTACATCTGATTCATCTTGTTCTAAGCTTGCAACTATCACATGAGTAACTAGATTATCTGAATCTCCCCAAAGAAGATTAGTGGAAGGGACCCAATCTTCACACATATCTTGCTAATTTGTCAAATTAGTTATGTACTCTGGTTCATCTTCACTATTTGACTCATCAAGAATAGAAGCAGTTTTCTTGTTATGATTCACAAATCCTAGGCCAACTGTCTTCTTAGACTTGCGTCCAAAAAGAGCATGATCAAGAGGTTCATCTCTAGTATCCAATCTATGAATAAGAGGGGCATGTCTGGGATAGCCCATATGTTTAAAAAAATTATACCCTCTTCCATAAGCCTTAGGAGAGGGAGAGAAGTTATCATTGTGCATATATTTCTCTTCTCTATAAATCCAATCTTTAACAACCACCTCTTCTTTTTCATCTTGAATAGGCACTGAGGACTCTACAAATGTGCCAAATAAAGTCATAGATGAAGAGGAAGGTCTTATTTCTTGTGAAGGCCTGCCATAAGACATAGGTGAAACTGGTAGCTTTGTAAGAGAGTTGAGTTGATACCCCCCATGCCAAGTTCTACTGACTTGAACTTGTCTTTACATTCAGCTAAGGTTTGATTTAAGTCTTTTGCTTCTCTATTGAGGGGAACATGAACACTCATTGAAATTGAGTTGATAGATAAAGTGCTATCCCCAAGTATACAAATCTCTACTCCATTGTAGGGGAACTTAACACACTGATGATAGGTAGATGACACTGCTTGCATATCATGAATCCATGGTCTACCAAGTAAAATATTATATGCAAGGGGACCAACATCAACAATTTGAAATAAAAAATCCTTCTCAACTAGGCCAATCCTAAGAGGAAGGATGACCAACCCCTTGGAACTTCTTTCCAACTCATCATAGGCTTTGATAGTGATCTTCTTTCTGGTATCTATGACTTGTTTAGGATAACTCAATGTCTTTAAAAGATTCAAGGAACAAATATTAAGCCCAGCACCCCCATCTATCAACACGCACCTAACATGGATTTTGTGGATCTTGACTTCAATATGAAGGGTGAGATTGTGTGGGTGGCTCAAAGATTTATCATCATCCTCTAAAAAGGTAAAGTAATGAGGGCTGGCAATATGGTTAACCATGTTCTAGAATTGGTCAATGTCTAAGTTTTTAGGGATGTTCACTACACGCAAAGCATCCTCAAGGACTTGCTTGTGTCTCAGGGCCAACTCTAAGAGCTCAAAGATCAAAATATGAGCTAGGGTTCTTTGCAACTGATCGACAAGATTATAGCTCAACTTAGGATTGACTGTTGGTTTTGAGGTGACATTCTTGGATGCCACTTGCTTTGGTTTACTTGGTTGAATTGAACTAGGTCCTCTAATGACAACGTGACCTTGACTTTGTGTGACAACATTGAGATTTTGAGATGACACTCTAGAGTTAGGACCCCTTAGCACTAGGATGGGTTCTTCATCAAAGATAGGAGGAGAGTCCATGTCTAGATGATAACCATAGGGATCTTTATTCCTCATCATGTTGACATTTTCTTCGATAACTTCAAGCATGTTGACAACATTATCTATACTTGTGTAAGTGTAATTGACCTTAGCCTTGCCATTCTTAGGTTTAGAGGTTTCCCCCTTCTCATACTTGGGAAAAGGTTCTTTGAATGCCCTATGATCAACATTGGTGTTCAATCCATCCATCTTAAGTTTTCCACTCTTAATGAGATCTTGGATGATATGTTTGAGTTTCCAGCAGTTTTCAATATCATGTCCAATGCCATTGTGAAATTTGCAAAAGGCTTTCTCATCCCACCAATGTGGCTTAACATTAGGTATATAATGCTTTGTAGGATCTTGAGGATGCACAAGGTTGTTGGAAATGAGTGTTTTTAAGACATCCTCATATAAATCACCAAGTTTTGAAAACTGACATCTCTCTTTCTTAGGCTTATCTTGGTATCTTGGCTTGCTCTCTTGTTGATGAGATGCATTGAGTTTCATGGCTTGAACAACACTAGACAAGTGGAGAACAACTTGATCTTTAGGTTGAGAGGATTCCACAACTCCATCATTGACCACTTGTTTATTCTTATTCCAATGTAAGTTTTTCCCTTTATCCTTGTTAGGGTTGTTGTTATTTTGACCATTGTTGTTGTTGTTGTTTCCATGTTTGGTCAAAATTCCTTGTTCTCTCAAAACATCCTCAATCCTACATGTGGTTTCAACCATGGTGTCAAAGGAATAAAAAACCATCTTCCTAACTTCATACTACATTTCGGGAACCAAGTTGCTAACAAGGATGTCAATCTTCTCATTTTCGAGAATGGTCCTAGAGTAGCGAATGCATTGTCATCTCCACTTTTGCAAGAAAGTGACAAAGGATTCCCCTTGATTTTGCTTTAAGTTGCATAAGTCCAGCATGGTGACAGATCTTGAAAGGTTGTATACAAAGTGTTGGACAAATCTATGGATGAGCTCTTTGAAATTCTTGATGGGGGGAGTTATGTTGGTGAACCATTCCATTGCTTGACCCTTAAGACTCCTTGGGAACAATCTCATGAGGTACGAGTCATCTTGATGGAACTCAAAACTCATGATATAGAATTGATGCACATGATCATGTGGATCTCCATTACTATCATACTTTTCATATTGAAGGATCTCAACCTTTCTAGGAAAGTCCTTCATTCTAACACTTTTGTCAAAAGGATTAGGACAAATTGAGTCAAGTGAGAATGAAATCTCGGGTGCCAACATCTTTTCCATCATACTCTTAAGTTGTTTGATTTCTTCTTCCTGAGATGGACCTTGCTTCTTGATCTTCTTGTCCACATCAAAGTTATAGGGGACTTTGGCACCTTTGTTGATTAAACTCTCTAAGAACTTGTCTTTGTTTTTCTCCAAGTATCTCTCCACATACTAGTGGAAGAGTGGTTCTTGTTTTATCTTCATGAAGTCTTGGGAGTTGAGGTAAAAAATCAAGCTACTACCCCCATATTGTGAACCATGGTGAGCACGTTGTGAAGGTTGTCTTGAGTTCCTAGGAGGTGTTTGTCTCCTATAATGATCATGTTGTGAAGCCCTTCTTCCTCTAGGACTAGGAGATCATGAAGGTGTTCTTGAATGTCTTCCACTTTGTGGAGTCTTGGAAGGAGTGGATGGAGGAGAGTTGTTTCCACCACCAACACATATGTTGTTGAATTGGTCATTAAGTTGTTGAGCCAAAATTCTATCTTGCTCTTCTTGCAAGGCTCTTCTTTCTATTTCCAACAGGGCTTGTCTCTCCGACTCTAGGAGTCTAAATTTCTCTTCCTTTTCAACTTGTTCATCTAGGAAGGCTTTCTTTTCACACTCAATTCTCTTAAGTCTTTCACTCATGTATCTTGAAGGTACTTTAAGTAGTGAACTTGGTCTTGAATGCCTAAAAAAGTCATTGGTGTATGTTGCATTCACATGAGTGTCATAGGGTTCATCATCCTGGATTTCATGATATGATTACTCTTCTTGATAGGCTTGCTTCTTATCTCTTTTAGCCCTTTGGTGTGCATCCAAATATCTAGTTGAGATAAGGGGTGAGACTGGTCAATTTTCACGAGAGGAACTGCCAAATAGAATGGTATCTCTATGCCTTTCAAATATGTTATCCAGGATTTTATCCATTTCTTCCCTCTCTCATCGAGTCATTGTGTAACTCATATCCATGTCCAAGCCATAAGATGCTAAGGGTGTACTCAACTCACTAAGATTACTCTTGGGATCAAACCAAACTTCTGAGTTGTTCCTGAGTGATTGATCAAATACGAGTTCATTTCCCTTACATTTTTGGTGAGTTTGAACTAAGGGTAATTGGTTAAAGACTACTTGAGGTCTCTTTCCTTGATTTACTTGATATCTTGTTGTAACTGACATGAAAGAAAGGGCACTAGGTGATAGGATGACCCTAAGAAATGTTGGTACCAAACTAGGATAGTAAAAGCACTCACTTGTCCATAAGAGGGGTGATAAGATAGAATTTTGCAAGAGGCATAAACCAACATTGCCGCAGAGGTGCCCAATGAACAGGTGAATACCCTAACACATATGGATTAGGAGGATGATTTATCCAAGTTATATTGATTGAATTTGAATTTGTATGGAAGTGAATGGACAAGAGATTACTAAAACTCTCCAAGTGTGTTATCAAAGAATCCAAAGGTTAATCTTCTCAACAAGGACGGTTTCTAGCTCACCGATTCCAAGCCAGGTCACTCATGAAATCAAAGATTACTAGTTCAAGAGATCAAAACATAGGAACCCAAGGTGAAAACATGCTTCTAAAAGTGGGGTAAGTGACCCAATATAATCTGGATCGACCAAGGAAGACTAGAAATGACAGGATAGAAAATCAAGCAAGTTGTAAAAAAGTTGGGTTTTTGACTCAGGAACTCAATTTTTGTTCATTTTAAATGACCAACTAGATGCATCAACAGATTTTTATCATTAATTAGGCACACAAGATAGCAATCAGGGAGTTCAAGAAAATAATTGTCTTCAAACAATGAGCAAGGGACAAAGCAACCTTGCGCATGAACAAGAATAGTGACATAGTATTCTACTCCCTAAAGATTCTACTTGTGTATGTTCTCAAAATGTTTTTCAGTCATGCACATAGTCCTAGCAAAGAAAAATTTGGTTGCACTATGGTTCGTAGTAATGGTCAACTCTGCAAATTTTGCAATTTTAAGAGGGTGAACTCCAATCTAGGCGCACCGGGGTTTTGACACATTTTGAGAATTTAATCAATTGAAGATGCTGAGGAGATCTGATAGCCCAATAAGAAACTACACCCATAGAGATTTCCTCCACAAGGACATTTATATAGCAGTTATTGCTACCACGGGGAAAATGGCTATTATCGTTTGAGGTTTTGTCCACGTGGTTGACCCAATAAAGGGAATGTCCACTATAGTTAACCCTCTCTCATAAGGAAGACTCACAAAAAGGACCACATGGGGACTTAGCTTGGATTCAAGGATTTGAGTTTCTGATGTGCCCAAAGGGGAACATAGCATAATCCTCTAGCATCTTCACCTCACCCAAACATAGCAAGAAAATTCATTGACACGCTAAAATTGAAATCACCTCACCAAGGTTTGTAAGTCAACAATAATGTCTACCAATCTCTCTAAGCGGGTCCAAGAGAGAACGTACCGATCAAAGTTGAGGACTAAACCAAGTAAGACCATGAGATAATAACAACTTCCTTCCCTACCTACAAGGGGTTCTATCGTCAAGAAGAGCTTCACATGTAAGACAAGCGAATGAAGCCCACTCTCTCAAGAATGCCACAAATAGTGTTCATAGGGCCTAATTACTATGTGAGACATATATGCAAGAAAGCAAATCTAGATTCATTGTCTCGTTTATAGAAAAATTGAAGTGTGATCTATGAAAGCAATAAACACTCAAGACAAACACATGAGAGATTCATTTTATTCCCAAAATCCAAATGTTATAGAGATGCAACAAAATAAATCAAGTCCAAAGCAACACGCTTAGTAGATTTTACCTTATTTTTATTTTTGTTGAGTTTTTTTGTGCAAGCAAGCCACAAATTCTCCAACAAGCAAACAAGTAAACAAGCAAACAAGTAAACAAGCAAACAAACAAACAAACAAACAAGATATGCAACGTATATTCAACTTATGCAAACCCTAGGGTTAGATATGAAAATAAATTGTTAGGATAAATAATAACCAGCAAATAATCCAAATGATAACTCATATCATGCATTGAACCATGTGAAAAATAAGTGCATACTCATCACAATTTTATTTTTTTGCATTTGACCTAGTCAACAAGATCTGATTTTTTTGATATGATTTCGGCCACAAAAATAGAAATGAAAAATAGAGACCCCTACTAAAAAATAGAGAGATTTCCAAAAATGTAAAATTTTTAGAAAAATCTATTCATTTGTGCCCTAGAGACTCATTTTACCAAAAAAGACTAGTTTTTGTAAATCGACTATTTGAGCTATGATATTGCATCCAAATTTAAAACACAAAGAATGGACCCCCTGTATAATTTAAAGAGATTTTTGAAAATGTAAAAATTTCTAAAAAATATGCTGATTTGCATTGAAAATTAATTTTTTATGAAAAATAAAGAAAAAATTATAACAAATTCAAAATACCTTGGAAAATTCTGAATTGTTTACTAAAGCTTCTCTGATATGTCACCAACCTGCAAAAACAATTTTTGACCAAAAATATAAGTCATTTGGGAGATATGATCAAATCTTTGAAAATCTAGGGTTTTAGTCTCCAAGCAAATCTGCACAAGGGGGTTAGCTCCAAAAATAACCAAAACCAGCATGTAAAGGTAAGTTACCCCATGGTGGGCACCAAAAATGTGTGCTAAAATATTGACACACTTCTATGAGTCTTTATATCGAAGATTTCTCAAGAATGATGTCTCAAATGGTGACTCATAGCTCTCTATTCATGGAGTGCAAGGGTTTATAATGGAGGCCCTCAGCTTAGACCTAATTTATGCCCATGCAAGTACACCATAAAATGAGAGATTGAAAGAGGAAAAACAAGAATGATAGTCTCCATGATCATCAAGTATGCATGCACATGAAAATGAAAGCTATTCTATATGATAAAAATGCATGAAAACAAACTAATCTATGAAAGGAAATGCTTATGCAAGATTATTCTATGAAGGGAAATATGAATCTAATCTAATATGCAAGTACAAAAGTAATCTAAATGGATTGCCATGGAGGAATGAGAGAAGAAGAAAAGAAAAGAAAAGTTTCAATATTCAAGCTCAAGTGCTCAAATTCTCCTCCAAAATTGTTCTCCAAACCGCATAACAATAACATAAAATCTGGATCTCTAAAATCTCCACGCATAAAATGAGGAGAGGGCTCCTTAAAAATGATTTAGAAATGAATGGATGGTCAAGATTAAGAGGCAAAAAGAAATAAGCAATGGTTGAGATTAAATCTTGGTTGATCCATGTGCTCAAGATTCTCAAGAGGCAAAATCAATGGACATGGTTAAGAGGCAAAAAGATGTGTGGAAGAGATTAAGAAGCAAAAAGAGATTCCACTCATCTTGGAAAGTGTGCATTCAATGTGTAAACAAAAAGTCTTTTTATTTTTATTTTTATTTTATTATTTATTTATTATTTATAGCAAAGTGGTTTCCATTATTTAATTAAAAGATTTTTTTATTTAATTAAAAGGGAGCGTGTTCTCTTAATTAAATGTGGCTTAGGATAAAGTGATTTTATTATTTAATTAAAAATAATTTTTATTTAATTAAAAGGGAGCATGTTTTCTTAATTAAATAAAACTTAGGATAAAATGATCAAACCTTAGGAAATATTAAAATAATTGAATTAATTATGATTTGATCAAGGAAATTGATTTATATTGAAAATATTGCAAAGCATTGATTCAAGAAATTGATAAATTGATGAATGGGGGCCCAAAGTCTAGGCGATCATTTTAGGTTGCATACACTATGAACACTATTTGTGGTGTTCTTGAGAGAGTGGGCTTCATTCGCTTGTTTTACATGCGAAGCTCTTCTCGAAGAGAGATCCCCTTGTAGGTAGGGAAGGAGTTATTGTCATCTCACGGTCTTACATGGTTTAGTCATCAATCTTTGATGGTACATTCTCTCTTGGACCCACTTAGAGAGATCAGTAGTTATTGTTGTTGACATACGAACCTTGGTGAGGTGGTTTCAATTTAGCGGGTCAATCAATCTATTTGCTATGTTTGGGTGAGGTGAAGAGGCTAGAGGATTATGCTCTGTTCCCTTTTTGGGCAATATCAGAAACTCAGATCCTTGAATCTAAGCTAAGTCCCCATGTGGTCCATTTTGTGATTCTTCCTTATTATAGAGGGTTAATCGTAGTGGAAATTCCCTTTATTGGATCAACCACATGGATGGAACCTCAAGCGGTAATAGCCATTTCTGCCGTGGTAGCAGCAGACGCTATATAAATGTCCTTGTGGAAGAAATCTCCATGGGTGTAGTTTCTTGTTGGCTTGTCAGATCTCCTCAGCATCTCTGATTGATTAAATTCTTGGAATGTGTCAAAACCCCAATGCGCTTGGATTGGAGTTCGCCCTCTTGAGATTGTAAAAGTTGCAGAGTTGACCATTACTACGAACCATAGTGCAACCAAATTTTTAATTTTCTAGGACTATGTGCGTGACTGAAAAACATTTTGAGAACATACACAAGTAGAATTCTTAGGGAATAAAATACTATGTGACATATTCTTGTTCATGCACAAGGTTGCTTTGTCCCTTGCTCATTATTTGAAGATGTTATTTTCTTGAACTCCCTGATTGCTGTCTTGTGTGCCTGGTCATGATAGAAATATGTTAATGCATATAGTTGGTCATTTAGAAATGAACAAAAGTTGAGTTTTCTGATTTAAACTATCTGAAACCGGTTTGAAAACTAGATATTTTGTCAAAGAATAGCCAACACTATGACTTGAAATCTATTCCTACCTCGAAAACTGGTTTAAACTATCAGATTCTATTCTTTTCCTATGTGATATTTTAGCTCCCTGTGCACTTTCTCATGTGAGACAACATATCTTCATGTGCATCTAGCATTTCATTATGTGAGACTATGTTTCCTCACGTGAGACTGTCCCCAGATTTTCAAAAACAACGAGCTTATTGCCATCAGTTGGTCAATTTTCTGCCTAATCTACTTTTTGTTTAGGGTCCACATGTCTTTTTTCCTATTTGTACCAGTTTGAAAGTAGATGTCTTGGGATGAGAATCACATGATGACCGCTTGAACTCATTTTGTCTCTTTGTTATCTGCTTGTTCTACTATGTTCTTGCACCTCACGACACAATAGTCATCTCTCGGTTGTTCTAACCATACTCCCGACGACTCGTGTCAGGTGCATTTCACTTTTATCACTCTTTGCTTTTCTAGAGATAGAGTTCTAAGCATAATCCTAGTTCTCTCTTGTTACTTAATCTTAGTCTATGACTGTTGCAACTCAAAGTGGCAACGTGTTCCCTTCACCTCTCATCAGACAGGGTAGAGGTAGACCTCGCAACCGAGGAAGAGGTCATTCTGAGCTTGCCATACAATCTAAGTGCTATAGGGGATCTTCACATTCTTCCTTAGGCACATCTGGAGAGGAGTTACCTCACTCTCCTTCTCCTATAATTTGACCTCGTGTCCAGTGTACTCTTACTATGAACTTTAGTCAGGTCAGGAATCCCTTGTTTTGAGAGCACCAAGACTCTAAAGAGTCACCATCTAAAACTGACCCTCTTGACACACCTAAAGTCTTCTTTGACACAACCTCTCGACATACTGCACACCCTTGCACTAAGTTTGTTCATATCAACACTATGGATGACCAATACCAGAAGGGTGAACACAATAGGGGTTATGATCAATCCCAAAATGATGGGGATATATTACAAGTTTGAAATGATAGAGATAAAACCCCAAGCATCTTTGAAATTCTTGGTAATGATGAGGAAGAGATAACCCAACAAGATGTTGATGCCTCCCATGCTAACTAAAGCCTCCGTAAGATGATGGAGATTCTAATGAAAGAAGAGAAGGCTAAATACTTTCTCAAATTGGCCAAACAAGGGGCCAAGCTACCTCCAAACTATAAGGTTGAGGATCTTGTGGTCAAAGAAGAGGAAACAGAGGCCACTAAACTGCAAAAACTAGTTAAGGACATGCAAGACCAGATTGGGCAACTCATGAAAACTAAGGACAAACTAGAAAACTAGTTCACACTGGAGAGCATCTATCCATTCCCTTTTGACAAGAGTCTCAGCATGCCACCTTTTCCCAAAGGCACAGAACTTCCCAAATACAAAAAATATTTGGGTACCTCTGATCCTCTAGATCACTTGAGAGAGTTTGGTCCTCTATCGATGGAGTTTATACATGACCAGACTTATCTCATGCATCTCTTCCCGCGTAGTTTGGGTGGATCTACTATGGAGTGGTTCTCTCAACTTCCTACTGGCATCAAGTCTTTTGATGAGATTGCCAATCTGTTCCTCCAACATTATTCACATAACATCCAACATCCGATTAATATCTGTGATCTTTGCAATCTGAATCAACGATCAGGGGAACCTTTCTTGACATTTCTCTAGCGATGGAGACAACTTTACACCAAATATTCTTGCAAAATACCAAAATCTAAGAAGCTTGATATCTTTTTGGACAATGTTCTTCCTGATTTTGGGTACCAAGTATAGCTACAAGGTCCTTTGACCTTTGACGATATGATTAAACAAGCTGTGAGAATCAAGACATTCATGGTCAAGAAAGGAGACCTGACCCTACACAAGGATAATAAACAAGGGTCCTCCTCTAGCAAAGACAAAGCTAATTTTGTTAATAAAAACTAAGATGTTGTGAATGATGGAGTCATTGACAACGTGACCCCAAAGCCTCCAAAGGCTATTTTCAATCTTACCTCTAGTACGCAGGCTACCAAAGCCACTGAGAAGGCTACGATAGATACTCAACAACCTTCCAGGTTTTCTAGAAACAAACCTTGGGCACCTCGACCCAAATGTTAGTTCACTTTCATAGGGGAACCTCTTGACATGGTTTACAAGACTCTCTTGCAAAACCAAATACTTACGCCTCTGGATAACTTGTGTCCTTATGATCCACAACCACGACCTACTTGGTGGAATGAATCTGCATACTTTGACTACCATCAAAACAAGGGTCATAAGACATCTACCTGTATTCAACTTCGACATAAGATCCAAGACCTTATCGACAATGGTGATGTTATTGTGAGCAGCCATAACAAGAACTCAGATCACTAAGCAGTCAAAGACCCCTTTCCTCCTCATGAGAAGGGTGAATATTACAAGACTAAGAATGCCAACAACAAGGTCAACTATATGTACACTACCAATGCCAATGTTATTAATATGGTTGAACCTGTCAATGTTGAATACTGTGATGTGATTACCATCAAGGGGAGTGAGGATGCACCTAGACCCAAGATTCCATTTGTCTTGTGAGGCCCTATGTCTCAGTCTTCCAAACTAGAATAGTCTCCAGTTTGTGCAAATGCTGTCACTCGATCTCGTGTAAAGGTTGTTCTCAAAGGCCCCGAGCCTTCTACATCTACACTGAAACAACATAAAGATACAACTGCTATTGGCCTTGCCAATAAGAATTCAAAATTGGTCCCCACACCTAGCAATGCTAATTACAGTATCCTAGACCAATTAC
This sequence comes from Chamaecyparis obtusa, assembly GCA_027943335.1. Taxonomy (NCBI): domain Eukaryota; kingdom Viridiplantae; phylum Streptophyta; class Pinopsida; order Cupressales; family Cupressaceae; genus Chamaecyparis; species Chamaecyparis obtusa. Next base: position 644,673 of record BSBK01000654.1, read on the forward strand.
AACATACCAATGCTCAGATCACTATCTTTGAGTTATTGAAGATCTCGCCTACTCATAGGTAGATTCTTGATAAAGCCCTCGCTGAGGCAAATGTCCCAAAAGATCTTGATCTTGACTAGTTTCAATCCATGGTGGGTCACTTGACCTCACCCCACTATCTTTCTTTCTCTGAGGAAGATGATCATTCACTAAGCCATCCGCACAATGCCCCTCTGCATATCGAAGTCATGATAGGCCCAAAGAACATCTGCCCTATCCTTATTGATAATGGTGCTAGCCTTAATATATTCTCTACTAATCTGCTCACTCAATTAGGCTATGGTGAAGACTACATAGATGCCCGCAAAAAGATCACCATCAAGGCATATGATGAAGAAGAATGCAAATCCAAAGGTTTAGTTGTGTTACCCATCAGGGTTGGTCCTATTGAGAGAGATATCATATGCCAGGTTCTAGATATTCCTGTTGCATACAATATACTATTGGGAAGACTGTATATCCATGAGATGTAGGTGATTCCTTCAACATACCATCAGTGCATTAAGTTCTCATTCCATGGAGTAGAAGTAATAGTACCTACCAACATGAGCTATTCCTACAATATGCTCACACAATCTACTAATAGTTTTGTCCCAACCAACTGTGAGTCTTCTGACTTTTTTGATGCCAAGCTCAAAGAAATGGAAAAGACTCTCAAACTCAAGGGTTCTGGCATGGGAGAGTATCAGATGGAACCTGTATTTTCCTTGATAGCTTTACCTCTATCTCTGCATTCCTACGGGAGACCTTCTAAGAACAAGAAACCTTCTACTGTGTCCTCTCAAGTAGTTTATGACGGTGCCTTTGTACATGCTACAACACCATTAGAAGAGGAGGATGAAGACAGATCCATTACAACTTGAATTTATAAAGGGAAGGACACCTCCAAACAAATCACTCCAACTTGTGATATAGACTAGGAACCTTACAATGAAGGCTTCAAGCTCATGAAACACTTTGGCTATAAAGGGAGTGACCCTATAGGGGTGAATAATAATGGCTTTCTTGAACCAATTGAAGCCACAAGATGATGGACAAAAGACACTACTAGTCTAGGCTTCAAAAAGATCCCATTCCATTTAGGGATTAATAAATTTGTACCAGAACCAGAATGCCAACCAGCATCTAGGGACATAGTTTTAGCTGAAAACTTAGAGGTTAGTTCAGATAAGGATACCTTTCCTTATCCTATTCCTCAAGATCTTGCTACACTCTTTGCAGAGCTGGATGATTTTGTACAACATGTCAGACACCTTGAAACTGATAGTGATTTTGATGACACCATCTTGATTACTCCATTGACATATGAGCGGTTAAGGAAAATGCAAATGGCACATCCTAATTATCAATAGGAACTATACATGCTGTCACCTTTCCAAGAGAAGTTCAAATAGGAACAAGCTATCAACATTACAAGAGATGAGAATGAGTCAGATGGTACATTAAGTATTGATGGTGTTCCCATATCAAGCATTACTGACTCAAATGAGTATGAGTTTGATTCTTTATCTGATGCTACTTCTAACAAAGACATAGACGCTGTACACACATTTGAAAACCTCCTCCAAGTAGTTGAAGGGTCTACTGTTAGGATGATCAAGTGCGATTCTACTGATGTTAACATACCCTCTACTTTTGACGTGAGGCCTCGAAGGGAATCAAACACACCTATGGATGAGATCACTTTAGGTCTTGACTTTATTGTTTGTGTTTTTGATGACTATACCATGAATAAACTTGAACCTGACACTTCTCTTTCACTCCACCATCCCAAGTTGATAAACTGGAACTCACCCTCTACATCCAATGAAGTCCTTATGTTCTAGAATGATTACACTCTTGCCTACTACCTTAATGCTATCGAACCTGTAACGTCCTCCACCAGTGAAGATAGTGTTAACATGACTGAGGCCGATATCAAGTATCTTAGTCATAAAATTAAAAGAAAAAAGAATAAGCACTCTGATGGTGAAAACCACATCGTGGTAGTATCAGAGCCAAAAAAAGTAAAAATAAATGATGTATTTGAGGGTGAAAACCTCTCTGAGACACCTGAGGATGGGATACTTGATATGCTTCCAAGTCATTTTCAGGAAAGATCTTCAGTGCTGATTGAGCCAACTCAACCTATGAACTTGGGCACATAGGCTGCACCTCAAATTATTCATTTGGCACAGTCCTTATCTAAAGAAGAAAAAGAGGAGTTCACCAGTTTCTTTCAAAGCAAGAAAATCAACTTTGCATGGGCCTATTCTGATATGCCTGGATTGGATCCTAATTTGATCATGCATCACCTGCCTAATGCACCAAGCGTTGAGCCCCTTAAACAAAAGCTCCGTAAGATGCATCCGCATGTGGCACTCTTAGTGAAAGTTGAACTAGAAAAATTGCTTAAAGCTGGCTTCATCAGAGCAATTGACTATGCAGAATGGATTGCCAATATTATTCTAGTTACTAAACATGAAAAATCTATTAGAATTTGCACAAATTTCTGAGATCTGAACAAAGCATGTCCAAAAGATGACTTTTCATTACCCAACATTGACATGATTGTGGATATGAAAGTAGGCTATGAAATGTACTCACTGATGGATGGTTTCTTGGCTATAATTAGATAAAAATTGTGCCAGAAGACCAAGAGAAGACTACTTTCACATATGCTTGGGGAAACTTTTGTTGGAACATCATGCCCTCCGGGCTTAAAAATGCTGGAGCCGCATATCAGAGAACTGTCACCACTATCTTTCATGAAATGATGCACAAAACAATGGAAGACTACATGGATGACACATTAGCTAAGAGTATGCAATGGAAGGAACATCTGGTAGATCTAAGTCATATACTAGATCAGATGGAACAATTTAGTTTAAGGCTCAATCTGAAGAAATGTGCGTTTGGTGTTACATCTGGCAAGCTACTGGGTTATATCATATCGACAAAAGACATAGAAGTAGATCCTGAAAAAGTTCAAGTCATCATGGAAATTATTGGCAAGTTAACTATACTAGTGTATATGAATTAATATAGTGTTTTCATTATGGCAACAAAGTCATATGATGTTTTGGAGTCATCGCACTTGATGAGAAGATCAGAAATTGGCTAAGTGTATAAGACTAGACAATAAGCAAAGCACCAATAGTTCAGAGCATCAACACACATGCGTATGACCAAGTTATGGTATGCACCCTAAAAGATAAGTTGGTTCAAGTGTACTCATACTTAGTCTATGAGTGCATGATCAAATATGAAAGTATGACAAAGTTACAGGCAGTTGAAGTGACACAGTCAGTGAATGCCAGAGAAGAACAGTACAAGCAACTGACTGTTAGTATTTTGGTTAGCGGTTATATTTATATGTTGTAAAGGCTATGCACCTATTGTAACTAGGTTGTAGACATGTAATTCACTTTGTAAACATGCTTGAGCCAATTCAACTAGAAGCATTGTATGTAATCGGTTAAAGGGCCGACCTAGTTAATTGTTTTGTATGCGCATATAAATATGAGATGCACCCATTGTAATTCAGAAGAGTGTTGTTACAGAGTTGAGATAAGTAGAGCAGAAGTGTGCAAAGAGCTGATAAGATGTATTAGAGCTTTGCAAGAGGTCAAAGCATCAACACATCAAAGGAACTGATCAGACAAGCAGTATCACAGTGACAATTCATCCAGAAGATATAGTGTGCATCTGAGATCAGAAGGTTGTAGCCTTCACTACTTGAGCAGTGAGCTCTAGGACATCATGTCCACACCCCTAACAAGGTTATTGTAAAATACTCCTAATAGGGTCCAACCCTTGACAAGGTCACTGTACTAAACATATTGTAAAGCAACTCCTATCAGGGTTAAGGATCTTCTAACAAGGATCATAAAACACTAGTACTGAATACTAGTGGGTGTCAATTCCCATTACGGTTTTTACCTATTTTGGTTTCCCCATAACCATATTGGTGTTATGTGTTGACTTCATGTTTCATGTTTATGTTGATGTTCATTTCAGTATTTAAGTATTCAAGTTCAGTTTAAAGAATAAAGCAAAAAGATAAAATACAGTGAACACTGATTCACCCCCCCTCAGTGTTCCCATTACTAACAATTGGTATTAGAGCTCTGGTCCTCAACAAAGAAGTTTAACCACTTGAGGAGATCATGAAAAAAGAAGAAATGAAACATCTAAAAAGAAATCTTGAAGCTGCTCTTGAAGACCTGGACATATCTGAAAAAGAAATTGAAGAACTAAAAGAAAAAGTGAGTGATGCTCAAGTAGTCATCAAAAGGCTAAGAAAGGATTTGAAAGAATGCTCTACCAGTGATTTAGGGATAATGATCAAGAAGTTGAATAAAGAAAATTCATCCCTGAAAGAATTGAATGAATAATTGGATGATAAGCTGACTAACAATCAGGAAGTCTATGATGAACAGATCAAAGAGAACCTTCAACTCAATGAAGAATTGAGGTAATAAAACATGGAAATCTTGGAGCTAAGGAATAGAAAAGAAAGCTTGGAATATGAATTGAAAGAAGCAAAGAATCACATTGATAAATTACACACTAGTTTTGATTTGATAGACTCTCAGTTGTATGCAAGAAGACTTAAAGGAGATACTAGCTGCATTGGATACAATGAAGCACAAAATCAGATTGACAACATGTGAGCAAGAATGGAAGCACCAAAAGACACCTCAGATGCTAAGGATATTAGAAGTCAAACTAAAGATCATATTGAACCATCCAAGAATGACCACAAGCCAGTAGATCAAACTTGTTATGCATGTAACAAGCATGGACATATAGCAAGGAACTGTAAAGAGGTAGGACCTTTCAATGGTTATTGTTACTCATGCAATAAATTTGGTCATAGAGCTATGAATTGTAAGACAAATTAGAAGAACAAGACTCAAAATAATCAGAGAAATTAGAATCAGTCAAATGTAAGAAGTTCTCAGAGTGTAACATGTCAAATATGTAACTATAATGGTCATTCAGCTAGATAGTGTAAAATGGTAACCCATGTTAATGCACCGAGGAATAAAAGACCTCCAATTATTTGTCACTCTTGTAACAAGGCTGGACACATCTCAAAGTTTTGTAGATCAAGGATGAAAATTCAGGAAAGCTCTAAAAGGCTAGAAGAAACAATATTGGATACTGAAGGAGAAGTCAAGTTTGTGAAAGCTTTAGAGGATGTGATCTTGATTTGGTTAGAGTCAAAGAAGGATAAGGTTGAAGAGAATGTATTGGATGCATCCACAGTGGATGCACCCTCTACATCTAGATGAATGGCCCTCAGGGTCATAGGGGGAGCTAATTTAGCTCTAAACCCTTGTGTGGCTGGTATACTCACCCTCAGAGTATGCACCTTTTGACTTAAGATTTTGGAGACTAGGAAAACCTATGTGCAAGAGCGCACTAGCTGATTGTTAATAGAATGAAATTTGGAGATTTTCAATGAAAGTTTGGTTTATGAGACAAACATTAAAGGTGGAATTTTCACTTTAAAGTACATAGAAGTTAGTAGATCACTCATTTCTTTTCAGTTTAGTGCGATTGAAGAGCACATAAGCCTAGCAGTTGATTGTGAAGGACTAAAGATTGATTCACTAGCAAACTAGTGTGTTTGATCAGTTGCGGAAGCCCTAATCCATCGCGCTGATTCAAAAGTTCTTGGAAACCATTAAGAAAGTGATATACAAGTAAGTGATGGCTACTCCTATTGTATTTGATATTGCGGAGAAGAAGAGATATGTATTTAAGAGGCATCCATTCAAATCCACATTAGATGACCTAGAAGGGGCATTCTCCCGCACGACTATGGGTGTTATGCAAGTCAAAGACATCTGTGCATACATATATTATAAGGAGCCTGTAGAACTTGAAAAAATAAGAGCGCATTTAGAAACCATGATGAAACCAGATAAAACCTTCCTAGATGAGTATGTACAGTTTGAAAACCACTCGATAATTGAATATGCAACTACATATGAGTTCTATGAGTCTGAATGGGTAAAGATTTTACTTAGTAGGATTCATGATGACCTATTCTGGATAGGTGAAGTTCTAGTAAGAATCACATGAGACCTAATTCATGAGATGAAAGGTCTCTCTAAGAAAGGAACCATCCTTCCAACATGTAAGGATGTGAGGAAACTTGTAAGAACAATCATGCAAGTTAGGAAGTGATAGGCACAGAATGACCATTGAGCCTATAGAAGAGAAAGACATCAAATTTATGTCCATGATACTAGGGTATAGGTTTCAACATACCAGAAGAGTAAATAGTGTATTTGCGGCCACAATTCTTGTAGCAATAAGACTTGTGAGAGAGAATGGAGAGTTCAATTTGTGTGAGATCTTGTGCACACAACTGATAGACACATTAAGGCCATCAAACATGACAAGACCAAAATATTCAGGTTTGGATCTTTTATCATATACATGTACTTCCACATTTTTGGAAAAGTATCAGATTTGTATTTGGACAAGAGTTTGCCTATAATGCCACATATATCTTTTAAAGTAACTAATAAGAGTACACTAAAGGATTTCATAACACTAGAATTGAAGACATTCAGGGTTAAAATGTAGATGAGGTACAAAATACCAGAGAGTATTGTTGAGAAATACAAGGATAGCATTTGCTTTATGGTAGAGACTGATGTAACTTGTATGGAAGCAGTTGAGCCAAGAACAAAGTGGATCCATCCACTTGAATATGAGGTTGATGAAAAAGTCCTAGAAGCATATGCACAAGTATTGCTATCAGCCCCTAAAGAGCCTAATGAGCCTAGATGGGGGACTTATGAAGAGAAAACTAGAGAAGTTGATGCTGTTCTAAACAACGCATCAACTAAAAGAAAAGTAGCTAAGGTTACTTCTGAGATCCTTAGAATTCATGGAGTAACTCAAGAAGACCTTGAAAAAGCAAGACAAGAAAATATTGCCTTGGGAATTGAGAGCGCATTAGTAGCAAAAGCAAAGGAAGATGACCCTAAGTTAAAGAAGGTCAAGATTGAGAAATTTGAAGATCCTAAGAACAAACATGACAAATCTGATGTTGTCCCTCCTATGCCCATAGAAACAATTGACCTTAATGCTCCTCCTAAGTATAAGGCAATGCCTAAGAGGAAGAAAGAGATCAAAACTAGTCATCCATCATCGCGAGTAACAAGAAACAAGAAAAATACACTAGCACCTCCAGAAGTAAGCTTCAAACCTAGTCTTAGTGTATTGAGTACAAGGATTATTGATGAAGGTAGGATAGATCAAGTAGGGAAGTTCTATGAGAAGTATAATGAAATTGACAAGTCAGAGATTCATGGAATGATTGTCAAACATATGCTTAAGTTCAAGAAAATAGTCCTAGAACTAAAGACTACAATTCCAAATAATGTATGGAACATATTAGAATTCTTAAAAAGACAAGCTATTGAAGAGGATCTAAGGATAAGGGAAAAGACCTTAGATGAAACCCTCCCAGTATGATCGCTAGAAGAGAAGACTTTATTGTTAGATCTAGTAAAGCCACATCTTAGAACCAAGTCAAGGACCCTGCATATAAAGGACAAGAACTATGAATTGGTGGCTAAGGAAACAAAGAAAGCATTTGAGAAGGTCTTCATGAACAGGCACATGTTCCCATCTACTACACCTACTACTCAAGTGCCCAAAAAGGAATTCAAGATGGTAGAGCCCACTAATGTACCTATGACAAGTCCCTAGGACTCAGCGCCTATAGTTGAAACACATATAAAGGCAGATAAGTCTGTGCCCATGATAGAGACACTCAAGGATGATTTAATTCTCATTGACAATGAAAAAGTTACTATGGCCGCCACATACATGGATTTGGACAAGTTTTAAAAAGTATTTGTAAGCACTCAAGAGGCTAAGAACTTATGTGGTAATACTCCTCCTAATCAACAATAAATATTGATTGAGGATATAACTGATGAAAAAGAAGAAAAGGTAATAGAAAAAGAAACATAGAAAGAGAAAGAAAAGTCAGAAGAAGAAAAAGGAGAAGAGGTAAAAAGAAGTGAGCCAATAGATAAGCCATCTATTGAAATGATAATCAAAGTAAAACAAGAAGTAGAGGACAACACTCCTATCACTCCACTACCCTCAGTAGTGTTGTTGTCAAGTTTGACCCCTGACAATACTAGTTTAGATTCTTGGGGAGAAGAAGACCTGATCAAGATTAATTTTTTAGCTATGGAAAAAGCCAAAGAGAAACACGTGATGAGGAATCCCCTATTTTTTTGAGTCAGTGAACATATTAAACAGCCTATTGTTTACAAACAAGAAAGTATCCAAGGTCAGTACAGTTGATGATGTTAGCAACATCCTCACAACCTTTAAAACTAACTTTGCTAGCTTGGAAGCATTTGCATCTCAAGTTGCAGAAGAGAAGTATAGAAAGAAAAGGGTAAGTGAATTGGTCAGTAACTTCTCACTAGACCTTAGTTCACTCAAAGTTGGACAAGCAACTTTGAAAGAGTTTGCAACAAAAGGAAGAAAAATCATTGTTGACTATATGGATCAAGACAAGTTAACTGATGACCATTCCAAGAAGATAAAAGAGGCAGAAGCTATGATAGAGTAGGTAAAGAAATTAGTGAAAGACCCATCCACTGATGTAAATATGTGCAATAATGTATATCAAGGACAAATTGACAAGATTGAGAAGGCAGAAAAGGAGATGTAAAAAATAAGGGCTAGGCAGACTCAGCTTAGAAATGCTCTTGTGCCCTCACTAGATATACCTAATCAGAATATCAAGGAGATTGATGCCACCATGGTGACATATGATCATGGTCCTAGCATAGATTTAAAAAAGATGGAGAAGCTACAATATGCACTATGCACCCATCTCTAGATTGTTAATTCACTGATTACATTTTGGAAGAAAGAGATCCAAAACTTACAGATAGCATATCCAGATGTTCTCTCACTGTAAGTATTTGTAGATATAGTTTTGAAGCACCTTTTTCATTAATGTCAAAGGGGGAGTATGTATAGAATATGGAGTTATAGATATGTAAAGATTTATAGTAAAGAATATAAGGGAGATATAAGATAGAGTATAACAAATTTTTTTGCATAAAAGAATAGTTACTAATTGTGCCATATTCCTTTGTTGCCATCAATAAAAAAGGGGGAGATTGTTGGAAAGTTGATGTTACAAGTAGTGGTTTTCATTGCACCAAAAGATCGACCTGTTAATGCTCGATACAACCACTAGACTTATAGAAGACACAGGAGGTTGTTAAACCATGTCATGAATCCCGTGGGTAGTGCTGACCATTTTTCCAACAATCTCCCCCTCAGTGTTACCCAAGGGGATTCAAACCTATGACCAAGCTCTGATACCACTTTTTACAAGTAGTGGTTGCCATTGCACCAAAAGATTGACTTGTTAATGCCCGATACAACCACTAGACTTATAGAAGACACATGAGGTTGTTAAACCATGTCACAAATCCTAAGGGGAGCGCTGACCATTTTTCCAATAGTTGACTATACTAGTGTATATGACTTAATATAGTATTTTCATTATGGAAACAAAGACATATGATGTTTTGGAGTTAGCGCACTTGATGAGAAGATAAAAAATTGGCTAAGTGTATAAGACTAGACAGTAAGCAGAGCACCAATAGTTTAGAGCATCAGTGCACATGCGTATGATCGAGTTATGGTATGTGCCCTAGAAGATAAGTTGGTTCAAGTGTACTCATGCTTAGTCTATGAGTGCATGATCAGATATGAAGGTATGACAAAGTTACAGGCAATTGAAGTGACACAGTCAGTGAATGCCAGAGAAGAACAGTACAAGAAACTGACTGTTTGTATTTTGGTTAGCAATTATATTTCTATGTTGTAAAGGCTATGTGCCTATTGTAAATAGGTTGTAGACATGTAATTCACTTTTTTTGTAAACACGCTTGAGCCAATTCAATTGGAAGCATTGTATGTAATTAGTTAAAGGGCCGCCCTAGTTAATTGTTTTGTATGCGCATATAAATATGAGATGCACCCATTATGATTTAGAAGAGTGTTGTTACAGAGTTGAGATAAGTAGAGAAAAAGTGTGGAAAGAGATGATAAGATATATAAGAGCTTTGAAAGAGTTCAAAACATCAGCACATCAAAGGAACTGATTAGACAAGCAGTGTCACAATGATAGTTCATCCAACAGATATAGTGTGTATCTAAGATTAGAAGGTTGTAGCCTTCACTACTTTAGCAGTGAGCTCTAGGATAGTGTGTCCACACCCCTAATAGGGTTATTGTAAAAGACTTCTAATAGGGTCTGATCCTTGACAAGGTCACTGTACTAAACATATTGTAAAGCAACTCCTAACAGGGTTAAGGATCTTCTAACAAGGATCATAAAACACTAGTACAGAATATTAGTGGGTGTCAATTCCCACCGGGGTTTTTACCTATTTATGCTTCCCCGTAACCATATTGGTGTTATGTGTTGACTTCATGTTTCATGTTTATGTTGATGTTCATTTTAGTATTTAAGTATTCAAGTTTAGTTTAAAGAATAAAGCAAAAAGATAAAATACAGTGAACACTGATTCACCCCCCCCTCTCAGTGTTCCCATTCCTAACATAAATGCCTCCACCAAAGAACATTAGTAAGATGAGAGGACTTTAGGGTAGACTACAATCCATTTGGGACTTCATTGCATAATTGGCTGACAAATCACAACCTTTCACCAAGACTTTACATAAAGGTGTGACTTACGAATGTAATGAAGAATTTCACAAGGGGCTAACAAAGATCAAACAATACCTTGCAAATATGCCAATATTGATGCCTCCTATTCATGGGAAGCTACTTATTCTATATATCTCTACTATAGACATATCACTCAGTGTCTTACTAGCTCAAGAAGATTAGATTAACAAAGAAAGAGCTATTTACTACATTAGTAGAACTTTGGTCTCATATGAAGCAAACTACTCCATCATAAAGAAAGCTTCCTTAGTAGTAGTGTTCACTTCATAGAAACTAAGGCACTATATGCTTGCCCACACTACAAGAATCATTGCTAAGATTGATTCTTTAAAGTATTTACTCAGTAAAGCTTCCCTCATAGGTAGATTGGCAAAATGGGTCATGATTCTCAGTGAATTTGACATTGAGTATGTAGAGAGAAAGGTCATCAAAGGATAAGTGATCATAGATCAGTTGGTAGAGGCACCTCTCACAAATCACCAACTATTGAACATTGAGTTTCCAAATGATACCATAATGCTTCTCACACATCAGACATGGACTATGTTCTTTGATGGATCATTCACCCAACAAGGGTCAGGCGTAGGAATACTTTTCATCACTCCACAAAAGTTCTCTTTACCCAAGGCATACAAGATGTTGTTTCCTTGTACAAATAACATCGTTGAGTATGAAGCCCTAATCAACAACATGAAGATAGCCATTGAATGGTGAGTGGATGAGCTCAAAGTCTTCAGAGACTCACAGTTGGTCATCAATCAAGTCAATGACATCTATCAGATAATGGATGACAAATTGGTTCCTTACAAATAGATGGTTGATGATTTAAGAAAATACTATGCACATATCACCTTCTAGTAGATTCCAAGGGCAGATAACAAAGCGACTGATGCCATGGCTACTCTTGCTTGCATGTTACAGATACCATAGAATGACTTCTGACATGAATTCCTGGTGGACATGTTACACTACCCAACCTATGATACCCCTGAATCTAGGATGATTTGTTTAGTCATTAGACACGATTCATCCCACTACCATCATATCTATTCCTACCTCTATGACTAGATTATTTTAGATACTTACACCTAGAATGAGAAACATCACTTAATCTATAGTGCTTCACGGTACATTATCATAGATAACAATTTGTATAGGTAAGGTCTAGACGGTACCCTCTTAGGTGTTTAGAACTCAATGAGTCTAAGCATGTGTTAGCTGAGGTGCATGAAGGCATCTGTGGATCTCACTCAAGTGGTCTGACACTTGCTTGTAAACTTATTAGAGCTGGTTACTATTGGCTAGATATGGAGAAGGAAGCTACAAAATATGCTAAAGCTTGTAAACAATGTCAACTTCATGGGAATCTAATTCAAGCTCCCACCAAGGAGCTAATTCCATTCATCACTTTCTAGCCATTTCATCAATGGGCCTTTGATTTGATGGGTCAGATTCATCCTTCTTCATCAAATGGACACAACTTCATTATTACTACTACAGACTATTTCACTAAGTGGGTCAAGGCAGTCCCTCTAACCATAGCAAATGGAAAATCTGTAGCTATGTTTATACTAAATTACATCATCTGTAGGTATGGTGTACCCTCCTTAATAATCATTGACAATGGGGGGCAGTTCAAGAACACAGATCTGAAAGAGCTATGCTCTAAGTTTAAAATCACTCAGCACTAGTCTTCCATCTATTATCCTTAGGGTAATGGACATGAGGAAGCATCAACCAAGGTGATCCTCAAGATCCTGCATCACACAGTTCACAAATCTAGATGAGACTGGCATCTCTAGAATAATCCATCTCTATGGGCTTACCACACAAGTATAAGAACACCAATAGGGGCCACACCCTTTGCTTTGGTTTACAGAGTAGATGCTGTGCTACCGATTGAGGTTGAGATTCCTACTCTGTGAGTCTCTTTGAAGGGGCTCATTAGTGATGATGACATTAGAATATTTCATCTACAAGAGCTCAAACTACTGGATGAACATCAAAAAGTAGCATTTGATCACCTTCAAGCATATCAAAAGAGGATGTCCAAGAGCTACAACAAAAAGGTTAGACCAAGGGACTTCCAAGTGGGTGATCTCATCCTGAGAGAGAACCCTAAGAATCAACAACAATGGATCTAGAAAGGAAAGTTTGAACCAAATTGGCCTGGTCTATATATTGTCATTGCAGTGTTTGGGTCTGGTGCATATCAACTCTCTACTACTAAAGGAGAACAACTCAAAGAGCCGATCAACACTTTGCACTTGAAGTGATTCTACAGCTGCAACATCTTCGAAATGTTCCATGTACATACATATACTCTGAGAAAATCCTAAAAATTGTAAAAAGTCCTAAAAAAATGATCATCTTAGTGAAAACTTGGTAAACAGGCATTTTGATGCATTAACCAAAAAAAATTGAAAATTACAAAAATAAAAAAAAAATAAAAAAAATGAAAATACAAAAAAATTGAAAAAGAAAAAATGTACCATTGATGAAAACCTGGTAAACAGGCGTCATGGTAGCAAAAGCAATAAAGTTATACAAAGAAGGTGAAAACTTGGTAAATAGGCACCTCTTGTTATGCAATGCTATACCTATTGCGACACCATTTGGCTTTGTACAATTGCTTTCCCACTTTCTTGCTTTAGTTTGCTTGCTCATGCATTCGCTCTCAGTTATCTTCGAGACTATGCTCGACTCTACATGGATTGAAACTGGTCACACTTGGGGGCACCTTCCTCCTCTAGGGGGCACTGTGCTATCTCTTTCAAAGGATCTTCCTCACATTGGTCACCAGTGGTTCTCACTGTGTCTGCCTACCAATGCCTAGCTCTTATCGAGGTCTCTCTTCTTGAGGATCTCTCTTGCATCAGTTACTAGCAGTTCTCATTGTGTCTATCTACTAATTCTTAGCTTAGCTATCTGATCTCTCTCTTTGAGGATCTTCTTGCATTAGTCACCAATGGTTCTCACTATGTCTGCCTACTGATTCCTAGCTAGTACTCCTGAGATCTCTCTCCTCGAGGATCTTCTTTGTATCAGTCACCAGTGGTTCTCACTGTGTCTACCTACTAATACTTGGTTAGCACTCTGATCTCTTCTTGAGACTCTCTCTCATGTCGATCAACAGTGGTCCTCACTGTGTCTATCTACTGTCACTATCCTATTGAGTTTTCTCACATATGCGCTATATACTTCTGATTCAATATCAATCCACTAAAATTGAAACTAAATTTGAAACTCTCTGATACATGATGAGCTTTTCTTTTGTGTGTTTGTCTTTTTGCTTTGTCATTCCTCCTCAAGAAACTCAATGATGTCTATCTTGACTTAGAGAAGTGAAGACTGGGGGCATGATCTTTTCTTTTCTTTTTGTTTCCTGGTTTAGTTCCAATGATCCAAAGGATCTATATAAGAGGGGTGTCCACTATGAGAGCCTTCATCTTGTGTTGAATGGCCATGTGTACCTCGACTCCTTTTATATGGAAACTTTGGTGAGGTTGGTTCTTCTCCTTGTCTGTTTGAGTGACTTCTTCCTACTACACATGAAATTCAAAATGCTCGTCCTATCAAGTGAATGTAAGGGTCACTACGAGCATCTTTGGTATGCTTATCAATCACTTAGAAAAAGAAGGAACTCTCGCGTGTCTCATGTGCTTTTTATGCAAGCAACATTCAGGTCATCCTAGCAACTATGCTTTGATGCTTATGTTAACTTGCTCCATCAAAAGAAATAGGTGTTCAGGTCATTATGGCTTCTTATGCCTTAATGCTTACACCTCATTCTGACAAACCTAAGACTAATGTCATATTCATATTCTCATGATTGTTGTGTCAATGAGGGTTGTATGACATCTTATAATGACCATCCTATAATAAAAGCTCTATGATGATAACTATCTAATGGGTGCAGCAACCAAGTCCTAGGGATTGCATCTAGCTTAGGCTTGCATTTTCATTCTAGACTTACATTTGTGACAGTGCTTTGAGGCTCATTTTTTTGTATTCTCCTAGATTTGTATGAGTGTTCTCATCTCACGTTCCAGGTTTGTCATGACTGCACAAGTGTCCGATCCTCTCTCTCGATCTTTAAGAAAATTCTTTTGGTTAGTACCTATCATATATTGTGCTATCCTGCATGAGATGTTAGTACCATACATTTACATTTGAATATCTCATTTACAAAGTGCATACATTTACATCTGCATATCTACATTGCATTTAATCATCTACCATCAAGCATTGCATTTTACATTGCATACATACATAACAAAAAAATGTGCATTTCATCCATACATAAAGGAACCATGTGCATCTCATACATATTCATTTGTATTTTCATACATATCATATTTCTACTCATCTACTCATTTAGGATACATCTCATAAAGCATCAACACTAAAAAATTAAATAACACATGCAATAATACCAAAATATGACCTCATATATATATATATATATATATCAATCAAAATGTCAGTATACAAAAATGGTGCTACTCGAGCACAGTCTATCAAAAGAGTGAGCTACAGTACAATGATGCCTATGCATCCGATACATCATGGTCAAATCAAGTCACATCAATGCTATATCTATCTCTAGGCATCTCCACCTAGAGGAGGTGGCATGTTTGGCTGAGGGGGTGCCTGTGGGGGAGGTCCTTGTGGAACCGCTGGAGCTTTGGCATAATCTACAAACCTTGGTACCTACTCTGTTGCCTCAGGTACCATGCTGATGTACGTTGCATAATAGTAAGCTAACTATGAAGCCTCTTACTAAGTCTTGGTCCATGATCTGACTAGCTCATCCTGTAGCTCCCTATTCTCCCAATCTCTCTCTGCCAGGTGAGCATCCAAAATGATGACTTGTATATGGAGATCACTAGACTCTCGATGTGCCTATCTCAACCTATCCCAGGCCCTCTGAAGTAAATCCTGCAGTTGTGTAGTCTCATCTCCTGGAGGGGGACCTTGTGCAGCCTGATCCTGCATAAATGCATCCTCAACCTATGCCTCCTTCTTAGGAGGCTGCTGCTGTGATGTCTCATTTGTCCTCTACCATGAGGATCTATCCTGCGATACACTACCTCCAGCACCTAGGTCTGTCCTCATCCACCGTACGGGGATGGTCACCTGTGTCACCCTTTATTGGGGTACCTGCTACTGACCCTGCTATTGAGCCACCTACTGCTGCAGTGGTGGCTGGGCTGCCTGCTATTGTGCCACCTACTGATGAACCACTTGTGTAGGTACACCCATCCCCATTGGATCTATATAGTGAGGAAATGGATGCACAACTAAGTGATCCCTGTATGCTGGGCTCATCCCTGCATCTACTACTGCTACCATGTAATCCCATCTAGCTAGTGGTACTTGTGCATCTATCATAGAATGCCTTAGATCTAGTCTCAAACCCTAGCCCTTGTTCATCTCATCGATGAAGCGGGCATACAGATAGTACTCTTGAGAGATGTCCTAAGGATGGTTGAACTACCACATCACCCATGTCAATGGGAATACCTCAATCTCTGTGATTGATTTGCCAATCAGTACTCATGAGCTAAACATATATCCCAACTCCTACTTGGAATCATCCCAGACCTAGGTGTCTACCCACGGTCTCCAGACCATTGCAACCATGTCATCGAGCTGAGCTTTCCACTACTCAGCCTTAGCTAGCATAGGCTGGGTCATCGGGCCACCGTACCTATAAATATATGGCTCCAAGGGCTATCTAGTATCCTGGAACACTGGCTTGCAAATGGGAAGATGCACCCAGGCCCATATCTATAGAACGAAGACCCCTATTGCCATGCTCCGAGCATCCCTATAAAAAATCTCATGCATCTCATGAAACATCTGTGCCAACATACACTAGCCCCATCCATAATGCATAGGTGGTTGATCTAGCATCTACTGCAACATCCAACCCCAGCCACACTTTAGTCCATGCTGCCCTCTGTCTAGCATCACATAGCAACCCAAAAATGCTGCTAACACCACTGCTAACCTATGCCCTACACCATAGTCTTTGATCAGATCATCCCATGGGATGGCCTGACCCATAACTAGATCATCCTAAAAGATGGCCCAAAATGCCATAGTGCCTTCTCTAGGCTGTACATCGTACTCCATTACTAATACATTTGGGGTGAAATTGCGATGGCAATTTGCAATGGCGGGCAAATGTTATGTCTTTTTGGCTTTTTTTTTTCAATTATACCCCGACAACATCGCAATTGTGACGTTAACGGGATATAAGAAAAAAAAAGAAAAGAAAACATTGGTCATTTCTATAATAGCGCCGAGAGGGATTTTTGCAGCCGTTGAACGAGGAGATCTCTGCGGCTAGGCCGAGAAAGGTATGATTTTAAAATTCACTTCCTCCTCATTTTGTGTCGCCCTCTCTTCCCTTTATCATGCAAACCTTATATTTAAGGATATGCAACATGATCTTGTTTAACAAGAAAAATGTTTCTGCTATTTCTTCTCAGAAACCCTTCTTCAAACCCTAATTTACCATCGGGTAGTTTTGGATGGCCACTACTAGGTGAGAGTCTACTATTTCTAGCTTTCCAAAGGGCCAATGCATTTCATGAATTTTTGGAGTGGAGGATGAAGGCCCATGGAGGAGATATCTTTAAAACCCACTTGCTCGGATCCCCTAGAACTGTATTGTGCAGTCTTACGAGATATCTTGTATGCTATGTGACAATTGCAGGTATGCTCATGTCTATTGCTGTGTATTTTTTTTAGAAGATTCATTTTGATATGTATACGAAGGCAAGTTTTCATAAATTTTGTTTCATAATGTGTCTGATCATATCAATGGGTCAACAAGTTTTTGAGTTACAATTCATACTCTAGCACCATTTTATATCATTGAACTATTGTGGGATAGGATGCCATTTTGTTAAGCAAGTCATCATGGCATTGAAATTGATGCATTGCTCCTCCTTATTCAACAATCTACAATCTAAGTGACCAACAGTTCAACCCAAACTGAACTACTGGTCACATTGAAAGAACTTTTCCTACCTATACAATTTTTCTCATCAATCACTGCTTTATACTTTATTCTGCTCACTGGTCCATTAAATTGAATTGCATATTCATGTTCTAAGATAACCTAGCTTGTAGAATCATAGATAGGTAAAGGGATTTTACAAGGCATGGACAATCATGTTGCTAATGGAGACTCTCTCCCACAGGGTAGAATGAGATGAAATTCATTTTTTACAGTGAAATTCTAACCGCATATTTTATGTAGCAGATTCATTTTGATATGTATACAGAGGTGGAGATTTTTTAAATTGTGTTTCATAATGCATCTGATTAGATCAATGGGTCAACAAGTTTTTGAGTTACAATTCATATTCTGGCACCATTTTATATCATTGAATTTTTGTGGGACATGATGTCATTTTGTTAAGGATTTGTATCTTCTTCATTTTTCCCCTCTCCCACAACCCCACAAATTTGGTTTTCAAATTCACTTCTACCAAAATGGATTTTATTTTATATAGCGTATAATCCCATAAATTAACAGATGTTTTATGATGTATAATCCTAGAAACTCAGAAATCTTTTATGGCATAAGCCTACAAACTCTTCTTGAATTTATCATTGGTGGCACTTTTATGGGTAGTGAGATTGCAAGCTAGCCAAAGGGCCTGAAATGCTTGCGAGCGTTAGCTCTTTAGATAGGGCTCTACCTCACAATTATGCACAGAGTAGTACATTTGTAGTATAGTCAACAAAAGCACAAAAAACCCAACCAACAAAACCACCACCTTTGATGGACTTGACAGGTACTCCCAATAAAGTTCAGACAACTGAGTCTTAGTCTTGATTTTATAGTAATTTTTTATGCGCACTTCTTTGATTTACTTACTAGGTTCTATGTCCCTTATTCTTGTCATAATAAACACATTTCTTATCCCTATTTTGGTTTTTATTACCATCTAGATTGAAGTGTTTGGAGTACTTCAGACTATAGGCTAAATCGTAAAATCTCTCAAAAACTTAAAATTCTAGACACTATACTTTTTGCATGTTTGATTAGTCAAAATTTGGGATTAATTACTCCAAATGGTAACTATTAATTAGTTCATGATTTACTCTAGTTCTTGGAACTCTAGTATATTGATTACTTAATTTTGAATATACCAACACTCTAGTTTTTTGCATGTGTACCCATTGATATTTTAAAGGTGTGTATTCACACATCTTTGAAGGAATGATGTTTTCTCTACATTATGGATTTGTTATCCATGCAAGAAATCTTTTGCCGGAGTTGGGATGTTAATTAGTTTTTACTTATTTTTCATGAAATATGTTGTAAATGTTAATGAGATTTTTTTATGCTATATTATTGGTTGAATAAACAATTTCTTAAGGTAGTCATTAAGTTTGTAATTGTAGTTTCGTGAAATTACACCTTTGACTTGTAATATTTTTTGCATGTAATATATGAATTCACTATTGATTCTAGGTGCATTAAGGGAGGATGAAATCAATATTGTCAAGGTGCATAAAGGGGGGATAAAGCCAATATTAATTTTAGGTGAGGTTAATAAACTATACTAAGGCAATGACCCATAAATTCTTAGTTATATTTGGATTCATATTTTGTTTTTATTCAGATTCATATTTTTCTTTTCCTTTTTATTTTTCCATTTAATTATTCTAAACAAACATACAGGTCAATAATATAGGTTAATTATATGTTGTTGGAAATATGAATTATACATGCTATCTTTGAAGAAATAGATAAATCAATGTGATTCATACAAAAAAATAGATTGGTACAAACACACACACACACACACACACACACACACACACATATATATACACATAGATATATATATATATATATCACATATATACATATAGATATATATATATCTGTGTATATATGTGTGTGTGTGTGTGTGTGTGTGTGTGTGTACCAATCTATTTTTTTGTATGAATCACATTGATTGATCTATTTCTTCAAAGATAGCATGTATAATACATATTTTCAACAGCATATAATTAACCTATATATATATGTGTGTGTGTGTGTGTGTGTGTGTGTGTGGACACATATATTCATGTATTTATACATACATATACACACACACACACACATGCATGTGTATATATATTACAAATAGACTGGTTAATATTTTTGTACATGTGCATATATATGGACGCAAGTGTGTAAAATTGGATGTATATGTAAGTAGATACATAATAGATAGACATATGGAGCATGCATACATATTTGGACCAAAAACTTGGAATAATATTTAAATATATAGATATGGACCAAGCATTGTATTGGCAAAATATAATGTTCAAGTTACATTGTAATGAGAAGAGCAAAATGCATGGCATGATGAATCATCTACCCGCCTTACAAAAAAATACAAATTTCTGGGACCTCTATAAGTAAATAGGGGAATGGTTTTTCTTCTACAAAATATAAAAAAACAATTTTTGTCAAATAATCATACTAGTTCTGATGGAAAATTTTACTACACCATCCATGGGGGAAGCATGGAGCAATGACCATCCGTAGCAGTGGCCGCAATGTCAGAACTTGATCCTGCATTTGTTTTCTCCTTGGAAGGTGTTATGGGCATTTGTAATTGGTCTATAGAAACCTGAGTGTTGATTGGAAAGTTGGAAACAGATGAATATGAAGGGGCATAAATGTTAATCATGTCTCAAAATTGAATTTTTTGGAATAGGACTTAATGAGTTGCTTAAATGTCTCTGTCTTTCTAGCTCCTTCTTTGCCTTTTCAAATTCCCTCAATCTTTTCACCTGTTCTTTTTTTTCTCTTTCTCTTGTCTTTGTATTATTCACAACTGCTCTTTCTTTTGCTTCTTCATTACATTTTCTAGTTTCTTTTGTTCCTTCAAGTCCCTTTCAATAAGTCTAGTAGCCTTTCTCTCATCTGTTTGTTCCTTTTTTCTTGCCTTCAAATCTGCAATCTCCTTATTTTTGGCTTCTTGTTCCATGTAAATTTCCATGTACTCATCTCCTATGATTATTTGAGATTGTGGACTCAGCCTAATTGTGCCACCACTCTCATGAGAATATTTCTCATCAACCTTTGCATTTGGAAACTTTAGAAAATATAATAGTGAATGCATTTGGCTATCTTCTGGTTGGATATTATATGAATTTGTAATATTTCACTCAGGTACTTCGAGCGTCGCTTCTGTATTGTGCAACCTGAGAATGACATCTTTATCTTTATTTACTTATGCTTCATTCTCTGCTTTGATTACCTCCGTAATGCATGTGGTCCGTGCTTAGTTGGGAGCCGGTTTGAATCTACTACTATAGACTGTGGCTCGCGGCATTCATGCTGCTGTTGAAACTGTTCCATATGTGCAAACGTGCTATTGAGTCCATTTATTATGTCGTGCCCTAGCTCATGGTTGCATGAAGTGATGAACTAAGCCAACTCATGGCCAAGCACCAAGGTCAGTTGTGTGTGTGAAAATTGTACCTGATCTGTAGACACAACACTTCAGTAAAACATTAGAGGTTAGCTATAATCAAAATCATGCAAAATTGAAATCTACTCTAACCAAGCGATTTACTACCTTCTAGTAGGTGCGAGATTAATGTTCTTACATTGTTATCAAGATCAGTGACCTAGACGACACCTAAATGAAGGATTTGAATGCCAAACTGATATGAAATATGAATGCAATTAATCTATTTTTTTGATATTTTCTATGCAATAATATGATGGAAACTGATATGAAATTATGCTAGAATGAAAATTGATCTATGAATATGCAAAGTAAGCTAACAATGATATGAAAATGAATCTAAATGAATGTAAAAACAAGATTGATCTCACAAAGGTGTCGATTTGCAAGAGCTTTGATTTTCCCAATTCTAATTCTCCAGCATGATTGTGCAAATTTGTCGATGAATTATGAAGAGTTGAGCCTTGATTTTATAGAAATCCAGGGCTTTGGAGGTGCATAGAAGAAAGCCATAAATCACTCAAATAACTCAGGTTGATTTTTGAGTTATTTTTAAATAACAGATAATTAAGTCATAAAAATCATGCAAAAGCACAGTTCAACTCGAATTAGAAGTTTAGATCAACTTTAAAACTCAAAAAGATGTTGAGTTTCAAAAAGCTAACAACTTGCATTGATTTTCCAATTTGAGTTTAACTGGTCCTTGAATGTGCACATGGATAATTATGATTTAATAAATAAATGAAGTGATTTATTCTCAACTTAACTGATTTTTGAAATAAAATAATTAATTTATGGGTTAATTAACTATTTTATCAAACTTTTATTAAAAACTATATTATTAAATAATGACAACTTGCTTTAATCAATTAAATAAGAATTTAATCAATTATTCATAAGATATTGGATTTATTGTCAAAATTAAATAATACAATTAATAATAGATAGAATTAAATTTAATTACACAATTAAGTGGCAAGATATTAAATCTAATTAATTAAATATGAAAATATTTAGTTAATCAAACTTAGGATAAATATGATTTATCGCCAAATAATAATTAAATTAAAGATAATTAAGATAATTAGGAATATTGCTAGGAATATTCCTCGATGCAAAATTTAAGATAATCAATTAGGATTTGATGATGTTTAGATGTGCCTTAGATTAGGACTTCGATGTCAATTTTGTTCGATGTGTCGATATAGGAGGTTAATGAACTTATAGCCCATTTTTGGGGTATTAAATTTTGCCCCTCTTTGAATTACTGTGCGAAGCGCAGTGGTTCAAAGAAAGTCTATGTTTGATAAACATATGAAACTGATGTTTGAAATTGATAATTGATATGAGACAGAAGCTGATTGATATTGATTTGATATGGAGATAATAGGTCCTGAATGACCAAAGATAATGTTCACTATAACAACAAATGAACCTATGATTGCGAAAAAGTGTCAAAACGCCTGATTCCAAACCTTAGGATTGCTAAGAAGTGAGTGACCGGTTCTAGACTCGATTGTCTTAGCAGAACTAGTAGGTATCACATCCGAACCCTTCAGTTGCCGAAGAACCAAGGAAAGAACACTATGATCCGATGGTTGCAAAAACTGATACAGTTTACAAGATTAGGAGAATACCAGATTGATATGGATCTTGATGAATCTGATATGCCCCAAGTGATGATAGATTTGCCCCGAGCGATGAGGTCTTTTTTGATGAATCAGTAACTAGATGTGATTGTTTATCTTGATCACTGATGAAAGATATGATTTCCATAAAGATTTGATTTCAAATTTGATTATAGACTTTGAATGATATGCAATACCATGCCCCCTTTGGGATTAAAATTGAATTCGGACAAGAAAAAGTCAGTGTTGATAGTTCAGAAGCATGTTAATTGATTTGAGAAGTGGTTAAACACATCCGAGAACACATTCTGCATCATTGGAAGGTCCCAAAAGACCAAGTTTGACTAGGTTTGACCATGGTTGACCAAGTTGAAATTTTGATAGTTTGATGTAAGATAATCAGTAAGTTGAATTCCAGATTTCTGTGATGATCGAAGGTTGATTATGCAAGCAGTAGACCGTCCTGGGCCCAAAAATTTTAAATCAGGATTTTGACATAATAAACGATCTTAGATTTCGATTTTGATCCCGAAAATGGGTTCAGAATGTCGAAATTAGCTAGGGGTGCAATTTTCATGAAAAACAGAGCACTTTTGAAAATTAGGTCAAATGCTATATAAAGGTTTGAAGGGTCATTTTCAATTCATTTCAACCATTTGACTTTGGAAATTGTGCGGAGCCCTCTGAGCGAGAAAATGGTAGAACATCAAGATTTGAAGGTTCCT
Organism: Chamaecyparis obtusa; assembly: GCA_027943335.1. NCBI lineage: Eukaryota > Viridiplantae > Streptophyta > Pinopsida > Cupressales > Cupressaceae > Chamaecyparis > Chamaecyparis obtusa. Next base: position 668,317 of record BSBK01000654.1, read on the forward strand.
GTGAGTTTACATTGATTTGAGCGTAGCCGGAGATACCAAAGACCCCGACAGTATGGACATCCGGTAGGTGGACCTCTGTTCCCCTTTGAAAATGCAAATTTTTCATGTTCCTAGCATTTTTGTAATATTTTTCGTATGCGTTTTGCTTTTTAATTTTTGCATGTTTGAAAACTCGTACGAGTCTCCACCCAGACTCGTACGACACTTCATTTGAATTTACATTGTCATTTCAAGTCCGCCCAAGTGTCGTATGAGAGGGACCCTTGTGTCGTATGACATTTCACTGGGTCCCTCAAAACTCGTATGATCCTGGGCGCAGTGTCGTATGACCATGAAATGTCGTTTGGTATACTGTGGAGTGTCGTACGACATTTGATGCCAGTCTGGACTATCGTATGAAAAATAGAGTGTTGAAAACTGACTTTTAGGGCCAAATTTTGACTTTTCTGATGCCTGATGCTGATACCTGATTGGTTGACCTACCTTTTGAAGTACCTGACTGTCCAATTTCTATACTATTAGCCTGTTATTGAACCCAATTTCTGATAGAATGCCTTGTTTTCATATGATATAGGTGACATATCCAGATGTACATGTTCGACATTCATACCCGACCACCCAGAGATTATGTGTCGTGCTTCCGGACTCGATGAGGGTTCATCTTGTTGCCTGTGGATTTAAGTATTTGATTCATTTACCCGACATTAGTGTAAATCATGGCCTTTTGACTGCCTTGATTAAGAGATTCCATTTGGAGACACAGACGTTTCATTTACCTACTGGAGAGATGACCGTGACTCTAGAGGATGTCTATAGGATACTGCGCATTCCATTTCATAGCAGTTAGCGTCCTGAGTATGTGAGTTCTGGTCAGAGTGGTCTTCATGCATTTAGGCGTCTATTTGGAGATGATACACAGTTGACAGGGTCCATTTCTTGGGAGACCCTTGTGCAGAGATATGGTCAGACGCACCATTTAGAGTGCATTATTGCTGGTATGATCGGGGAGCTTATCATGCCAGGCCGTCAGCAGAATGAATTTTTGATGGGATGGGCTCTAATGGTAGCACTATTTATGGCTACGCCTACTGAGCTTGCCTGGGGTCAGTGCCTCTTGGCACATATGTTTTCAGAGATGCATGAGATCATTTATCAGGATTGCAAGGGCTTTACTTCAGGAGCTCTTGTATTACAGATATGGGCCTGGGAGCATATCCCATTATTGAGACCAATTTTTTAGACACAGTGGCAGCCACAGGAGCCAGTGATATATGCATATGCTAGTTATGTCACACAAGTCCGGATGGGTCATACCGAGTACTTTCGGTGATTTCTAGATGACATGACTTTTGTTCATTGGAGGCCATATTTGTAGATAAAGGTCTGGCCCACTACGAGGGAGTAGTATAGTTTTCTTTTTCAGAGTTGAGTACTTATTGGATGCTCTCCCACTGTTCTAGAGAGATTTTTGATTAGTAGAGTGTGGCGTCAGTATGGACACAGATAGGATACCCCATGAGAGTACACTGCATATGCTCACATTGTGCGTGAGATCAAGCTCGGATGGACACCGAGGCTCTCCTATTCCTTATGTGCAGAGGAGTACAGTGCCATTATAGGCAGAGATTGGGACTACTGGCCACAGGTTGTCGATGCAAGAGTGACAGACAGATACATTGCGTGGCTTACAGATCATCCCATTCATAGATTCTCAGATCCGATAGAGTTGATACCCTCCATGGAGGAGGTGATGGATGTTATAGGTGCTTTGATGGTACAGGGCCCAATACCATAGGCAGTGTATCCCACACCACCCAGACAAAGAGTGACAGCTCCATTGTAGAGATCATCTAGGCATATGAGGCCTCCTCATCCTTCTACTTCTCCCATAGGTACCTCCATAGGGTCACATAGATGATCCAGGGGTGAGAGGGGTACTTTGGGCAGTATCGGTGTGACAGATGAGGTGTTGGCCGATGAGCAATTTTCAAGTGGTGATGCAAATCCCACATAGGTAGACACCACTTTTGATTTAGGTGCAGAGGTCAGACGCCGCAAGGCACGTAGATCAGAGACCACTGGACAGCAGCCAGAGCAGCCAACACAGGATACAAAGATACTAGCAGCTGTAGCAGAGCTTACTGTTCCTCTCACTTCAGCAGAGATGATTAGACAACTCAGAGCTCAGGTCAGGGATGCGAGGGTATAGAGTGCCAGATGGGAGGAGAGGTTTTGAGAGGTTGACAGGCAACGCACTGAGCTTCATGTAGAGCTTCGTTTAGAGGTTTGGAGATTACAGATAGAGGTGACCCATCAGACCTCACGGGCCTCCTATTATGTGTCTACATACTATGCTATTGTTCCTGCCGAGTAGAGAGTACCTACATACTCTGAGTACATGGTAGCCTCAGAGGGAGCTAGGGCACCGAGGGTAGAGGTCATACCAGATGCACCACCACCTCCTCCACCAGATACTGAGGAGCATGCTAAGAGTTGATTCCTGTGGCCATGTTTTGATATATTCTATTCTTTTTGATCACTGATATACCCTTCTGATTCTGATAGCTTTCTAGAGCTCATTCTTTTGTACATTGTGCCAGTAGTGCACCCCTGACACATTTCAAGATTTTTGATATATATGAGATCGATATTTTGATTGTGACTTCATGTGTACTTGTCATGATGTGGATTTATGATGATATCATGCTATGCTTATGCTATGATTAGTGTAGAATGTATGTATGGATCGATGCAATGCAATGATTTCTTTCATATGTATGGATGTTATGCAAATGTAATTGATTATGAAAAGATGTATGTATGATTTATGCTTATGTAATGAATGTAATGTAATGCAACAAATGATAATGATATAAGATGTAAATGCAGAGATACACATGATATGTTTTTGCAGGTTGATGAAGACAAGTACTCAGTCTTATGTCAAAAGGATGTTTAACCTTAGAGGGTTACTACTCATGGTTTGATGAAGAGACCTTTGAGTGAGATGCAGCTCGCGTTAGATGTGAAGAATTGATATGAAGAATTGTTTAAGCTTTGAAGTGTTTCCAAATAGTTGTGAGATCATGCAACACGCAAAATGCAAAGAGACATGCAAAATGAAATGCAGCCTAAGACCTAGGACCTAGTCACTGATCATGTGTCAATTTGTTATCATCATTGAACTTGTAGGTAATCAGATAAATCAATACAATGCCCACTAGCTATGAAACCACAGACATATGAATATCGATTTGTATGCACAAGAATCAATACAACACCCACTGGTCAACAACCATGGATATATGAATATTGATTTTGTTTTTGGAATGTCGGATTAGATATAAGCACCAAGGCACAAACACCAGGATGACCTGAATATCATATCCATTTTGATATAGCAATTTGTACAAGCATCAAAACATAAATTTCATGATTACCTGACTACGCGTTGCATTCAAACACATCAAACAGTCAAGAGATCATTCTAAATCCCATGTGAATTACCCGTAGTGACCCTTTATCGTTCACATCCTTAGGTAAGATCATGTTTCATAGTAGGAGAAAGAAATCACTCAAAAAGATAATAGTTAGATCAATACTTCTTTGAATCATCCAGGTATCAATGGTTGAGGTACGCATGACTATCCAATTCGAGATAAAGGCTCTTATAGTCGGACACTGTTTCAATCCAAAATTTCCAAAGACGTTAGATTTTCACATACAAGCAGAAGACAAAGAAAAGCTTATGCCCCTAGTCACCACTCTCTAAATCCTATAAAGGACATCATCGAAGGGCTCGAAGGGACACAATATGCAAAAATCTCAATGCAAATTAGTAAGCATACAAGGAGATAAAAGAAGGAAAAGCACAGATTGTTTTCAGTTTGATGTTTGATTGTGTTGTTGTAGAGGCAAAATCCTTTTTGGAGACAAGACTGACTGATTGACTCACATGAAGCTTCAAAGGACTCTGACTGGATATGATACATCTAAGATATACCTGAGACCATAAGAGTTGACATTGATTGCCCCCAAGTTTGAACATTGATAGGATACAGACGCTAGATCTGATTGGTGTACAGACCGACTTATTGAAAACTGGAAATGCAAAAACAAACTGGGAGATATGTACAAACTAAAGCAAGACTAAAAGCTGGGAAAGACCAAGATTGCACTGATAGATGGAGCATTTTGAAACAAGTGGCACCCGTTTGCCAGGTTTTCACCATCTTGGTAGAGATTCTATTTTTGCTACCAAGGCGCCTGTTTCCAGGTTTTCACCAAGGCACTTTTTCTCTTTTTCATTTTTTTTTTGTATTTTTCATTTTTTAATTTTTTTTTTAATTTTTTTTAATTTTTTGATTTTTTTTGTGAATCATCAAGGTGCCTATTGCTAGGTTTTCACCAAGATGTTCATTTTTGCGGGACTTTTTCTCATTTTTATAATTTTTTCAAGACATTTTACCATAGACTCAATGCCTTAGGCGTAGAATTTCTTTAGATGGAGAACGTTGATTGGTTCTCGGAGCTGTTCTCTTTTAGTCATTGAGAGTTGATAGGCACCAGAGCCAAAAGTAGCAGTGATAACAAAGGGACCTAGCCAGTTGGGTTTGAACTTCCCCTTGCATTCTCGATGGGATTGATTTTTAGGATTTTCTCTCAAGACTAGATCGCCAACCTGAAATTCTCTGTGTCTGACTTTCTTATTGTAGCCTCTAGACATTCTCTTCTAATATACTTTGAGATGATCATACACTACTTGTTTGCACTCATCTAGTAGTTCAAGTTCTTGTAACCTAGACACTTTGTAGTCATCATCAATTACTAGACCATGCATTCTAATTCTTAGTGATGGGATTTTAACCTCAATAGGTAGTACCGCTTTAGACCCATAAACTAGAGCGAAAGGGGTAGCCCCTGTAGGTGTTCTGATACTTGTTCTGTAGGCCCATAGAGCTGGATTAATCATGAGATGCCAGTCTCTGCCAGTTTTGTTTACTATTCTGTGCAAGATCTTGAATAGATTTTTGTTAGAAGCCTTTGCTTGTCCATTCCCTTGTGGATAGTAGATAGAAGACCAATGTTGGGTGATCTTGAATTTGGCACATAGATCATCTAGGTCTTTATTCCTGAATTACCCAGCATTATCTGTGATTATGGAATGAGGTATCCCATATCTGCATATGATATAGTTCAATATGAACATAGATATCTATTTCCCTATTGCTTGTGTCAAAGGGACCACCTCTACCCATTTTGTAAAATAATCTATGGCTGTGGTTATATGGGTATGTCCGTTAGAAGAATGAGGATGAATCATCCCAATAAGATCAAATGCCCATTGATGGAAAGGCCATTGTGTGGTAAAGGGGATTAGATCCCTCCCTGGAGCATGAATTAGGTTGCCATGTACTTGACACTTTTGACAATTTTTAGCAAATTTGATAGCCTCTTTTTCCATTTCAGGCCAATAGTACCCAGCCCTAATAAGTTTTTGAGCTAGTGTTAAACCGTTTGAGTGTGACCCACAAATACCATCATGGACTTCCTCTAATGCACGTTGAGACTCTTCTCGTTCTAAAAATCTAAGTAGCATACCATCTAGACCTCATTTGTATAGATCGTGACCAATGATGACATATCGGGAGGCATTACGGATAAGGTATCTCTTTTCATGGTGGTTGAAGGTATCGGGGATGATTTGGTCTTGGAGATAGGAAAATAGGTTATTATATCAGGATGAATTATGACTTACAACAGTGCAGATCATGGGGGTTTCGGGGGAGTCATATGCAGGATAAGATAGTGCTTCCACTAGAAACTCGTAGCGTAGCTCATGTTTAGGCTACTGTAATAAAGTAGATAGTGTTGCCATTGCATCGACAGCCTTGTTCTCCATTGTAGGAATTTTCTCAAATGTGATAGATATGAAATATTTCTTAAGATCATCTACCATTCTCTTGTAAGGAATGAGCTTGTCATCTTTAGTTTGGTACACATCATTGACTTCATGAATAACAAGTTGAGAGTCTCCATGAATGTGTAGCTCTGTTACTCTCCATTCAATTGCTAGTTTCATACCATTTAAAAGGGCTTCATATTCTGCAATATTGTTCGTGCAAGGGAACTTCAGTCTGAATGCTTTTGGGATGGAGTATCCTTGAGGAGTTATGAAAAATATGCCTACTCCAGATCCATTCTGTGTATAGGAGCCATCAAAGAACAATTGCCATTCTCTAGAAGATAGGTGCATAATAGAGGAGTCTAGAAATTCCATTTGCATTGGTGTGTCATCAAACATAGGTGCATCTGCTAGATGATCAACAATAAATTGACCTTTTATAGCTTTTCTTTCAACATATTCAATGTCAAATTCACTTAGAAGCATGACCCATTTAGCTAGTCTACCTGTGAGGGCAGCCTTGCTTAGTAGGTATTTTAGTGGATCAATTTTTGCTACTAGATGCGTGGTATGAGCTAACATATAGTGTCTTAGTTTCTATGATGCAAAGATCACAGTGAGACAAGATTTCTCAATCATAGAATAGTTCTTTTCATACGCCACCAATGTTCTGCTTATATAATAAATGGCTCTTTCCTTTTTCTCTTCATCATGTTGCGCTAGCAATGCCCCTAGTGATGTGGCTGTTACAGAGACATATAAGATCAATGGCTTCCCATGAATAGGAGGCATCAAGATAGGCAGATTTGATAGATACTTCTTGATATGGTTAAAGTTGTTCTCACATTCTTCATTCCATGCAAAGGTCACACCTTTATGTAATGTTTTTGTAAAAGGCTGTGATATGTCCGCTAGCTGTGATATGAATCTTCTGATAGATTGAACTCTTCCTTGCAACGTCCTCATTTGATTGATATTTGTGGGAGGTTGCATCTCTATTATAGCCTTGACTTTAGCCAGATCAACTTCAATGCCCTTCTTTGAAACTATGTATCCTAAGAGCTTTCCAGAAGTGACACCAAAAGCACACTTCTTAGGATTTAGTCGGAGACTAAACTTTTCCATTCTATCTAGGATCATGCTCAAGTCCTTTAGATGTTCAGTTCTGATCATAGATTTTGCTAAAGCATCATCAACATAATCTTGCATAGTTCGATGCATCATGTCATGGAAAATAGATGTCATTGCTCTTTGATATGTAGCTCCAGCATTTTAAAGCCCAAATGGCATGACATTCTAGCAAAAGGTGCCCCATGCACATGTGAAAGTAGTTTTCTCTTGGTCCTCTAGAGAAATTTTTATTTGGTTATATGCAGAGAAACCATCCATTAAGGAATACATCTCGAAACCTGCAGTCATGTCCACTATCATATCAATGTTAGGTAGTGGAAAATCATCCTTAGGGCATGCTCTATTCACATCTCTAAAGTCTGTGCACACTTTGATTGAGCCATCTGGTTTAGAAATAGGTACAATATTAGAGATCCACTCTGCATAGTTAATAACTCAAATGAATCCGACGTTTAGGAGCTTCTCTAATTCAGCTTTTACCTTATAAGATTAGGATCCAATCCTAGCATATCTGAATATTTCCATGCAAATTTGATCTTCTTCTCTGTTAGGAATGTTGTAAATTTTTGCTTCTCTTCTTCTGATAATGATTGTGCTACATGTACCAATTGTGGTTCCTCAGTTGTACCCAAATTGATGGATTGAGTGGGCTCAATTAGAACTAGAGATATGTCCTGTAAATGACTCAGAAGGACATCAAATATCTCATCCTTAGGCACCTCAAAGAGGTTTTCACCTTTGGATACATCTTTTATTTTTACTTTTGTAGGTTCTGAGACTGCCACAAAGTGGTTTTCACCCTCAGAACTCTTTTTATTTTTCTTTTTCTGACTAAGATATTTGATGTCCGACTCGGTCATGCTGATGCTCAGTTCACTGATGGAAGTACTCATAGGCTCAACTGCATTGAGGTAGCAAGAAAGGGCATAGTCATTCAGGAAGGTATAAATACCATGGCTTGGATTCGTGGAGGTTTGATCAATAAGTTCTGGATATTTGATAGTCAAAGTAGGGAAAGATTGGGAGATAGTGTTTACGAATATGGATCTATCATCATTGGTCCTAACCTGACACTCGAGTTCAAAGGTGATACTACAACTTAAGACATCCAATTCATGAATAGGCTTAATGTCATCGTGGGAGTCCAATTTAGCCATAGGTGGATCAGACTCGATAGGTTCATCATTTTGCTCTAGACTTACGTTGGTTTGAGGTGCATATTGGTGAATAACATCAACATGTTTCTCTATGATAAGCTCATCTGGTTCTGGGATGACTCCCCATTCATAGTCATTAGATTCATCTTCTGATTTAGGATCTCTAGGAAATCTTAGAACATGAGTAAAGTCAGGGTGAATACCCCAAGAAGGGTTACCCTCAGATTCTGATTTGTATTCATACTCATGAGAATCTATCTCAGAATCACTACCACTTCCCTCTTCTTGATTGTTTTCAAGATTAACTGATTCTTGTGTTGCAACTATCTCTTGATTGATAGTAGGTTCTTGTGTTTCTACTACATTAATTCTTTTGATAGGATCATCTTTATCATCAAGAAGGTCTTTGATCTCTTTAGGAAATTTTTCATAGGGGATGAGTTCTGAACTATCTAAATCACTATCAGATGGTTATGTTTCTTCTTTCTTAAGAAGAGGTTCCCCTGGTGTGATCTGCTCTATGACATGAGAGCAATTACTTTTGAGGTGATAGGGTTTCTTCTTAAAGCCTAAGCCAACTTTGTTTTTATTTTCTCTACCAGTATGTGGGAGAGGTGCCTCAAGACCTTTTCCTTTGATTCCTAGAGGTCTTTTACCTGAATATCCCATCTTAGCTATTAATTTATCTCCTGGACCATATGACTTGGAAGGGAGTTTGGAGACTGTAGAGTCACCAATTTGAACAACTTGAGATTTAGGTTCATCTTTGTACAGCCATGATAGCACAGCCTCATCCTCTTCAAATTCTTTCTTGGATACTTGTTCTACTACAAAATTCTTTTTATATGCTTCAAGAGGTTCTTTAGAGTCTAGTTTGGATTGTTTCAAAGATTGCCCATAAGACTTAGGTGAGATAGGGAGAGATGTCAAAGATAAGACTGGCTCGATAGTATATTCTCCCATACTATTTTCTTTGATATTAACCTCTTTTGCAAGATCTTCCATTTCAAATGTGGATGCTTCTTTAGTTGGTTCAATGGGAGATTCTCTATTATTAGGCACAAGCTTATCTACACTTTCCTTCAAGGTGTTGCAAGTTGTATTCAGATCCACAGGGATAGTAACCTCTACTCCTTCATATAGAAACTTCAAACATTGATGGTATGTAGAAGGAATAGCTTGCATTTCATGTATCCATGGTCTCCCTAGAAGGACGTTGTAGGCCAAAGGTAGATCAAGCACTTGGCAGATGGTATCTTTGATAACTGGACCGACTTTGATAGGTAAGACAATGGTGCCTTTAGAAGATCTTTCTTGTTCATCATAGGCTTTGATAGTTATTTTATTTCTAGGATCAATAGCCAATTCTAAAAATCCCAATTGTGTGATCAAGCTATAAGAACAAATGTTTAGGTCAGCGCCCCCATCTATCAACACACGTTTGAATCTATGGTTCTATATCAAGACTTCTATATGTAAAGGCTGATTATGTGGGTGACTCAAGGAGTTGTCATCTTCCTCTGAAAAGGAAATATATTTTAGAGATGTAAGATGTCCAACCATAGTATGGAACCTATCTAAATCAAGGCCATCAGGAACATTGGAACCGAGCAAAGCTTTATCGAGAATGGCTCTATGAGCTAGAGATATTTGAAGCAACTCAAACATGGAGATTTTCGCATTAGTGTGCTAGATTTGTTGAACAATGCTATAAGACACAGGCTTTGTATCCTTTGGATTGGAAGATTTGGAAGCAGCCTTCTATTTAGAAGCAGATGAAAGATTGAAGGGCACCTTAAGGACATTTGATGAATCTGGGATTTGTCCTTTCAGATGCGTTTGAGCTTGTGATTGAGTAACTGCGTTAGCTAAGGAATGATTTCTGTCTCTTCGTATAATTGTGATGACATTGCAACTTTCAGAGAGACATGGTTCAACCATATTGATGACAACATTATTTCCAGGGTAGGCATAGTTGACTTTTGCCCCCATATTAGGCTGAGAAGTTGAAACTTCTTGACCATGTTTCAGAAATGGTTCTGTGAATGCTGTATGATCATTATTGCTTGTGGGATTGTCAATTGTGATGTCTCCACTATTGATCAGATCTTGAATGGTATGCTTCAAGTGGTAGCAACTACTAGTTTTGTGACCTTTGCTCCGATGGAAATCATAGAATTCATTTTCCTTCCACCATATCGGTTTTGGGTCCTGAGCATTCGGTCGGATTGGTGGTAAAGAGATGATGTTATCAGCCAGTAGAGTTTTCATAGCTGATTCTAAAGACTTTCCTAGAGGAGTAAATTTTTGATGTTTGTCCCATTTTTTGAATTCTGGCTTCCTTTGAGATGGTTGAGAAGACTTTTGTTCTGAAGCTTTAATGGCTTGAGTACCAAGAGTGAGATTGTAGGTTGGTGCCTTTGATGGGGCATGGACAGTGTCAACAATGCCATCTGTGATGATGCCTTTATTCTTATTCCAATTTTTGTTCTTGTCTTTAGAACTGGATCCTGATTCGTACTTGTCTTTTTGAAGTGTGATTTCTCCTTTTTTTACAAGCACTTTTTCAATTTTGATAGCATTATCCACCATCTTATCAAAAGATGTATGATCTTGCATTTGCAGAGGATAATTGATTTTGGGAACAAGATTATTGATGAAGATTTCTAGTTTTTCTATTTCTGGAATAGGTCTGGCATATAGAGAGAACTTCTTCCTCCATCTCTTGAGAAATTTTAGGAATGGTTCCCTTGGGTATTGTTTGAGATTATAGATATCGATCATGGTGACCGGGTGTTGAATATTGTAGGACTATTGTTGATAAAACAATTTGATCAACTCCTCAAAAGTTTTGATAGTAGAAGGCAATTTTGAAAACCAATGAATGGATGCTCCCCCTAGAGATCGAGGGAAGAGGTGCATAAGGTAGGTCGGTTCATGCATGAACTCCATTGATTGTGTACAAAATTCCCTGACATGATCTTGAGGGTCAGAGTGCCCATCATATTTATCATACTTCGACATCTCCACTCTTTTTGGAAATGGTGGCATGTACAAGTCTTTGTCAAATGGAAAAGGACATAGAGCCTCCATGGAGAACTCTTTAGGTTCCTTCTCTTTCTTGAGATTGTTAAGTTCAACTTGTATAGCATGCATTTGTTTCATCATAGCTGTGAGTGGATTCTCTTCCTCATGTGTAATGATGTCTTCAACATTAAAGTTGGGAGGAAGTTTAGCTCCTTGATGAGCTAATTGTAAAAAGTATGCTTCTCTATCTTCTTTCAAGAAATGCTTCATCATTCGTTTGAAGTTATCATCATTTTGATTTTGAGCAATTTCTTCAGGTGTGGGTTCCTGATCTGCACCATGTTGAGATTAAGCTCTTTGAGAGCCAAAATTTGTCCCTGCTTGAGACATGGTAGGAGTTTGCAGACTCCCTAGATTAGATTGATGAGGGGTATGTTGAGTACCTCTGTGAGTTGATGGAGGAGGTATGTAACCAGATTTCAATCGATAGTTGCCAAGACCATCATCCTCGTAAAGACCAGAATTGATGAGTTGCTTAAGAGTTGGAGTTTGGAGAGTGGTGATAGATTTCTTGTGAGAGGAAGCTCTAGTCTCCACCATTCACCTCAAGTGAAATAAAAGAATAAGATCTAGATAACCGAAGAATGAATTGAATCAAGATGATCAGATGACGCAACCTTGTCAAGGTTTGATTGATTTGAAGATTTTATTAGACATGGATGAAGGATACTATGCCCTGGATGTATGGGTGGGTTCCCAAAAGATAGCAGACAAGATATCACAACACTTAGTCATTTTGATGATTGATTGAAGATTTTGATGATTGATTAAAGATTGACAGTTATGACAAGGTTTTGACACAGGATGAAAAGGACTCAAATCGATTAAATAGAAGGCTGAATCGAATTCAAAAGGCCACTTTAGGAAAATGATTAGACTCTTAATAGCTACTGCTCTATTCCTAACATAGTGATTCGTTCGACAGATTCTAAAATTAGGCTGAAAAAGCTAAATATCTGGCAATTTTGACAATTTTTTGACAACTTAAAAAAATTTCCCAAATGACACTCTGCAGACTCGTACGACAGTGGGTATGCTGTGAAACGAAAGTTGCAAAACTCGTATGACAATTACAAGCAAGATTTTGACTCTTAGAATTTTCTGGCATCAAAACTCATACGACACTGGGTTAGTTATCATACAACAGTTGGGTATCAATGAAACGATAGTTGAAAATATCATACGATAGTTGGGTAGCAATGAAATGATAGTTGACAATATCATACGACAGTTGCAAGATTTTGACTTTGAGAATTTGCTGGCATGAAAACTTGTACGACACTAGGTACTCAATCATACGACAGATGGGTTGGAATGAAATGACACTTGATATAAACTTGTATGAATTTCTAACCTCCTGAGATGACTTTTGACTCTAGAAAAGGATTATACTTTAGATTTTGCAAATTTTGAGTTTTCAGATTTGAATTGTTTGCAAATTTCAATGTCCAGATTTGAGGATTGTAATAGATTTGTTCATTTTCAGTAACCAGATAGATAAACAAGCACGCAAAACAACAAGCACGTGATTTCAAGCATGTCTGAAAATAATGAACAAGGGCAAAAGCAACCTTGCACATGAACAATCAAGTGACTTATTCATTCTAATCCTCAGAAGCGCTAATTGTGTATGTTCCAAAAATGTTTTGCAATGATGCACATATACCGTACAAAATGAAAATTTGGCCTCGCTAGGGTTTTTAGTAATGGTTTGACTCTACAACTTTTATGATCCAAAGGGGTGAAATCCAATCCTGGGGACCAGGGTTTTGACACAGTCTGAGAACTTAATCTTTAGGAGCTGCTAGGGAGATCTGATAACCCAACAATGAACCTTACCCATGGAGATTTCTTCCACAAGGACATTTATATAGCGGCTGTCACCACCACAGTGAAAATGGCTATTACTGCTTGAGGTTCCATCAACGTAGTTTACGCTATGAAGGGATTGTCTGCTACAGTTAACCCTCTCTAAAGGTGATTCACAGTATGATACCACAAGGGGACTTGGCTCTAGATCCAAGGTTTTTGACACCTTTTCACTTTTAACCCAAACAAAGCAAGCAGATTAATTTGACATGCTAAGACAAAGTTTGTCTCACCAAGGTCTATGATATCAACCCCACGTGATCTATCAACCCCTCTGGAGAGAGAATGTACCAATCAATAAGGGAAGATGCACTAACCAATTTTGATTCACCAAAGCTTGTGATGTCTACCCCACGTGATCTATCAAGCTCTCCTGGGAGAGAATGTATGGATCAATAAGAGAAGATGCACTAACCAAGTTGAATGTGAAATGCACTAAGTATCCTCCCTACCTACAAGGATTCTATTGTCAAGAAGGATTTCACTGGGAATCCAATCTCTCAAGAATCACGAATAGTGTTCATAGGGCCTAATTACTATGTGAGCATAGATGTATGTTTCCAAAAGCAAATCTACCCAAAGTATCCAAAAAGCAGAAAGAGGAACACTTAACGCTTAAAGTGAATATGAGATGAGTCCACAAGGTGGAACACTTAACACCTCACACAAGTTGAAAACAAGTCCCCAACTTAGAAAACAAGTGAGTTCCTAAAAGCACAAAAGGGTTGCCAAGTGGAACACTTAACGCTTCTGTCCTGTTAACCCCTCCCCTTTATGGCACTGAGATTGCAACCACGAGGTGGAATGAGGGGCTAGTGGATTAGCGAGTCCAATAACCCAAGATAGCAATCAAGATCAATCACAAGTATTTGAGACTACTTAATGAATCCTTAAGGGGTCATAACCTAGTATCAATTATGCAAGTGTGTAAAACAAAAGCATGAAAAGAACCACCCAAGCTAGACACATGAGAGATTTATTTTAAACCCCAAATCAAAATATTATCAACACAAGTGGAATACCTGAGATCCTCGCAATGCGCTTAGTAGATGTTTACCTGATTTTGAGCAATTCTTGTGCTTTTTCCAATCAAAACTAGCAGAAATCAATCAGAAATAGTAAATTTCAATTGTTAGGGTTAGCTGTTAGGCAAAATCCAATAATCAAATCTGACAAACTACCTACAAAAATGAAATGACAATTGAAATCTAGTACCGAAACTTGTACGACATGGGTCTGTTACCAGACGACAGTGAAACCTGATGCTGAAACTCGTGCGACATTGGGTCTATTACCAGACGACAGTCCAGAAACTCGTATGACATTGGGCGTCTGATGAAATGACACTCCAGCCTCCAAATGATAGTGGGTATCTGATGAAATGACACTCGGTCAACTGTCGTATGACAGTGGGTTCAAAATCATATGACTTTTGTCAGAAACTCGTACGAAGATTATACGGACAAAAAATAAAAATCATATTTTTGCATAGAAACTGAGGAGAAAAAGATAGAAATTGATAGAATTGAATTGGAAACCCATTTCAGGGCCCCACGGTGGGCGCCATAAATGTGTGTGTGAAAATTGTATCTAATCTGTAGACACAACACTTCAGTAAAACATTAGAGGTTAGCTATAATCAAAATCATGCAAAATTGAAATCTACTCTAACCAAGTGATTTACTGCCTTCTAGTAGGTGCGAGATTAATGTTCTCAGATTGTTATCGAGATCAGTGACCTAGATGACACCTAAACAAAGGATTTGAATGCCAAACTGATATGAAATATGAATGCAATTAATCTATTTTTTTGATATTTTCTATGCAATAATATGATGGAAATTGATATGAAATTATGCTAGAATGAAAATTGATCTATGAATATGCAAAGTAAGCTAACAATGATATGAAAATGAATCTAAATGAATGTAAAAACAAGATTGATCTCACAAAGGTGTCGATTCGCAAGAGCTTTGATTTTCCCAATTCCAATTCTCCAGCGTGATTGTGCAAATTTGTCAATGAATTATGAAGAGCTGAGCCTTGATTTTATAGAAATCCAGGGCTTTGGAGGTGCATAGAAGAAAGCCATAAATCACTCAAATAACTCAGGTTGATTTTTGAGTTATTTTTAAATAACAGATAATTAAGTCATAAAAATCATGCAAAAGCACAGTTCAACTCGAATTAGAAGTTTAGATCAACTTTAAAACTCAAAAAGATGTTGAGTTTCAAAAAGCTAACAACTTGCATTGATTTTCCAATTTGAGTTTAACTGGTCCTTGAATGTGCACATGGATAATTATGATTTAATAAATAAATGAAGTGATTTATTCTCAACTTAACTGATTTTTGAAATAAAATAATTAATTTATGGGTTAATTAACTATTTTATCAAACTTTTATTAAAAACTATATTATTAAATAACGACAACTTGCTTTAATCAATTAAATAAGAATTTAATCAATTATTCATAAGATATTGGATTTATTGTCAAAATTAAATAATACAATTAATAATAGATAGAATTAAATTTAATTACACAATTAAGTGGCAAGATATTAAATCTAATTAATTAAATATGAAAATATTCAATTAATCAAACTTAGGATAAATATGATTTATCACCAAATAATCATTAAATTAAAGATAATTAAGATAATTAGGAATATTGCTAGGAATATTCCTTGATGCAGAATTTAAGATAATCAATTAGGATTTGATGATGTTTAGATGTGCCTTAGATTAGGACTTCGATGTCGATTTTGTTTGATGTGTCGATATAGGAGGTTAATGAACTTATAGCCCATTTTTGGGGTATTCCATCAGTGAGCTGTGTGTTTTGACTGCATAGCCCACGAGCTAGGGATACATCATTGCCATGTTAAAACTCAGCATTCAAATTTGCGTCCTTGTTGATTTCTTGAAATTGAACTTTCAAAACCAAAATGGTTAAGTGGATGCAAAAAGTTCAGGGTTAAGAAATGGGAAAAGTTAAGATTTTGGAAAGATTCTCGCAAAAAGTTGGGATTTGGGAATTATTCTCACCAAAAGTTCATGATTGGGAGTTGAGACTCGCAAAAAGTTAAGGTTTGAGAATTTTTTTTGCAAAAAGTTAATGTTTCCAAAATATTTTTGCGAATAAAATGGAAATGCCTTAGAATTTTTAAATTTTGACATTTCAAAAATCTAGGCAACAAGATTGCATAGGTGGCTCACTGTTGGGATGACTCATTGTTAGGTGGCTCATTGTCGAAGGGGCTCACTACCCAAAATGCAAAAGCCAGCTATTATATTTGAGAGGTAGCTTACTATTGGAGTGTAAAATACAAATTTGAACGAGTTACAATTGCATCTGCATATGCATGAAATATAGTTCATGCTAAAGTACAAATTTATTCTATACAATTACTAAATTGTAGATATATTAGTTCACTATACATGTCAATATATCACTATCATATATCATATATCATAAATCACATCAATATCATTGTCGTCTATTATGTGTTGATGCCACTTTCTATATATACACCAGACCTACATTCCACAAGTCAACTTGAAATGGAGATGGAATCGTGTGAGCACATTACCCCAAAAGTTAGAGATGTCAACAATCTTAAAAAGGATATCTCACGCTATACCAAATAGGACTAGACCAAAAACTTTATTACACCATTATATAGACCAAAACTTGTACTTGTAACAACACTGTCATTTAATATGTCTTGCTAAAGCTTGTAAATTTTGTTCCTTTTGCCATGTCATGTAATATGTCTTGCCTTGTAGCTTATATGTTTTGAAATTGCTGTTAAGCCTTATAGCTTATATGTTTTGATTGCTGGAGAGCTTCTAGAGCTAAGCAAGAAGACCATTGCACGAGTTATAGCCGCACGCTCAGGTATGAAAATTGTATATTTTTTAATCTAATGTATATTTTAACTAGACTTTTAGCTTATATTTTTTGAAATTGCTTTTAGTGGCTTAATGTTGTAAGGTCTCTTGAAATAAGACCTTCAGCTGGTTGGTCAAAGTTTTACAAATAATCTTATCCACAAATTTGCCTAGAGCAATTGACTGAATGTTATAAAAGGTGATTGGGTTAAATGTCTTAGGAATAAAGTCAAAGAAAGTATTTTTAAAATATTAAAGTATTTAACTAGGTCTACGAAGATTTGTGTACTTTCGATAGTTTTTCTTAGTTTGTGAAAGTTGTAGACCGAAGTTTTCATAGCCTAATTTTTTCTTCCTGCGAAGAACGATCATGTCAGATAATATAAGTGAAGAACAAAATAGGGAGACAATCGCTAGATTGTGGTCTAACTTGAAAAGAAAAGGTGATGGAAAATGTTATTGTCCTTGCAAAATTTGTAAGGGCTTAAACCGTAGAAGACTTCTAATGAAAATAATTAAGAGACATTGTAGGGAGAATGGTCACATTGAAGGGGGGCATGACTATCAATAAGATACTAAATATTTCTCTATTTTGTCTAATTTATACTTTTCTTTCTATAATGTAGGTATCATTCAAAGACTCCTTCAAAGGCTTGTTCAATGTTGTCATAGTATTGACTACTCCATCTTTGCAACTATAGTGTCTCTATCCTCCAGCTTGTGACTGTGATCTTGTTCAAGGTAAGATGCCCATTCTTGCCTCCACCATACTTTCTTCTTGTCTTCTTGCTGTAATAACTACCTATACACTCTAAAACTTGCAAAAATTGCATTTAAAAAGTTGTCAAAATGTTGTCAAGATTGACAACTATGTTTGTCAACTTGACAACCACTATGACAATCAAAGCAAAAGAACCTAATTTGTGAGACCTAATTGAGTAGGTGGGTTTTGCGATTTTGTTATTGAAGTTATAGACCAATGGGTCAAATGATCAAGGACGATCATTGATGGATGTGTGCTATTTTATCTTAGTATGTAGACGTTGATGGGCCTTTGTTTAACTTGATCATCAATAAGCCTTGAGTTGTTAAGTTTGAGTATCACCAATACATCAACACACTTATCATGTACAAGTTTTATAATGGATACATCTTGAACAATATAATACTTGTCACTGTTAATATGATCTATGTGTGTCTAAAGAAATCTTCACAAAACATTCTCATTATCATAATCAGAAAGAAAAGTGACTCCACAAGATTATTTGACATCAATGACAAATTGCCAACAATCTCCCCCTTTGGCATTGACGTCAAACCTCAAAACATTTCTGTAATAGCAAAATATCAAATCAAATCTAAATCATACCCAAATTTGAAACATGGAAAATCACCAAAATTGGATCTGACTCATCTACTATCAATGTTCTTATTTTATGAAGAAATGGTAGGAAGGCTATTTATAATGTGAACACTGAATGTTATTTCTTCAAGTAACTGGCACAAGTTTATCTAGAAAATAATGTCTACAAGCATGCTACTAGAATGGGTCAGTGCTTCTCGTCCACATATTGCATAGTTCAGGTTCCACAGGATCATCTTGAAGAAGACTTTCATGACATTGAAAGGAATGATTATAAATTTTCTGACGGTGTAGGAAAGATCACTCCAGATCTTTCCATGGAGGTTGCTCAAAAATTGAAGTTGATTGTCAATCCCCCCCCAGCCTATCAGATTTGATATGGTGGCTTCAAAGGTGTTGTTGCAACTTGGGAAGTGGAACTTGGAAGCACATATAAGCTTTCTTTGAGGCCCAACATGAAAAAGTTTGAATCTCAACATGATATGCTAGAAATTATCACTTGGACACATTTCTAGCCCTGCTTTCTTAATAGGCAGATCATTACTTTGTTATCAGCTCTGAGAGTTCCTGACAGCACTTTCAGTGAATTACAGGATTCAATGGTGCATAAGCTTAGTCAAATGATTGGAAATGGTGCATAAGCTTAGTCAAATGATTTTCCATGTTTCAAGCACTTTTCAGCAACATTGGATGCAAATTTGAGCTTCTCACAATATCCACCCGAGCTTCCATTGTCGCATGATCACATGATACTTTTTTACCTCTTGCGATCATGCGACCGCTCTAAAAGAACTGATGTAACATTTAAAAAAATTTCATCTACCTGGCTTATGTTGTCGCATGAGCGCATGGTACTTTTTTACCTCTTGCGATCGTGCGATCGCTCTATTCATTGGCGCGTGACATTTTCAAAATGAGTAATATTATATTTAATAATCATTCCACCTCATTGTCGCACTTGTGCTGTTGGCATACGTGGGTCCTAGCAGAACACATTGTCGCATGATCGCATGGTATTATTTTATTTCTTGTGATCATGTGACTACTCTATCATTGGCGCACATGGACTACACTATTGGCATTCATGGGTCCCAACAGAGCGCATCTGTTTAGTCTCCTTTTTCATTGAATTTCTCTCTCCTACTCAGGCTTCATTGTCGCATGATCGCATAGCATTTTTTTATTCCTTGCGATCATGTGACCGCTCTGTCATTGGTGCATGATATAGTATTTAATAATTAAACCTTCACTTGTCAGGCTTATGTTGTCATATCTACGTTGTTGGTGTACGTAGATTCCCTTTTTTTTTTTGCCTTGTCACATGATCGCATGGCTGTTATTTTATTCATGCGATCATGCGACGAGTCCATTTTCCAACCACAACTACCACATTAAAATCAATTTTATTTTTATGCCGTAGGTGTTTCTATATGAAAAGCCTCGACCTCTTTAGTGAATCTGACGGTTGCAGCTAGCTGAATAGGCAATGACTGCCATTGAAACAATCCTTGCCATCTATTCAAAAGGGAAGAGGTGAATTATTTATTTTTTGCAAATGTTCCAATGACAACACCACGGCAAAATCCAAAATATCTATTCATTGACTTAGCGTGTCAGTAGTGGGTGGATAGGATAAGCATGCATCAGAGACAAAACAAACCATTGGAAGATTGAATATTGAAACAGGTCTTCAGGTGCCATTGTAAGTTTTAATACCCATTTTCAATTCATCATTAAGCCAGATGACAATAATTTGGGCTCAGGAGGAGCAGTCACTGTCACTACACACAGTGCATTTGTTTGCATCAAGATCCACATTGTCTGAAATAAACCCAATTTCTCTACAGGTCTTGCTGAAAATCTGATCATAATCCACAAATGTATACCAAGGCAGTGTGACTACAACATCTCACAGATTACCTCTCTGTTATGTTTTGATGGACTGTCAAACTCTGTTCCAAAACCCCCATTTTGCACAGGCTGGAATTAAGGATATTGGGGGAGGTTTTGGAATTCGGCTTCATGCCTTCCAAATGCATTTGATCATAGTTTATATACATCCTTTCTCACAATTTGTGTGCTTAATCTTCAATCTTTGTGTCCCAAGACGCAACTCTTCAATGAGGCATTCTTGGTAAAGAGCGCACGTGTCAGTAATTATAATTTCTACATACACTGTAGATACATGGAGTTATACAAATCAATAATTTTTCTATATGGTAATTCCTGTCAACAATTGAAAAAGAATTTACTATAGATTACATGTGTAATTTTCCTATATGGTTATATTTGACCATTGCCAATTGGTGCCTTACACATAGGAAACTATTAAGTGATTGGAAAAATAATTCAGTTCATGTTTCTTTCTGTGTCGTTGCTTCATTTTTTGCATTCCATCCCACAGTCTTATTGTTTCCTAATCTTTCTGATGAGGGTATTATCATCAACTTAGAAATATATAGCTCTTTCCTTCATTTTCTTGCATTGGGCTTTATGATTTACATGCATCTTGAGGTTTTTGCACTTTTTTGGACACTTCTTGTGGTGTGGTTTCATGCTTGTCGCATGATCGCATGCGGCTTCCTAACTACATGCGACCATGCGACAAGCCTCTAGCGG
Organism: Chamaecyparis obtusa; assembly: GCA_027943335.1. Lineage (NCBI taxonomy): Eukaryota > Viridiplantae > Streptophyta > Pinopsida > Cupressales > Cupressaceae > Chamaecyparis > Chamaecyparis obtusa. Next base: position 689,343 of record BSBK01000654.1, read on the forward strand.
CCAAGTTTTAAATGTGTAATTGCGATGGGGTTGTTGTATTGATGATGACAATTGGGGTGTCGTTGATACAACAACCTCATCACAATTCTTGGAGTGGCCGTCGCAATTATGACAGTCAGTGGTTAACATCTTATGGTTTGTCGCATGATCACATGGGCTCTTCCGAGCCCATGCGACCATGACAAACTGTCAGTGGTCACAGTTAAGGCCATTGCAATTGTGATGGTTAGTGGTTAACATCTTACGGTTGGTCGCATGAGCGCATGGGCTCTTTTGAGCCCATGTGACCATGCGACAAATCATCAACGGTCATAGTTAAGGCCGTCGCAATTGCGACGGCTACACAAAGATTTGTGATGGGGTTGTTGTCACAATGAAGGGTTTGCATTGTGATGGAAAGGAGTCATAATTGTGATGACAAGGAGAAGACGTCATATTTTGCGACTAAAAAATGGTGACGTCTATGACTGTCGCAATTGTAACACATAGTAGTCACAATTGTGATACATAGCCGTCGCAATTTGGAGCCAAATTTATTAGTGCATGCACGGCCCATGGAATGGTACCACATAATCTGGTAGATTACCTTTGGTGTGATTGTCATCTCTCCTTGGGGCAAGTGGAATGTGTTCATTTTTGAATGGAAATGCTCGACAAGGGCACCCAACAATCTATGATTCACCTGAATGTCAGGTACATCACACAAATATGACAAGCCTAAAGCATCTATGTGAGCCGACTCTGCATCGTCCAACCACTGCAAGACCTCACCGATCATGAGATGATGTCATCTGAACACAATATCAGGGAAGTCCACCTGTAATGCAAGCAACAACACATGATCAATATCTCAATCATGATGATTTTCAATGCATAACAGAACTTGACACTATGCACCTATCCTACACTAGCTATCAGATGCTCTACTTAGCTATTTTTGTGCAAATTCAGACTCAAGACTTTTATTCTTTGTTGTAGCTTCTCGCATGAGGAAACAAGAATCCTGTGTGAAATTTCTCTATCGCACGAGGCTTCACATCAGATCACGCGAGGAATCCCCCATGTCATGAGTTCCCCGTGTGGCTAAAGGGCTGCTCTTGCATGAACCTATGGGGAGGTTCCCTCATGAAGATCCCCTCTTTGGTACTTTCTCATGTGAGATGCTTTGTTGATTCGCACAAAGAACCTAGTTTCCTTCATGAGCTTTCATGACCTAGACCCTAAATGACCTAAAAACTTGTAAATCTATCTACAAATGCATAACCAAATTGAAATGCAAAGCAGGTTATCAACTACTCATAGGTGGGTCATACACCAGTGGCTAGCTGTGGCACCTCGATCACTCGAATCTATGTGAGTGCACTGGAACATTCACCATTTCACTCAGAGCTCTCTTAATTGCTAAAAGTCAACGGTTACAAATGAATTGAAAATGACCCTTCTGGGCCTTATATAGGTTTTGATCTAATTTTCAAAAGTGCTTTGTTTTGCACAAAAACTTGACCCTTGGCTAAATCAACCACTCTAAATCCATTTTCGGGATCAAAATCAAAATTTGACATCTATATATAGGTCAAAATCATGTTTAAAATTTCTAGGACCGACATGATCGGATGCTTGTGTAGTTGACCTTTTGATGTCGTATTCTTGCTAGAATCACATCTCATCATCATTTTCTCAACTTCCTCATCTTTTCCTCAAAAGTTGACTCTGGTCAACCTTGGTCAACTAGGACCTCAAAATTGCTCCAGATCACTTCTGAATCTTCTCGATTCTTTCGTAATCTATTCTGAGTTCTTCTAGATCCCTGATTCTATCTCTATCTACAACCTATTATCATCAATCACCTTTATGACATGTCATATTTCTATTTCACTCCCAGGGGGCAGGATGATTGCATCATTGAATCTTATCAGTCTCAAATAAATCTGATCTAAATCAAAAGTCCTCATCGCTAGGGGCATCTCATCACTTGGGGCATGTTTAGTTTTTCATACCTCACGGTCAAAATTAGATGTTCCACGATCTTGAATCACTAGGGGCATCTCTGTGCCTTACATCTTGTCATCATACTGCTAGGCATCTGAACAATCTAATTTAGATCCCTGAGGATCAAGCTTCATTTTGAAGATGGTTCTCGAAATCTATCTCTAGGTATCTGAGCAATATAACTCAGATTCCTAGGAATCAAGCTTCATTCTGGAGAAGGTTCTCAAAATCTCACTACTAGGTATTGGGGCAATCTAACCTTGATCCATGAAAGTCAAGCTTCATTCTAGAGATGGCTCTCGAAAGATATTTTTGACTGTTATTTGGGAAATCTAACCTGGGTCTCAGAGGATTAAGCTTTGTTATGGAGATAGTCCTAAAAATCTGCATTAGTTATCATTTAATTGACAGGTATCAGGGCAATCTAACCCTGACTCCTAAAGATTGAGCCTTTTTCTAGGGACAGTCTTGCTAAAAATGGTAATTTGACCAATGTCTTCACAATCTAACCTAGATTTTGGAGAATCAAGCTTCATTCTGGAGATGGTTCTACAACTTGATTTGATTGGTGTCTTGGAAATCTAACCTAGACTTGTGAGGGTTAAGCTTCATTTTGGAGATAATCTTGAAAACCTCATCAATTGTCACATTCAAACTATTCTTTGAATCAATGCGCTACTCGCACATCAATTCAAAGAGGGGCAAAATTTAATACTCCAAAATTAGCATCTTGCAATCCTAACCAATTTTGTTGCATTTTAGTCTCATTCCATCAAATCTCTAAATCATCAAAGTCCTATCGTACTAGGCAATTCTATCTTCTGATTGACTCTACTTGACTTAGTGTCAAATGTAGAAAATGTTAAATTTGCATCAATCACATATTATATTTAATTCCTAAATATTGACTATAATTGGCTAAATAAACCCTATGATCAATTAATTTAATTACAAAGTCCTAGCACTTTAATTAAATTAAATCCACCCTCTTTAGCTAAAACACATAAAAAGGAATTAAATAAATATTTGGTTTTAAATAATAATTATCCTCATCTCAATAAATGAATTTAATTATTCAAATAATCGAGAAAATCCACTTATGAGGCAATATTGTATTTATTTAAATTAAATATTCTCTCCAAAATCTTTTCTGCAGTTCAGAAAAGGAAACTTTGAGTTAATTGGAATTAAAAAATGCAATAAAATAGATAAAGCTCCACACAGGCAAAAAAATAGAAGCTGACTGTCTCTCTGCTGGAAACTTTCTATTCTGAACTGAACTCTCATTCAATCTTCACTGTTTGTCTAATTCAATCTTGACCGTCGATTGAACTTGGAATTCTATAAAAGAACCCTCATTTCTCATTCAAAGGATCCAATTTCTTGAGCAATGAAGTACTATCGCATTGTCATTAGAATTCATTTGCATTCAAAGCTTTCATTCTTAGCATAATATTTATTTCTAGATTAATATATCATGTTAGATTAAATGTGCACTTTATTTCTTAATCTAGTTTTCTTTCATTGTTATTAGATCAATACTCATGTTTCATTTCTAGATTACACTTGCATTCTCATTCTAGAATAATCTGCATTATACTTTCAGTTAAATCCTCCATTCTAGTGGTAGTCTATGGGTGCAGGACTCTCGATTCTGAGAGCAATTACGAACCCTACCTGGATAGGAGGCAATATGTTGAATCATCCAGATAGGTGAGATGAATAATCTCATATTCATTCTTGGTTGCAACTAGTCAACAATGACTATGTTGAAGTGTGAGGCTGAATTAGAGGCCCATATTTAGCTTACACACAATTGACACAAGGCAAGAAGCCCAAGGACATCAAATCGAGGGAACAGTCAAAGGGAAGGATAAGGAAGAAAGTATGTCAACCGAGAAAGACAAGTCTAATCTAGAGACTAAAGCTCTAGTCCCATATGGGAAATCTCCCACATCCAGTACTCAAGAAAAGAATAAAAAGAAGAAACATGGTAAGGGTCCAGTCACTTTAGATGAGATTATTGAAATTCTCACATGTGACCCAAGAACACTAGACCTGAAAGCACTGAGAAGATATGTAGAACTATGCACAAGGAAGGCTGCACAAGAGAAACTAAGACAAGAAAGCAAGCATAAGAAGTTCTTAGAGGATGTTAAAGAAATTTTGATGCAAGTAGTCCTCGATATCAATGTTGATGAGCTAACTCCCATCATTGATCAACTTGCTACTCTAACTAGCTACATTTATTCTCCAAACATAGATGCCAAGAAAATAATAGAAGAAAGAGTAGAGTCAAAGATACAACTAAATCTAGTAGAGTGAATCAACCAAGAAGTGGTAGTTAATAAAGTTAACCTATCTAAGGTAATAATTGAGCTATATGTTATTATTCAAAGAGTTATTAAAATTTTTCAGAAGTCATGCACTATAGACCACTTCACTACCGAGCTTAGTGAAAAGATACAAAAATAAGATGAAGATTTAAAGCATAGTGCAAATAGTCTTTTAACTGAGCCCAATGATTTTATGAGCATTATGCTAAAGCTCAACAAATCTAGCGGTTAAGACTCAAACTCAAGAAGGTAGAAGATAAAATTTGAGAACAAGTTACCAAGCTATAGGAAGAGTTACTTCCACACCTAAAGGTGATGCAAAAGAATGTGAATAAGGAAAAATAATTGGTTTCCACCCCTGAGATTTTAGTTTTAGAGAACATTTTTGATATGCATGCCCAAGTCGGATTAGAGAAGATTGCTCTAGAGAATCTCAAAGAGGAAAGGGAAAACCTCTTGGCCACTTCTTAGAAAACCCACCCAAATTTTTTTGACAAATTGTAAGTACATTATTTTTCATTACTTTCAAAAAAGGGGGAACATGTATGTATATACACTGAGAGCATGTACAAAGGGGGAGTTCACACAGATTCACATTTTTGGTTAAGTTCAAATTTTGTAGTTGGTACACATATACATAAGTTTTTGATACTAATGCCAAAGGGGGAGAATGGTAATCCTAAGAGCATTAATGGTTGTCATTAGTATCATTCAGTCATATAGTCGGTAAAGGAGACAAGATAGGACATTCAGTCAATACAAAGAGCCTAAACATCAAGAAAAACACAAGATAGATCAGTATGTTAACCGAATACAATTTTGATCGTGAACTCTTACCGAGCCAGATGATTCCTGAGAACTAAGCATAGTAGTCACCAAGAATTCATATGAACTCAGCACCAGTTAATTACCAAGTGATGAATGTAGTATACACTGAGTGAAATAGGAAATGACATAACAGTTTTGAATGGCACAAACTATAAGGTAAACAATTTACACCGATTAGAAAATAGTTTACCAAGATCAAGGTGAATATTTATTGTAGATGTAATCATTTAATTACTGATGATTCCTATGTAAAGATGATCTAGGTTAATCATTTGAACCATTGATCATAGGTTTTCTAAGATATTATCTAAATCCTAATTAGGTCAAAATAGTTGGATATAAGTATGGTAAAGATATTATTTTAATAGGGATCACATGAAGTAGCTGCCATTGGAAGACATCTGAACATCAGACATAGTTATGATTGACAAGCATTGAAAGAGCATATAGTTTATCAGAAACAAAAGGCTACTGAGAAGAGTTTAGAGAAGAGATCAATCACATTAAGGTGATAATAGATAAGTACATAACAGATTTGATATCAGGAAAGATTAGTTTCTATTTGCAGATCAATTTTGATGTTACTTTTTAGCCATTGTAGTGGACCTTAAATCTCTTAACAAAGTGGACATAACAATTCTTTTGTAAAATCTCTTAATCGAGTGCACACTTAATTTTGTTGCTAAAATCCTCTAAATAAGTAGATCTATCTGATCTTATTGTTACTCCTAACAGGGTAACATCACCAGAAGTGATCAAATCTTTGTAGTCTTAACCAACAACTTTGTTACTGTAGTAGTGAAGCTTTGTGGGTGTCATCCCCACCATGGTTTTTACCTTCTAACAAGGGTTTCTGTGATACCAAAACACATGTGTTATGTGTATGAAGTTTCATTTATGCTTATTTGATTAGTTCACATACATTTACATTTTAGTTATGATATTAAGTGTATGGTGAATACAGTTGATACAGTCATTTATTGAACTACATGTTTACAAGGATTCAATTTGAAAAGTTTTAAGGGTATTGATTCACCCCTCCCCTCTTAGTACACACCTTTCCATAAATCCAACACATAGTTGCCTCTATGGCCTCTTGAGTCTCTAAATCTTCCTCTACCTCTACTAGTGCCTTTATGTTTCTTCTTGTTCTTTTCTTCAACTTTAAGAGCCAATTGATAACACTTATGCACCGTGGTAGGTGTGAACTAGGAGAAAAGTGGTTCTTTCCAAGATTCTTCCAAGAGTCTTCAAATCACTCCATTGTCTCCAATATCACTCAAGAGTTCCTTCAATCATAGATAAACTCCAAGGACCCAACCCATTTACAAGATCAATCAAAGGTCTCAACTTTAGTTCTCTTCACCACTAGGCTCCACACCATCAAGTGCTCAAACATGGTTATATCCTTCAAACATTGTTTCCAAACCATCTAAGGGTTTTAAAATGTTTAAAATACCTTATCAAAAAGTTTTGATGGATTTCTTGAAAAGGTCATAGTGCCCAACCCTTAATTCCTCATTCTAGGCCTTAGATCTACTAGCCCTCACCAACGAGTAATCCAAAATCATATTCATAATTTTCCAAAAAAATTTATATAAAAAAGAGGGTTTTAGATACCATTTTCCAAGTACTATAACATATATCAATATTGCATATTTTTACTTTGGGTCATCAATCCTAAAATCTATTGTCCCCATTTTCTAAGTAGGCCTAATTCGACACTTTTCCAAAGAAATTACTAACAAAATGGCTTCCAAAGATCCCTAACCCTAAAAAAATCTTGAAAAATGTTCCCAAACAACACATTTTCAACTTTTTTTGAGGTTTCCTATCGTTTAAGCCTTCCATCCACAAACCCTCTCTTTTAGGGGCTCTAGCCTAGGGCTTTCTAGTTCTCAAACCTACAATCCTTTCCAGAATCTTCCAAAGTTTTTTTCACATTTTACTCCACATAATTGGACAAAATCAACCTTTAGATGCCCTACTTATGTGGCTAGAATGTCCAATGCTACTCCCATGGCACACTTTTGGTGCACTTTCAAAGTACACACTCACTGTCTGAGAATTGAGTCATTCTTCTGACTTGTCACCTGCACCAAAATGGTTGAAATACATAACATATACAATATAGGAGTTCAAACCATGAAGAAAAGTGATGCTATGTCATGCTTGAACCCTATAGCCCTCTTAAAGATCAATAAATTTGTGAATGATTCTTACTATCATAGTATAGACTGAAGAAGAGAGATCTCCTTTTAAAGGAAATGAAAAGGAATGGACCATGGAGATTAAGAGGAAAAAGATTTAATCAAGGGTGTAGCTTGAAAGAGGAGAAATCCATGTGCACAAATACCCTCTAATGAGAAAATAGGAGTTGAATATACCTTCACTCCTTAATGGTTATTTTGTTCTCTTTCTTCAATTATGATTTCTAGTGATTTGATCATGTCTCTCTTACTTCTACTTTCCCTCTACCTAGATTTCTCTTTTGATCTCGAGGGGGTAGACACATCATATCTTATTGGCTATCTCTTTCCTAAGTGTTCAGTACTATCACTACCAGGCTGATCATGCAGGATTTGCTATCTCTCTGCACTTCATTCTTTGGAGTCAGATCACTATCTGCTTGCCTTCTTGGCTGATCTGAGTTGTTTTGTGATCCCAAATCGATCTCACATTTCAACTTCATTTCTTTGATGTAATATGTTCCTAGATCGATCACACATTAGTCAAAGAGGGGAAAATGTATACACCTAAAAATGGTCATCTAGACTATTAGCCCCTTTTGCTAAATCATAAATTGCTTATTCTTGATCAAATCCTATCTCTATCATTAATTCGATTATTTTCTATGGGCTAACCATTTTATCCTAAGTCTTTATTTATTAAAAGGAATATTTCCTCCCCTTTTAATAAATAAAAAGCCCCCACTTTTCCTCTTATCCTAAGTTGCACAAATAAAGAATTATTCTTATTTTATAAAAAGAGAAAAAGCACTTTTTGTCTCATATGGACACAAAAGTCAACTCTTATTTTCTCATTGGAGGATACTTGTGCACATGGACTGCTCCTCTTTCAAGCTCCACCCTTGATTAAATCTTTTGCCTCTTAATCTCCATGGTCCATTCCTCCTCATTTCTTATAAAAGGAGAGCTCTCTTCTTCATTTGGATATCTTAGGTTTTTATGCTAATGTTATGCTACAGGTTTTCTAGGTCATTTTGGAGCTTTTGAAGATTTGGAGCATTCTTGGCTTTTGCATCTACATGTTATCATAGTTTTCATTTCTTGCATTATCATGGCATTCTTAGCTTAGATTTCCTTTATGCTTTAGATTAATCCATCTAGCTTAACTAGGAGGCTTGGTAATACTTGTTCTTTCATTTTCATAGCTTAGCTTGCATTTCCATTTCTAGCATAGCATTGCATTGCATTTTCATTCTTGATTCTTGAGGATATTGGCATTCTTTCCCTTGTATTCATTTAATCTCCCATTGCATGGTTTAATATCAAGGTTATAGGCTAAATAGCTCTAGCTGAGAGCATTCTTAAGACCCTTTTACTCCATGCCTAGGGAGCTATGGATCGATTTTTGAGACCTCATTCTTGAGTGTTCTTGAATGTAATGATTCATAGAAGTGTGACACAATTATAGCCCACATAGACAATCAAGACTACATGTAAAGACTTGGAAACTAGTTTATAAAAATGAAAAAGAATTGAAACAAAGATGCATCTATCCACACTTAGGAATTTAGAACAATATACATCCAATAAATACAAAATATATGAATATTTGCATTGGATTTTCCATATCCCCGCTACACTCCATACAAAGATGAATGCAATAATTGCATTACACTTCTCCTTTGCCTTTGGAACTATTTTTCCATAGGTATTATGCATATACCAATAATGGGAACCTACCAATAATCGTTTCTAACTACCTTGTAACCTATTTGCCAAAAAAATGATCAAAATGTTGTCAAGTTGACAACTCGACAACTAGATGTCTAAAAACTAAATGACCTCCTAACACATTTAGAAATGGTCTTATAATGACCTATAACATTGACCAAAATCCTATATCAACCCTTTAAACCTCTTAAAGACCATAAACCTTATTCCCATTATATGGTGACCCTTGTAGGGCTATTTACCTTATCATGGCAATATTGACCACAATTGACCATAAAATATTTTTCATAGGCACTAATGGCCCAAATTACAAAGTATTGAGACCTTGTAGGTCTTTGTAGTATTTAGTGTCTACATTTACTTAAGGTCAACCAAGTGACCTCCTTGTCTTCATGTGGTGCTCTGCACCATACTCCCCATGTTGGAAAATTTCCAAGTCCTCTTGGAAATGAAACCTGCAAAACAAAGCATTAGAAAAAATAAATACACCTTCATTTTGACCTTGGGATTAAACATAAATACATCATGCCATCTTGGCCTCACTTGGCCTCACAAATATGGAACCTCTGGTATCATAACTTGTGGGTTTCCCTCCATGGGAAAAATGTGGGTCATTTGCTGATCAGTGCACCCCATTTCATCTACTTCGTACACTAAAACTTTCAGAATATGTACCCAACATAGGTACTCTACCAACTTGTCACCAAACTTCCATGGCTCCAATGATTTTGGAATGTGTATTGGGTCCCTATAGAGCCTCAAAAAGGACCTAGAACCCTAACCAACTTGCAGGGATCTAATCCCTTTCTCTAATACCAATTTGATGTTGAAAAAAGTGTAGGTTCTTTCCAAGATTCTTCCAAGAGTCTTCAAATCAATCCATTGTTTCCTAAGATCACTCAAGATTTCCTTCAATCAGAGAACAACTCCAAGGACCCAACCCATTTACAAGATCAATCAAAGGTCTCAATCTTAGTTCTCTTCACCACTAGGCTCCACACCATCAAGTGCTCAAAACATTGTTACATCCTTCACACATTGTTTCCAAACCATAAAAGGGTTTTAAAATGCTTAGAATGCCTTATCAACAAGTTTTGATACCTTTCATGAAAAGGTCTTAGTACCCAACCCTTAATTCCTCATTCTAGGCCTTAGATCTACTAGCCCTCACCAACGAGGAATCCAAAATTATCTTCCTAATTTTCCAAAAAAATTTCTAAACCAATGAGGGTTTTAGATACCCTTTTCCAAGTTCTATAACATATATCAATCTTTCATATTGTTCCTTTGGGTTATCATTCCTAAAATTTGTTGTCTCCACTTTCTTAGGTAGGTCTGATTTGACAGTTTTCTAAAGAAACTACTAATAGAATGGATTCCAAAATTACCTAATCCTAAAAAATTCTTGACAAATGTTCCCAAACAACACATTTTAAACTTTTTTTGAGGATTCCTATCATTTTAGCCTTCCATGCAACAAACCCTCTCTTTTAGGGGTTCTAGCCTATGGCTTTCTAGTTCGCGGCTCTCCAATCATTTCTAGAATATTCCAAGGTTTGTTTCACATTGTCCTCCACATACTTGGACAAAATCAACCTTTAGATTCCCTCCTTATGTGGCTAGAACATCCACTGCTGCTCCCATGGTACACTTTTGGTGCACTTTCAAAGCACACATTCACTGCCCAAGAATGTGAGTCATTCTCCCGACTTTTCACCTACACCAAAATGGTTTAAATACATAACATATACAAGATAGGAGTTTAAAACATGAAGAAAAGTGATGCTATGTTGTGCTTGAACCCTATAGCCCTCTTAAAGATCAATAAATCTATGAATGATCCCTACTGTCACAGTGTAGATAGTCAAGACTACATGCAACAACTTGAAAACCATTTTATAACAATGAAAAATAAAAATAAAAAATGCGTCTGTCCAGAATTAGGAATTCAAAACAATATACATCTAAGAAATACAAAATATATTAATATTTGCATTGGATTTTCCATATCTCTGCTACAGTCTGTACAAAGATGAATGCCAGAATTGCATTCCATTTCTCCTCTTCCTTTAGAACTATTTTTGCCTTGATATTATGCATGTCCCAATCATGGGAACCCACTAACAAGCATTTCTAACTACCTCGTAACCTATTTTCCAAAAAAATGATCAAAATGTTGTCAAGTTGACAACTAAGTTGTCAACTCGACAACTAGATGTCTAAAACTAAATGACCTCCTAACACACTTAGAAATGGTCTTATAATGACCTCTAACATTGACCAAAATCCTATATCTACCCTTTAAACCTCTTAAAGATTATAAACCTTATTTCCATTACATGATGACCCTTGTAGGGCTATTTCCCTTATCATGGCAATATTGACTACGATTGACCATAGTATAATTTTTATAGGCACTAGTGGCCCAAATTACAAAGTATTGAGACCTTGTAGGTGTTTGTAGTCTTTAGTGTCTACATTTACTTAAGGTCAACCAAGTGACCCCCTTGTATTCATGAGGTTATCTACACCATACTCTCCATGCTGGAAAATTTCAAAGTCCTCTTGGAAATGAAACCTACAAAACAAAGCGTTAGAAAAAACAAGTATACCTTCATTTTGACCTTGGGCCTAAAAATAGTTGCATCATGCCATCTTGGCCTTGCTTGGACTTGAAAATATTGAAACTCTAGTATCATAACTTGTTGGTTTCCCCCTATGGGAAAAATGTGGGTCATTTTATGATCAGTACTCCCTATTTCATCAGCTTCATACACCTACACTTTCAGAAAATGTACCCAACATAGGTACTCTGCAAACTTGTCACCAAATTGCCATGGATCCATAAGTTTGGAGTAGTTGTCCAAACCTGATCATTTTCTTGACCCTTCACTACAACCTCAATCTACATAATATATTTTTCATGCTTGGGAAAAGTGAGCTCGTAATGTTGCTACTTTGCAGACCTCTAGTCCATCAATACATCTGCAAGTGGCTTGATATGGAAATCAAGTGCCTCTAAGTGACACACCTCTGAGGTTACCCATGAAAAATTTATACTCACAATCTTTAAGGCTCTTCATGGCCCACCAAACTAATTGGATTCTCTTCTCTTGAGACCGCATCATACATTATAATTTGATTACCTTCCTCTATATGCCATCTTTCTTAGCAAAATAAATCATCCCCCATCTCTGATTCAACATGTAGAACTTTTGTAACATTGGGTTCCTCATGTCCTTCACCATCCATGTGATTTGAAACATTATGTACCTTCTCATTAGTAAGTTCTTTGTCCTCTTTCTATTTCTTGTTCAAAAGATCATTCCTCCTTTCTTTTTATAGGAGTTCTGCTACTATCTTCTTGGTTGCTTGCATGCGGGCTTCATTGTCTTCTAATATTTTCTTTAGGATTCTTATCTCTTCTAATAATTTTCTTCTCTCTTCTTCCTTATTATTTTTCTCTACTTATTCCCTTGGATTTATTTCATAAGCCTTGAAGGCCTTTTATGCCTCAAACACTTCCCTCTCTATTGTTGTCAAGTACATATTGTCTAACTCCATGAACTTGCAAGGATCTAATCCCTTGCTCCAATACCAATCTGATATAGAGAAAAGTTGTTCTTTCCAAGATTCTTCCAAGAGTCTTAAAATCACTCCATTGTCTCCTAAGATCACTCAAGATTTCCTTCAATCATAGATCAACTCCAAGGACCCAACCCATTTACAAGGTCAATCAAAGGTCTCAACCTTAGTTCTCTTCACCACTAGGCTCCGCACCATCAAGTGCTCAAATATGGTTACATTCTTCACATATTGTTTCCAAACCATCTAAGGGTTTTAACATCCTTAGATTACCTTATAAAAAAGTTTTGATACCTTTCTTGAAAAGGTCTTAGTGCCCTACCCTTAATTCCTCATTCTAGGCCTTAGATCTACTAGCCCTCACCAACGAGTAATCCAAAATTATCTTCCTACTTTTCCAAACAACTTGATAAAAAAATGAGGGTTTTAGATACCCTTTTCCAAGTCCTATAACATATATCAATCTTGGATATTTTTTCTTTGGGTCATCATTCCTAAAATCTATTGTTTCCACTTTCCTAGGTAGGCCTAATTTGACACTTTTCCAAAGAAACTAATAACAGAATGGATTCCCAAGTTCCCTAACCCTGAAAAAGTCTTGAAAAATGTTTCCAAACAACACATTTTCAACTTTTTTTGAGTATTCCTATCGTTTTAGCCTTCCGTGTGACAAACCATCTCATTTATGGGCTCTAGCCTAGGGCTTTCTAGTTCTCAACCCTCCAATCATTTTAGAATATTCCAAGGTTTGTTTTTCATTTTCCTCCACATAATTTGACAAAATCAGCCTTTAGATGCCCTCCTTATGTGGCTAGAATGTCCACTATTTCTCCCATGGCACACTTTTGGTGCACTTTTAAAGCACACACTCACTGTTCGAGAATGTGAGTCATTCTTCTAACTTGTCACCTACACCAAAATGGTTAAAATACATAACATATACAAGATAGGATTTAAAACCATGAAGAATAATGATGCTATGTTGTGCTTGAACCCTATAGCCCTCTTAAAGATCAAGAAATTTGTGAATGATCCCTATTATCACAGTGCTGACAGTCAAGACTACATGCAAAGAATTAGAAACCAGTTTATAATAATGAAAAAAAAGATGCATCTGTCCACACTTAGGAATTTAGAACAATATACATCCAAGAAATAAAAAATATATCAAGATTTGCATTGGATTTTCCATATCTTTGCTACAGTCCATACAAAGATGAATACCATAATTGCATTCCACTTCTGCTCTACCTTTGGAACTTTTTTTTCATTGGTATTATGCATGTCCAAATCATGGGAACCCACCGACAACTGTTTCTAACTACCTTGTAACCTATTTTCCAAAAAAATGATCAAAATGTTGTCAAGTTGACACTTAATTGTCAACTTGGCAACTAGATGTCTAAAACTAAATGATCTCCTAACACACTTAGAAATAGTCTTATAATGACCTCTAACATTGACCAAAATCCTATATCTATCCTTTAAACCTCTTAAAGACCATAAACGTTATTCTTATTATATGGTGACCCTTGTAGGGATATTTGCCTTATCATGAAAATATTGACCACAATTGACCATAGTATATTTTTCATAGGCACTAGTTGCCCAAATTACAAAGTATTGAGACCTTGTAGGTATTTTTAGTCTCTAGTGTCTATATTTACTTAAGTTCAACCAAGTGATCCCCTTGTCTTCATGAGGTGCTCTACACCAAAAGATGTTTTAAGAGAAACTAGTTTATGAGTACATAGGTCACACACATAGAGCTAGGTGGTCAGATGAGAAATTCAAGTTGTGTAAGGACACTTTCCCCCTTAGTACTATTGTTTCTATCATTGATTTTGATGATAATTATACACTAAAACCTCAAAATGAAGTGCAACCTATTTATTACCACTCTACATAAGTTACTATTTTTATACACATAACATTCATAGATGCACATGATAAGATAGAGGAGGACATAAAGGTTATAAGAGAGTCACTTCTATATCAGTGATGATCATACTCATTCCTCAAATCTTGTTCAAGGATGTTTTAGAGTCTTCTATGATAATTTAATGGAAAGAGGTATAAGATACAACCAACACTTAATATGGTTAGACAATTGCACCGCACAATTCAAGAATGCAAGGATGTTCTACTAGTTGAGTAGGATGCATGTGACAAGTGGTGTACAAATTTTTTGGAATTTCATTGAGGTAGGACATGGAAAGGGAGAGCGTGATGGTGTAGGAGCACGTGTGAAAATAGATATTACTAGTGAGGAATTGAAGTACGAAGGTGGTGCAATGTTAATAGATGCATAAACTGTTGTGCAATGGTGTAACTCTATGATGGGACCAGGTAATGCATGTAAGTATATGGTTTAGATATATATTTCATTTGTACATTACTATAACATTGAAAACTATCTAGATTATTGTACACTTATAGTATCAAGTGGCATGCATTCATTTATAAGTTTAAATAGAACATCATTAGCTATTTATACTAGACAAACTACATGATTTTTCTCTTCGTGTATGCATTTTGTGTGGGATGAATGTGAATCAAAAGATTGGTTTGACCAATGGTCTTGTAGACCTTTGCAAGCCCTTGATATATATCAACTTCTCAGAGAACTATGAATGAGCCAATTTGAAGTATCAGTGGATTTTGACCATGTATCAGACCTAGTTGAACTTGGTAATTTCTCTAGATTTCATAGGTTAAATCAATTTTAAACTCAATTTTATAGGTAATGTATATGCACTAATGGAATATGATAAAATTAAGAAGGAACAAATTACTTCTTGTGTCATTGTATTGAGGCCAAAAAGAAATTGACAACTATAGTTATTGATGGAGAGGGTATTCAGTACCCAATAGGATTTGTTGTTGTCATAGGGACATGGCTTATAAGGTACCATTGTTCTATCCAGTATTATGCATACCTATTAAACTCTTTTTTATTATAATTTGCATTGACTTGGGTATTAAACTCTATAAAATGTAGGTTTCCTATCAAGAGTTCTAATGCCTAGTTGTTTGAGGACTTTGAGACACATAGAAATATTATTCATCACTCTAACGTTATTGTTGCAACAAATATTCAATTTATTAAGTATCGTGGAAGACCTCTTAACAAGAATTTGTGAAAAGTTCGTGAATCTGACCATGAGGCAATACTTGACACAATAAGGGTTAGAGATGATCTAGAAGGTTCTCTTGATTAATTTTAGAAAATCTAGAAGAATGATTCTACAATATGGTAGAATGATTTTGATAATTTTGTGTATATCTTCAAGGTTCTCTATGTGCATATTTAGAGGCCAAATTTTGTACTTAATTTAATGACAATGAGATGTAATGTGCATATATAGATGCCAAATTTTGTATAAAAAGGGATTCCATGTGCATGTTAAGTGCTAATTTTTATGTAAAAAAAGGGCAATGAGCTATCCTGTGTATGTTAGATGCCAAATTTTGTATATAAAAGGTGAAATGAGCTTCCATATGCATGTTTGATGCCAATTTTATGTAAAAATGGCAATGAGCTGTCATGTGCATGTTAGATGCCAAATTTTGTATATAAATGGTGCAATGAGCTGCCATGTGCATATTAGATGCCAATTTTTATGTAAAAAAAGGCAATGAGCTATCATGTGCATGTTAGATGCCAAATTTTGTATATAAAAGGTGAAATGGGCCTGATTTGAAAATTTATTATTGAAATACATGTATTCAACCCTCTCAATCCCTACCTTAGAAGAATTTGGAATTTAAATTAGAACTTTATCTTTTATTTTGTACGTTCAACAATAAATAAGTGTGAAATCTATTTTAAAATTGACTCTTTCAAACCATTCACCATGGGATCATATTGTCTACTCTATTAGCTTCGATTGGCAAGGTAAATGCTAGTGACAACCCCACTTTTCCCATGGAGTCCCTGGAACATTCACGAGTACACTAGACCAAAGTGTCCTTAAGGGTCACTAAGCAACATTGGGAAGCAATCTTTCTTGGGGCATATCTCAGAGCTTGTGTGAGGTATCCATGAATAATTAGGTGCTATAGGATCATGTTATGGAGGCCTACAATTACTCTTTTCAGTTTTGGGAGATTCCCCTTCTTTTTAATTTGGCATCCCTATCTCAATTTATGTCAAAAGATGCAATGTTGCTTAATTGAAATGAGCAACATTGGCTATCTTTCAATCTGTTCACCATGAGATCAAATTTTCTACTCCATTAGCTCTCATTGGATGGGTAAAGACAAGTGACAACCTTGTTTCTCCCATGGAGTCCCTCAAACATTCACGAGCACACTTGAACAAAATGTCCCTACGGGTCACTAAATAACATTGGCCAATGATCTTTTATGGGGAATATCTTAGAAATTATGCAATGTATTGAAAAATTGTCAAGTGCTATAGGACCATGTTATGAAGGCTTACAATTACCCATCTCAATTTTTGGATATTCCCCCTCATTTTAATTTGGCATCCCTATCTCGGTTTATGTCAAAAGATGCAATTTTGCTCAATTGAAATGAGCAACATTGGCTATCTTTAAATCCATTCATGGTGAGATTGAATCATCTTCTCCATTAGCTCCAATTGGCTAGGTAAACACTAGTGACAACCCCATTTCACCAACGGAGTCCCTCTAACATTTGCGAGCACGCTGGACCACAATGTCCCTAAGGGTCACTAAACAACATTGGACATAGATCTTTCTTGGGGAATATCTCAGAGCTCGTGGGAGGTATCTAAAAATCATTAGGTTCTACAAGACCATGTTATGGAGTCTTACAATTACCCATCTCAGTTTTGGGAGATTCCCCTTCATTTTAATTTGGCATCCCTATCTCGGTTTATTTCAAAAGATGCAATGTTTCTTAATTGAAATGAGCCAAATTGGATATGTTTCAATCCATTCTTCATGAGATCAAATCGTCTTCTCCATTAGCTTAGTTTGTCTAGGTAAATGCTAGTAAAAACCCCATTTCTCCCATAGAGTCCCTCATGTTGGAGCTTTAAATTTTTGGATAAAATTGGAGTCCTATATAGTGATAAAACCCTAAAAAATGGCCTCTTAAACTCCATGCCCAATAATTGATGATGGATTACATGAAATGGGATACAAAATTATATTAATTTTCAATTAAAAGTTGAGGTATTAAGGAAGGAATCTCTGTGACAGGAATAATCAAAATTATGTGATCAAAGGTTTTAGAAATGCAGGAATTTTGACCTTCTACAAAGATGATGCCGACAGAGGCTGAAGATGGTCTAATTTTAAAAATCTAAAAAAGACCTAGTTTGGGAAATAAAATTTCCTATCTCTAAAAAAAATATTAGCTTTCCATGAGGTGTTTTGGTTTTTCAACTAGACCCAAATCCGAAAGTTAGGTAGTTATTTTTTAGTTAGTTTATTATTTTTTCAAAATAATTTGTAATAAGGGTTGTGTCTTTTCACCCTAAAGAGGTGTGAAAGCCACTCAAACACACACACACATATATATATATACATAATGTAAAATGTAAAGAAAGGGAATACAATTAAGATTTTCATAGAATAGAATTTGATCACAACTGCAATATGAACTCTAATGTACTATTTTTTCAACATTAATAAAGATAAGTGCTCTTCTTTTTATTTGTGGTTATAAGTTATATATTTTCAATTAGTCTTTTAGATATTCTATTTTATAGAGTGTTTCATTGTGTTAAATTTCCTGAGTATCATAATTCAAAATTAATTTATATAGTTTAAAAATCAATTGAAAGATCTGTTTATCTTCTTTTGTTTTTACCGGTCTCTTAATTTGAGTTAAATTCGATCAGATTAGCTATATAGATTGATTTGAATTATAAGTCAAGTGGAGGCCTATGAAGTGATGGTCTTGTCTTATTAAAGTAAGTTTTTAAAACCGTCTCTAATCATACGTAGGATTGAAAGTTTAATGACTCTATAGCCCAAGTATTTAGAAGGCACTGATCTAACTATTATTTGGAAATTGTCATTTGGTTCATACTTTGTGGTTTGTGGATTATATAATCATTATTTCAAAAATATTAATTTTGAGTCCTTAGTTTAATCCACTTTAGTCAATATTTATAGAGTAGAGATTATTAGAGGATTTGTTACTTTCCTCTAAGGATCATTCACCACCTTGAGAGGAACTTTGTTTGTTTATGTACGCAGTTGTGCGACATAGAGAATTTGATAGTTTAAAGTGAATTCAGGCCTACCAGCCTTGACTTGATTAAGCTAGAATTGTAGAGGTATCAGTGTGTACCTATTAGTTGGCCAAAAGTGATCCATCATTTTTGGGCACCATCAAATTGGCGACTCTACTGGGGAGAGTTTATCACAATATATATTGTGAAGTTACCTAGAATTTTAGATTTCGCAGATCAAAATTAGAAAGTAGTTATATTAGTTTATTTGGAAGCACACTCTATTGGAAGAAAGAACCTAGAAGAAAGACATTCCTCAAATGAGGTGGTGACTCTATTCAATAAAGCATTTCAATCAGTGACTCTATTGAGGAAGAAGACCCAGAAGGAGATAAGTAAAGTTTTCCTCTTTGAAAGAGGTGGCGACTCTATTGTCAAGAGCCTAATGTATAAAGAAACAACTTACTACCAATTCAAATATTCAGAATGTATCAGAATAAAAAACCATTTCAGAGAAAATCATTTATTCCAAATGGTATCAGGCCATTGGATCTTAAGGGATTCCATTGTATTCCTTTTAAGTTTCTCCCTAAGTTTTCATAGCTTGTACCAAAGTTCTATGGAGAATGGGATGAATCAACAGTTGAACATTTGGATGCATTTTATGCACTTATAGAGAACTATGAGATTTGTGCAGAAGATCAGGCAATGAAACTATTTTTTAGGACATTAGAATATAATGCAAGAGAGGCATATGAATAATTTCCTACACAAAGTATTTCATCTTGGAAAGAATTTGAACAATGGTTTCTATATGAATTCCATTATGCAAGTGAAGGAAATAACATGTGTTATGAACATGAAGAGGATCAATAATATATCTGGGAAGTAGAGCCTTGTATGTCTCCCTTGGATGAATTTTTAAATATTGAAAGACAAGAATGTGATAGATGCAGTGTGAAATCTATAAGAGTACAAAGCTCTAATGAAGTTCTAGATCTAGATGAAGAAAATAATAAATTGAACCATGGACTTGCATCTCAAATATTCAAACATGTACTTCATAATTATATAATAAAGGATTAGAGAAAAGAACACAATAAATCCAGTTATTGATTTATGTGTGGCTGACTCTTGTGACAATAGGACCTATGAAATAGAAGCAGATAATATAAATAAAATGAATGAGGAAGAATATTTTCTCGGTACAAAACAAATTTTAGATTTATTGGATAAGGAATATCAAAGGCATATACATAAAAATAACTCAAATTTTTTTCCAATTCACAAGGATAAAAAATTTGATGAAACACCAGAAGATAAACCTAATGAGAGAGACACCTATCTTGTTGATGAAGTATATGATTCTAAAAATGATGAATTTAGTAGAGAGGAAGAAGAAGAAGATGTGTCTAAATTCTCTATGTTCCCAAATCCATTATTTGAAGAGGAAGAAGATGAATATATGTCTAAGTTCTCTATGTTCTTGAATCCATTATTTGAAGAGAATCTTCTATGCAATCAAATCCATCGACATCATGATGAAGATAACATACCTAATGATAATTTTGAGGATGATGAAACTCAAAATATGTGTGGAGAAGTGTATTCAAGAGGTGAGACATTTTTCAGTTCATCCTATGAACATATTTTGTATCAAACATGTGAAGATAAGATGGTATCAACCAGACATAATGAGGAGAATGTGTTGAGGAATAGTGCTAAAAGTTTTCCAAATATCCTATCTAATCAGATTCTTGATAAAAGTATAGTAATGTCTCCTAAATATGAGTTATCTTCAAAACCATTTTATGATGAGAAACAACATATGGAGTATAAAGACAAAGCAAATTATGAGCAAGAAGTCGTCCAAGTAAAGAAATTTCATTTTGATATAACTGATCTAATGCTTAGAGATCCTCCATTCAGAAAAAAACATGATGCACTTAATGATTCCTCAAAGATGAAACAAAGGTCAAATACCAAGGACTGCATAGATGAAACAATGAGAATTGTCCATAAGGAAGATGCACCCAATGCAACAAGGGGGGAGTTATTGCATGATCAAAATCAAGTGTTCGATAGAGGAAAGGATCAATGTTCAATTTTGGGGGGCCTGGGGCCACCCAATTTTACTTCGCATCAGATTAGTATGGATACTTGGTCTGCTTCTCCAGAGATAGCTGGAATCTTTCTATGCTCACATGGAGCATACATCGCCAGAAAGAGCCTATTGGAGCTCTAAATGTTTGGAAAAAATTAGAGTCCTATATAGTGATAAAACCCTAAAAAATGGCCTCTTAAACTCCATGCCCAATAATTGATGATGGATTACATGAAATGGGATACAAAATTATATTAATTTTCACTTTAAAGTTGAGGTATTAAGGAAGGAATCTCTGTGACAGGAATAATAAAAATTATGTGAGCAAAGGTTTCAGAGATGCTGAAATTTTGACCTTCTACAAAGATGATGCTGACAGAGGCTGAAGATGGTCTAATTTTAAAACTCTAAAAAAGACCCAGTTCGGAAAATAAAATTTTCTATCTCCAAAAAAAATCTTAGCTTTCAATGAGGTGTTTTGGTTTTTCAACCAGACCCAAATCCGAATTTAGGTAGTTATTTTTTAGTTAGTTTATTATTTTTTCAAAATAATTTGTAATAAGGGTTGTGTCTTTTCACCCTAAAGAGGTGTGAAAGCCACTCAAACACACACACATATATATATATACATAATGTAAAATGTAAAGAAAGGGAATACAATTAAGATTTTCATAGAATAGAATTTGATCACAACTGCAATATGAACTCTAATGTACTATTTTTTCAACATTAATAAAGATAAGTGCTCTTCTTTTTATTTGTGGTTATAAGTTATATATTTTCTATTAGTCTTTCGAATATTCTATTTTATAGAGTGTTTCATTGTGTTAAATTCCCTGAGTAGCATAATTTAAAATTAATTTATATAGTTTAAAAATCAATTGAAAGATCTGTGTATCTTCTTTTGTTTTTATCGGTCTCTTAATTTGAGTTAAATTCAATAAGATTAGCTATATAGATTGATCTGAATTATAAGTCAAGTGGAAGCCTATGAAGTGATGGTCTTGTCTTATTAAAGAAAGTTTTTAAAACTATCTCTGATGGTATGTAGGATTGAAAGTTTAATGACTCTATAGCCCAAGTATTTAGAAGACACTGATCTAACTATTATTTGGAAATTGTCATTTGGTTCATACTTTGTGGTTTGTAGATTATATAATCATTATTTCAAAAACATTACTTTTGAGTCCTTAGTTTAATCCACTTTGGTCAAGATTTATAGAGTAGAGATTATTAGAGGATTTGTTTCTTTCCTCCAAGGATCATTCACCACCTTGGGAGGAACTTTGTTTGTTTATGTATGCAGTTGTGTGACATAGAGAATTTGATAGTTTAAAGTGAATTCAGGCCTACCAGCCTTTGCTTGATTAAGCCAAAATTGTAGAGGTATTAGTGTGTACCTGTCAATTGGCCAAAAGTGATCCTTAGTTTTTGGGCACCAACACCTCAAACGTTTGTGAGCACACCGAACCAGAGTGTCCCTAAGGGTCACCAAGAAACATTAGGGAGTGATACTTGTTGAGGCATATCATGGAGATCATGCGAGGCATAAATTTTTTATAGATGCTATAGGACCATGTTATGAAGGTCTAAAATTACCCATCTCAATTTTGGGAGATTCCCCTTCATTTTAATTTGGCATCCCCATCTTAGTTTATGTCGAAACATGCAATGTTGCTCAATTGAAATGAAAAACATTAGCTATCTTTCAATGTATTTTTCATGAGATCAAATCATCTGCTCCATTAACTCCATTTGGATGGGTAAATGCTAATAACAACCATGTTTCTCCCATGGAGTCCCTCAAACATTCGTGAGAACACAAAACCAGAGTGTCCCTAAGGGTCACTAAGCAACATTGGGCAGTGATCTTTCTTGGGGTATGTCTCAGAGATTGTGCGAGCTATCAAAAAATTGTCAAGTGCTATAGGACCATGTTATAGAGGCCTACAATTATCCATCTCAATTTTGGGTGATTCCCCTTCAGTTTAATTTGGCATCCCTATCTCAGTTTATGTTGAAAGATGCAATGTTGCTCAATTGAAATGAGAAACATTGGGTATCTTTCAATCTGTTCACCATGCGATCAAATCATCTACTCCATTATCTTTGGTTTGCTAGGTAAATGCTAGTGACAATCCCAGCTCACCCACAAAGTCCCTCAAACATTCATGAGAACATCGAACTAGAGTGTCCCTAAGGGTCACTAAGCAAAATTGGTAAAATTGGGTATTTCACACTTTTCACCAACTTGTTCTGAAACACAATCCATAAGAAATAAAAACCACATAAACCACCTATTAATATACATCTTCCTATGACCCTTATTTGGTCAATTAGGACAATTCGATACAATAGACTAAATCAATACATATTTTGGATTTTCATGCCTTATTACATCAAATTAAGTCACATTTGACGTTGATTACATTATCCATGTCATAATTACTTTGATAAACATGTTTCAATTATATTATAATAAATAATGAATGCAAACATGTTTGATTAATTTCAAAAAATTAAGTTTTAAAGTCCAATGATATGCACACAATGAACAAATTGGATCGAATATCAATTTTCATATATATCAAAATGAGCAATAATCACGTACATATCAAAAATTGGCATAGATACCAAATCAATAATAGTTACAAAAATGTGGCATGTGTCATGTCAAGGTTGATATATACAATACAAATATTGAATATATATAAAAATTGGCCATTCAATGACCACAACTAGATCTTTATGTCTCTATCAATATCTATGACTATGATGGATCGTCAAAATTGAACCTCTTCAAAGTAGTACGTAGCTCGATAGGTGTTTGCACAAGAACAATTCAAATGCTAAATTAGATATCTTGTCTCCAAATAATATCAAAATAACTAAAAACTAGACAACAATTTATTGGCAATTGAATTTTTTATTACCTCATCTCTTTCTTCTGCACTTGGGTTGTGTAGTAATTGTTAGAAACTACAATTGAAACAATTTTTATATTGTCATTGATGTCAAAACTTAACTGGTAAGACAATTTCTATCTAGGAGAGTACCATATCTTTTGATTGATGAAGATGATTTGATAAGAGGAGATAACAAGAGGACCTAAGGAAAGGTTGAGTTATGTGATACTTCAATGGGTACTTGATTAGTTGGTACATTGGAAACATAATGTGTTGTTTATCTTTAACACCAAGTGAAGAAGAAAGATTGGAAACATAGGCTTAACTGAGAAAAAGTAAAGAAATTTAGTTTAAGCCGAGTGATGTTAGTATCGACTGAGTGCAAGTATATGTCGAGAAAATCTAGTGTCATCTGAACATCAGTAATTACCGAGTGATAGATAATTATCGAGTCAAGATAGTGTTTGTCAAGAAAGAAAGTTTTAGTGATGAATGAGATATCTAGTAATGACTGAGGAGATGAACATAGTATTGACCGAGTGTTAGTAATTTACAGTTTGCGAAAGAATTGAGAATCCCAGCTGACATAGTTTAATTCTTGGGATATGTAAAACATGTTGACATTATTAATGAATGATATGAAGCATTTAATGCATGGTAAATCATTTTCTTATGGATGCAAGGAGAAGTTTGGAGATGTATCTAGAAGGAAAAGAAGGAGAACAAAATGATGGAAGGATTCGATGAATCTGACCTAAACCTAAGATCTACAGAAGAGATTAAGCGGAAAAAGATTAATCTACCTGATCAAGGAGGTATAAGGATGACCTAATTGTGAGGTTACAAAATGTGTATGAAGAGGTTGATGTTATTGACTGATGAATCTAAGAAAAAGGCTGAAGGTGAAGCTATGAAGAGCTAAACAGAGTTGTGGTGATTGCTTGAAGAGAATTTTAGGCATATCAGAGATGGAAATGGAAATGAAGGTCAGTCAGTAAATTAGCATATGTACGAAGTGGATCTGTATTTGCAAAGTGAGTTGTATATTTCAGATTAGAACCTATTGTTACTTTCTAACTATTTTATCAGTCTAAATCCTTTAATCAAGGTTGACCTAACAATCATTGTCTAAATCCTTTAATCAAGATGACATTCTAAAGGAATGTTCTTAAGCCCTCTAACCAGGCCATTCTTAACAGGGTGATTAAATCCTTTAATCAAGTCACACCTAACAGTGTGTATTGTAAAAATTTAGCATGGTTAGCTTCTCACGGAGCTCACTTCAGAAGAGTGAAAATCATTAGCATGTTACAAGTGGTTTTTCCTAAATTGGTTTTCCACTATAAATCTCAGTGTTATGCTTGTGTGAATGTTATTTGATATGAATGATGTTGAAAGTTTTATATTCTGCAAGTTAATTACTTTTGGATAGTGGACTGTAAGTTTTATGTTATTAATACATGCTATAGAGACTGAGTTGAATGCTGATTAGGTCTAAGTTTTTTGAAGAGATAGAAAGTTGAATTGGTACATTTGGACTTGAGGATAGCTGATTCACCCCCCCTCTTAGTTATTCTAAAATCATTCTAATAGTAATGCTGATGGGCTCCTTCATGGGTGAGGACTCCTGACAAAATGGAATGGTAAAGAATATCTAGGAAGTTGCGAAGGGATCTGTAATAGGTAAAAGACAATTAACAAAAGTTAATAACCAAATTTAATGACAAACACTACAAAAGTAAAAATGCATGCACTCATATCTAAATCCATATGTTTAACACACACACACACACACACACACACACACACACACACTGCATACCAAAATCTCAAATAGCTCTCTTGTACTCTTAGGAGAGATCTTCATTAATGAGGCCTCTATCAACATTTCCTATATGAAAATAATAACATATATCATAGTCAAGGAATGATTTATAAGAGATTTTGAACAAAGAAGAATGCAAGTGAAAGTGAATATAAAAATGTTACCTCTTCCCACTCTTGAACATTAGCAATATCTGGTGCATTCATTAATTTTGTAAAACCCAAGTGTTTTTATATATAGAACAAATAAGACATGTGCATTCATTAGTATACATATACATGTTTAATCATAATACATTTCAACAAATAAACTTAAATTGTACAAAATTACCTTTTGGACTTTGGGTGTCCTCAAGGATTTATTTTTTCATCCCGGTGTCTTGGAGCCAGGTGGGGTAACCTAGTAGAAACAAAATTAACATAGAGAAATGAATATGATAACACATGGGTTCAATTAAAATTATAAACAAGAGGTGTGAAAAATATGATACCACAAATCTCTCTAGGCTAAAGTCAATCATAGAAAGCATCACATCATTAAATTTGGACATTTGAACCCCTGACAAGCCCTATAAAACATTGAATTGTCACTCCTAAATACATTAAGTGTTGTCATTAGTGAAAAATACGAGTTATGATGTGTGAAGAATTAGGTCGGTGAAGAGAAAGTCATTCGGTAAAGACAAGGTGGAAAAATTACCGAGCAATCAAGGTTACTGAGCAGAATGGACACCAAAAAAATATAGTTAACTGAGCACAATGGTTATCAAGAAAAGGAAGAGTACCGGGAAAGTATGTTAACCAAGGAAGAGTATTATTAAGAAGGAACAACATGATAACTAAGCATATCAACAAAAGCTAACGAGAGACACATGATGAACATAAAAGTCTGTGATTGGATTCTACCGAGCAAGAAAATGGTTTACAAAGATCGAGGAGAAATTTAGGTAAGATTTATTGGGAATGAAACATGATTGTAAATGATCCCAAGGAAAATTTTGAACTGATGAAAATGAAGCAAATATTTCTTGGAAAGAGGAAATGAATATGGATTGCAGATCTAATTGTTTGAGCATTCCAAAAGGACCCAAACCTTAATTAGGTCAAGTAAAGAGGAAGCTACAAGATTACTATATAAGGATGGATCAAGAGAAGATTGGAAGTGAGAAGGAGAGAGAACATAATAGAGAAAAAGAAGATAAATCAGATAATGCTACTGAGCAATGGAAGTGGATGAATTTGGTGAAATCAGTAAGAGAAAGGTGATGAGAGTGCACAGAGCATAAATGATCTAATTTAGCATACATGTAGATTCACTATTCTAGATTAGTTTTTTTAGGAATGCATTTCTGTTATTGTATTCTAAAATCCCATATATTGGGTAGGCCGTAAGAAGCCTTTTATATTGTAAATCTCTTAATAGAGTGCACACATAATGAATGTTGTAAATTCCTTTTACTAGGTAGACTTTAGTAGGTCTTTTTGTATTACTCCTAACTAGGTAAATCGACAAAAGTGATACTTTTGTATGCTCTAATCGAGCAACCTTTATGATGCAGTAGTGAAGGATTATGGGTGTCATCCCCACCATAGTTTTTCCCTCTAACCAAGGGTTTTTGTGAGACCAAAAACATGTTTCAAATGTGTTCATGTGTGCTATGTGTTTATGGTTGAAAGAGTTTAATTTATCTTACTTTCATTCAACAATAAGTTGTTAATTTTATGCATGCAAAGCAAGATCTAAGATTCAAATGGTAAAAATAGTTATTGAGGGTTAAAGTTTTATAAGGCACTAATTCACCCCCTCCCCCTCTCAGCACCTTAACTTTCCAATGATTGGTATCAAAGACAATTCTCTTATTTATAATTTTAACTGCTTGAGAGGAAAATATTTGAAGAGATGGAAAGCTACACATATGAAAAGGTGATTGAGAATTTGAACATAGAACTGAAATTTTCAAAAGATCAAATTGATGAAGTGACAAGGAAGTTGAAGCATTCACTAAGCAAGAGAAAGGAGTTAGCCCATCAACTAAAAGATACCCAAGATCAGGTTGAAGAACTTTCTGGACAATCAGAGGGAAGCTTATCTTATGAATCTAAAGAAGCTATATCAGATTTGGTGGAAAAGAGAAAAACCCTAACCAAGTAGCTATATCATATAATGGTACTTGGAAGACTTCTGGCATGACATGTTTTCATTTTTATAAGGTCATTCACTTGAAGAAGTGAAGGATTGTACCTAGTGTATGCCTGTAGGTACCTAGTGTATGCACCTAATGATGAAGACTCTAAAGGAGAAGGTACAATAAATTTAATTGATGATATTTGTAATCAGATGGAAAAGATATGGATAAGAAAGATTGAAGATAGTGGAACATCTGCTGGATCATTTGGTAACACCTCATCATCTGGATCAGGTGACTCCAAAACTACAAACTAAACCATATAGGTAGGTATGGGGACTGTATTTGAATTATTTTATCATACATCAGTTCCTCACAATCATGAATTGATATCCAAATCAACATATGGTGAGATGCAATAAGATAACTCTAATAATCATGAAATTTAGTATGGTTGGTAAGCATAACTGAGTAAGATGGATGGTCGGTGGAGAAGTATTGAGTAACCAAGCAAAGATTGGTGGTTGGTATGATTATTAGTCTATAGGTTGACAAAAGAGAATTTATTTCACATTACCAAACCCTAAATGATCTTTTCACTATAAATGGGAGGTTAGACACTTCATTTGGTATACTTCATTTGAAGAGCACTGAAGAGTGATTTGAGTGAAAATTTGGATTTTGAGTTGAAACAAGTGAATCTGTTAGTAATTTGAGCTATTTGAATGATCTGTTGTAAGAATTTGAGTGTGTCCAAGCTGTTTAACTATTACTCGATGAAGCGCTAGACAATCAATTTTGAAATGACATCTAGTGAAGCAAAAACCAAGGCACCCAAGGTTACATAACCTATTATGATAAAGAGAAAAAATTATGAGGAACCAAACTATAAGTTATATCCTAAAGTTTCTATAAAGACTGATGAGACCAGAGTGCTTTCATCATTGCTTGTTGGGAGATTAGAACTGTTTAACTGACCATGAAAACAAACCTTGAGATGTTATGAACAAGACCTTGGCGTGACTTTGGAACTCTTAAAATAACAAAGACAATACAAAATGCGAAGTCACACATGACAAATAAATAGACCGAATGTAGGGTTTAGAACTTAGGAAAATAATCTTGAAACCCTATCAACATATTAAACCCTATTTCCTCACTTCTAAGGCATAATTTGACAAATATTTTTCAAATTTTTTCACATAACTAAAATTTTCACCACCACGCAGAGAAGAGAAAAAGGAGATAAAGAAGATAATGCTACTAAGCAGTGGACATGGATGAATTTGGTGAAATTAGTAAGAGAAAGGTGATGAGACTGCATAGAGCATAAATGATCTGATTTAGCATACAGGTAGATGCACTATTCCAGATTAATTTTTTCAAGAATATATTGTTGTTATTGTATTCTCAAATCCCATATATTTGGTAGGCCTTAACAAGCCTTTTATATTGTAAATCTCTTAATAAAGTGCACCCTTAATGAGTGTTACAAAATCCTTTTACTAGGTAGACTTTAGCAGATCTTTTTGTATTACTCCTAACAGGGTAAATCACTCAAAGTGATACTTTTGTATGCTCTAACCGAGAAACCTTTATGCTACAGTAGTGAAGTATTGTAGGCTTGTCATACCCATCACAGTTTTCCCCTCTAACTAAGGGTTTCTGTGTGACCAAAATCATGTGTCAAATGTGTGTTATGTGTTAATGGTTGAAAGAGTTTACTTTATTTTACTTTCATTCAACAATAAGTTGTTAAATTTATGCATTCAAAGCAAGATCTAAGATTGAAATGATAAAACTAGTTATTGAGGGTTAAAGTTTTACAAGGCACTAATTCACCCCCCTCTCAGCACCTTAACTTTCCAACACAAATAAATATACATATTAAGAAAATATATCTTGACACCAAGAAATTATTCTATTTTTATGAATATTTAAAAACTATACCTCAGGTGTCAAAGTTACTCATGCATGTCTAGTCAAATGAGAACTTGTTGGAGATTTGCCAGCAGGCCAGTACTGATTGTATGTTTGTCATTGATGACAATATATGGAAAGTAGCATGCATGGAAGTCTTATATAATAATCCTTCTATATGTGTAGCATGGACATGATATCAACATGATATCATGGGTGCAGAGGTTAACTGTTAGTATAGACGATTGTATTGCAATTGGTGTCAGCAGTGTTCCTGACAGAGTAACAGACAATTTTCTGTGTATGGTTGTCCCTACAGTTATCATGGAGCCTTGCGTGCTTGGATATTTGTTGAAGACATGTTAGTGATGTTTTAGTTATGGATGCATAGTTTGATGATGAATGCAAGTGAAGTTATGCAGTCGCTATTCGCCAGTAGCAGTTTCCTGTGTTTGTTCAGAAGAGCTGACAGAGATTTTATTGGTTCTTGAGTTGCACCTATCTTGAGGGTATGAGCCCTTGGAGTTAAGCTTGGAGAAGTATTATTGATTTTTGGTTAAGAGTGCATGAGTTAATTCAACTTATAGAGAAAGATCCAGTTGTTTTTGTAGAGCCGACAGTGTGTAGCACGTGTCTACAATTATTTTATTAGACAAGTCCTAGAATGAGTTGCATGCATAATAGAGCTGACAAAATGTTTTTTGGCATTTATTATGGTTTCTCTAATATGATTTCAAGATGGTTCTAATAGGCTGACTTGATTATATCATTTGGAGGAAAGATACTTATAGGAAGTCATTTGTGATTGCTGAAGTGTGGTTCATAGTTGTTTGAGCAGAGCAGAGCAGAGTGTGAGAAGTGTTGAGCCATCAGAAGAAGGTCTATGTGACCAAGTAAAGTACTTGTGCTATTAATTGGAACTGATCCACACAATAGGTCAAAGCGTAGTTCACCAAGATCCAGATATAGTGTGTTTCTACTATTCAGAAGGTTGTAGCCTTCGCCCATTTGAGCAGTGAGCTCTCAGACAATGCGTCTGCTCCCCTAACAGGGACAATTGTAAAAGACTCCTAATAGGGTCCAAACCTTGACCATGTCTACTATACTTAATATATTGTAAAGCTACTCCTAACAGGGTAAAGGATCTTCTAACAAGGATCATTATACACTAGTACATAATATTAGTGGGTATCAAGTCCCACCAGATTTTTTACCTATTTGGGTTTCCCTGTAACCAAAATATTGGTGTTGTGTTCAAGTGTTCTTTCATTCTGTTTATGCTTTATGTTTAAGTATACTTAATTGGATAAAGAATTGAATCTTGTAGATAACTGATTCACCCCCCCTTCTCAATTATCTCTTGGGACTATTCCTAACAGAACTTTGTGGTGTGCTCACAGTATCACCTACTGCACTTTGCAATGTATATTATTCATATATCAATTTAATTTTTTCTCTAAATAAAAATTTATTTACTTTTATAAGATTTAGGTGATTAAAATTAATAACATGTAAAAGCACAAATAAACATACTTGTGTCTATCTTGTAGAAAACACCATTGTCAATAGGTCATTTGTGAGGGCCACATCCTCAATAGTGAATGCATGACATCTACTCAAACAATGTGTATACAAATGGGATGTTGATCCATCCTCATTTGTGTTAGTATCTACCCCAGCACATATACCTTGACAGCTAGGGTACATATGCTCAATGGGCTAGGCTGAGCCAAATGGAGTATCTAATGATGATAGAGGTGGTACATGTGTTGATCCAACCTCTACATCGACTAACTATGTGCCATACTCAATAATGGCATCAATTAATGATGTAGCTACCTAAAGGGTCTGTAAATACATAGACTCCTTCACTACTACTGGGATCGCAACATGAACTATGGATTTTTTAGTTAGACACCTCCTATGCTACAACTCTACTACCCTAAGGGCCCTAGCTCTATCTTGTGCATAGCAGTCAATCTTGGAAGAAAGCCTAAAATTTAGGAATAGGAGACCTAATTGGGGGCTCAAGGGCTACATAGGCAAATTGATAGTTTAGTGAAGATTGAGAAAATTGATAAGAAGGGAAGAACTTGATATGGGTAGAAAGTATTGAGAACACCTTGATGACATGATTTTGAAGACCTCCACACCCTAAAAAGTTTCTTGAATATCTTGGAGGTGTATTACAATTGAAAAGGAAAGGAGACTAAGAAGCATAAGGGTATTGTGAACCTGATAGAACACCTAGAAGGACTAGAGGAGTGTTGGCACATTAGAGGTGAATCTTAAAAGTACTAAGAAGATTCATACAAGAACCTAGGAAGAAGAGGAAACTATGTTGGAGAAGGTGTGAACTAGGTGTACCATCTTGCAAACATATTATGCAGATTGAGGTTGTAGTGAAGGGTCAAGAAAATGATCAAGTTTGGACAACTACTCCAAGTATCGAGCCATGGAAGTTTGGTGACAAGTTGGTAGAGTACCTATGTTGGAAACACATTCCAAAAGTGCAGGTGTATGAAGTAGATGAATGGGGAGTATTGATTAGAAAATGGCCCAAATTTTTCCCATAGGGGGAAACCCATAAGTTATAATACCAGAGGTTCATGATTTGCATGGCCCAATGAGGCCAAGATGGCATGATGCAACTATGTTTAAGCCCAAGGTCAAAATGGATGTCTATTTGTTTTATGTAATGCTTTGTTTTACAGGTTTCATTTCCAAGAAGACTTGGAAATTTTACAACATGGGGAGTATGGTGTAGAGTACCTGATAAAGATAAGGGGTCACTTGGTTTAACTTAAGTAAATATAGACACTAAAGACTACAAAGACCTACAAGGTTTTCATACTTTGTAATTTAGGCCACTAGTGCCTATGAAAAATATACTATGGTCAATTGTGGTCAATATTGCCATGATAAGGCAAATATTCCTACAAGGATCACCATGTAACGGGAATAAGGTTTATGGTCTTTAAGAGGTTTAAAGGGTAGATATAGGATTTTGGTCAATGTTACCATTTCTAAGTGTATTAGGAGGTCATTTAGTTTTAGACATCTATTTGCCGAGTTGCCAACTTAGTTATCAACTTGACAACATTTTGATCATTTTTTGGAAAATAGGTTACAAGGTAGTTATAAATGGTTGTTGGTGGGTTCCCATGATTGGGACATGCATAATACTAATGGAAAAATAGTTCCAAAGGTAGAGGAGAAGTGGAATGAAATTTTGGCATTCATCTTTGTACAAACTGTAGTAGAGATATGGAAATTCCAATGAAAATCTTGATATATTTTGTATTTCTTGGATGTATAATGTTATGAATTCCTAAGTGTGGACAAATCATCTTTATTTTCATTTTTATAAACTGGTTTCCAAGTCTTTGCATTTAGTCTTCACTATCTACACTATGATAGTAGGGATCATTCACAGATTTCTTGATCTAAGAGGGCTATAGGGTTCAAATATGACATATCATCATTGTTCTTCATGGTTTTAACTCCTATCTTATATATGTTATGTATTTCAACCATTTTGGTGCAGGTGAAAAGTCAGAAGAATGACTCACATTCTCAAACAATGAGTGTGTGCATTGAAAGTGCACCAAAAATGTGCCATGAGAGAAGTAGTGGATGTTAGAGCCACATATGGAGGGCATATAAAGGTTGATTCTATCCAAGTATGTGGAGGAAAATGTGAAACAAACCATGGAAGATTCTGGATATGATTGGAGGGCCAAGAACTAGAAATTCCTAGGCTAGAGCCCCTAAAAGAGAGGGTTTGTTGTATGGAAGGATAAAACGATAGGAATCATCAAAAAAATTTGAAAATAAATGTTGTTTGGGAATATTTTTCAAGATTTTTTTTATTGATAGGGAACTTGGGAAGCCATTATGTTAGTAGTTTCTTTGGAAAAGTGCCAAATCAGGCCTACCTAGGAAAGTGGAGATAATATATTTTAGGAATGATGACCCAAAGGAACAATATGAAATATTGATATATGTTATAGGAATTGGAAAAGGTTATCTAAAACCCTCATTGTTTTAGCAAGTTGTTTGGAAAAGTAGAAAGATAATTTTGGATTACTTGCTGGTGAGGGCTAGTAGATCTAAGGCCTAGAATGAGGAATTAAGGGTTGGGCACTAAGACCTTTTCAAGAAAGGTATCAAATTTTTTTGATAAGGTATTATAAGCATGTTAAAACCTTTGGATGGTTCTTAAACAATGTGTGAATGATGTAACCATATTTGAGAACTTGATGGTGTGGAGCCTAGTGGTGAAGAGAATTGAGGTTGAGACCTTTGATTGATCTTGTAAATGGGTTTGGTCCTTGGATTTGATCTATGATTGAAATAAATATTGAATGATCTTAGGAGAAAATGAAGTGATTTTAAGAGTCTTGGGGGTCATCACTATCTTCTTCGTCATCTTCATCATCTTCTTCTTCTTTCTCACGTTTCCACTTTCCTTTAGATTTCTTTTTCTCTTTATTGACATCTTTCTCCTTTTCCTCATCATTATTTTGGACTCCATCCTTCTTTTATTTATGATGAACTATAACTAATTTGAATAAAATGTATGACTTGAAGATCTATGATTTAAGATCACTGAGTTTTTGATTAGATATGTAAGATGGTTAAATCAGTAATATGTTGTCATTGATGTCAACTAGTTTTGACAATACTTATCTTGTAAGTTACTATACCCAAACATCTATAGAAAGAAGAAGAAAAGAGATGAAGAACATATATATCTACATGAGGAAGATGGATATGATAGATGAGGATAAGGAATACATTAGGTAACTTATGAATGAGTCTATGACCTTATGTTATTGACTTGATTATGTTGCATTCATCTATGATGAAGGATAAGAGAAAAATGCACAAAGCAGTGTTGCCAGTTAAAGAACCATTTTAGTATACACCGACGCAGTGTAGTGTATACCGAGCATAGTATAAACTGAGCTTGTGTTCACCGACACATTTATTTGTTAACCGAGTAGGAGAAAAGAACTAAATGATTAGTTTAGCCGATGGAAGTTTATGAGCTATAAAGTACCTTGAAATTAGAGATGAAGATAATGTTTGTTACGAAGATCGACGGCTAACATAATTCAAAGAAGATCTAAGGGATTGAAAAAAAATGTGTTACTGACACATCAGCCAAGGAAGGTTAAAGTGACAAAATCAACAAAGGAGATTAAGTGGGAAAATATGATGGATGGAATTAAAATGGTTTACTTGTCTATTTATGAGACTAGGATTTCATGATGAAATCATGTCAGAAGAAGGAGACTGTAGAGATATCGCATGAAGCTACTTCATGCGCATGCCTAATCAGACTGGTTAAGGAGAACCAAACTATAGAGATTACCAAGCGTCAGAAAGCTATTACCGAGCGACAGTAAGTTACTGAATATTGGTTGAAAAAGAATTGATATATTGATCAGAGGATTTGAATGCGCTTAACATAGATCTGATAATCTACAATTGAAGTTGTGTTATGATCAGATCAACCACTGTTACATTTTAACCATTGTAAAAAGATAAATCTCTTAACAGAGTGGACTAGAAAGTCTTGTAATGTCATTCATAGAGTGTACATTTGTTATCCTATCAACCCCATAGTGAATGTTGGCTGGATGATAATAGTTGGTCTAAAATCCTCTAACAAGGTCACACCTCACAGTGTGTTTGTAACCTTTAACAGGGTTGGGTCTTCACTGACCTCACTTCAGAAGAGTGAACAATTTTTGGGTTGTCGGTCCCAGGTGGGTTTTCCCTTCATAGGGTTTCCATGTTAAGTCTCTTGTGTTATGTGTTTATTGTGATGATTATTTGTTGTCATACATTACAACTTGCATATTGGATTTGATCAGTAATCACTATATGTTATTAACTGGTAATCGGTAAAAGCATAGACATAATACTATTTTACTTTATTGATCTACAAAAGTTTTAGTAAATTTTTTTTGGATATACATTTTGTGATTGGGATTGTGGATAATTGATTCACCCCCCTCTCAGTTATTCAAACAATTGGTATCAGAGCGTTGGTTTCTTGGAATAGAGTTTTAAGGACTTCAGCACAAAGATCTCAAAATGTATAAGAGGGAAGTGCCAAAGCTTAACAAAGTTAACTTCACAGTATGGCAAAGCTGAATGAAGCTGCATGTATCTAGAATTGGGAATTTTTCCCTTACACTAATGGAGAATGGCTACATTACACCGCCCATTGGTCCCTTGACCCTTGATCAACTAAGAGACAGGCATGAACATAATGTTACTATGATGGAGATTGCTGCTGCCTGTATAGATGCTGAATTTGAAGATATTAAAAATTGCACTACTGCTAAAGATATGTGGGATAAACTTGCTCAAGTTTATAGTGGTGATGTGAATGTCAAAAGAGCCAGAGCTGAAAACTTAAGGGGAAGATTTGATGATATGAAGATGAAGGAAGGTGAAAATATTGTGCAGTACACAAATAGACTAAAAGAGGTAGCACATGCTATTAGAGCATCTGATGGTGTTATTAATGAAGAGACAATGGTAAGAAAAGTTCTCAGAACCTTATTGCTAGTTTATGCAATTAGAATATTTGTAATTCATGAAACTAGGTCTGCATTTGGTAACAACCTTACTCTTGATAATCTGATTGGTAAGCTTACAACCTTTGAACTAAATAACTTTGATAATAGTGTTGTACCATCTGTTGAACCTTCTCTTATGTCTTCTCTGAAGATTGGTAAGTCTAGTAGTAGAAATAAGAATGATGATAGTGATAGCAATACTGATGATGAGCTCGATGAACTTGAAGCTCTTATGGCCAGAAGGTTACCTAAAGGTAAAGGAAGGTATAGAGGTAAATTACCTTTAGCATGCTTTAATTGTAAAGAGGTTGGTCATATTTCTTTTAGATGTCCACACATGAAGGATGATGACAGAAACAAAGACTGATCTTGTGAAGGAAGCTATGGGAGAAGAGGCAACATAAGTTAGCGACACTACAACAGAGACAACTGAGACAATAATGATAAAGCCAAGAAGGTGTGCTACATTGCAGAAGAAGATGTCACCGATACCGACACTGATGAAAATGTGGAGGTAGTATTTGTTACAATGAAGGATGAATCAGAAGAAGATGAAAGGTATGTAGAGACAACACTTATCTCTAAGGTTAATAAAAATGATATATGGATCATAGATAGTAGCTGTACACATCACATGACTGGTGATGAAGAGAAATTTGATCCTCTTGAAGAACACAATGGAGGATTTGTTAGAATGGGTAATGATGCACCTTGTATGGTTAGAGGAAAAGGATCCCCGATGATAAATGATAAAATTAGATGTGACAATGCTTATTGGGTAAAAGGTCTAAACTATAATTTGCTAAGTGTGGCACAGCTGAACAATTCAGGCCACCGAGTTTCTTTTGAGAGCAAGAAAGTGAAGATATTTGATGATGGAGGAAGACTTATTGAATGTGGAACACAATCAAAAGGTAATTTGTTTTATCTTGATAATGATCAGTCTTCTTGTTTAATGATGAAAGATGAAGATGCATGGTTGTGGCATAAGAGGTTATGTCATGTGAATTTTGATAACATGATTAAGATCAGTAAAAAGAAAAAGGTTAGAGGTCTACCTAACTTATCTAAGCCTGATCATGTTATTTGTCATGAATGTCAGAAAGGTAAAATGACAAAGGCTAGTTTCAAAAGCAAATATTACTCAACAAAGAAATTACTTGAGTTAGTGCATACCAACCTATGTGGTCCTATGAGAACTCAAAGTTACTATGGAGATAGATATTTTATTCTTTTTGTTGATGATTATACTAGATTAATGATAGTCATGTTCTTGAAAGAAAAATTAGAGGCATTTAAGATGTTCAAGTGGTATAAAGAAAAAGTTGAGAAAGAGACTGGTAAAGAATTGAAATGCTTAAGATCTGACCGAGGTGGTGAATTTATTTCTAATGAATTTACTAACTTTTGTAATGAGCATGGTATTAAAAGATAGGTCTCTGCACCGAGGACACCACAACACAATGGAATAGTTGAAAGGAGGAATAGGTTAATAGTTGACTGTGCAAGGACACTGATGTTACAAAATAATGTTTCTCAGACATACTAGAGAGAAGTTGTCAGCATAGCTGTTTATGTTCTAAACTGAGTACAACTGAAGAAGGACACTAATAAGACACCCTATGAGTTATGGTTTGGTCACAAACCCACTGTAAGTTATTTTAGAGTTTTTGGAAGTAAATGCTTTATTCTAAAAGATGAAAGAAATGGGAAGTTTACCTCAAAAGGTGATGAAGGGATATTTATGGGATATTCCACTAAAAGTAAAGCATACAAGTGTCTTAACAAAGTAACTAATAAAATGATTGAAAGTACTAATGTTTGAGTTGATGAGTTTGATGATAAGATTGCAGAGGAAATCACAAAGGAACCATAAGACTATGATAGATTTAGTTAAATTGAACAACCAGAGTACCTACCAACACCACAGACAGTGACAACCGGTCCGCAGGAAAACAATATTGAGGAACTAGAAAAAGAAATTGATGAGCAGGAAGCACCCACTGAGCAAGCAAATGAACCTACATAGGATGAACAAGAAAGAAGAGATTGGATACTGGCAAGATTTGTTAGAAGACATCATCTTGAGACACAAATCATTGGAGACAGACAAGTTGGCATGCAAACAAGAAGTAAAGCAAGACAAGGTACATGTCTAGTTTATGATTATGAACCGAAGAATGTAAAAGTTGCATTAGAAAATGATGAATGGGTCAATGCAATGAAAGAGGAAATAGAATAGATAGAGAAGAACAAAACCTAGAATTTAGTACCTAGACCTAAGGACAAGAATGTTATTGGTACTAAGTGGATATTCAGAAGCAAGCTTAATGAGAATGGAGAGGTAACAAGGAACAAAGCTAGGTTAGTATGCAAAGGATATGCATAGGAGGAAGGAATAGATTATGGTGAGACTTTTGCACCTGTTGCTAGATTAGAAGGAGTCAGAATGTTACTTGCATATGCTGCACATAAAAATTTCAAAGTTTACCAAATGGATGTTAAATCTTCTTTTCTGAATGGGATACTTGAAGAAGAAGTCTACATAGAACAACTTGAAGGGTTCATTGATCCAGAAAACAAAGATGTGGTATGTAGATTACATAAAACTTTATATGGTTTAAAGCAAGAACTGAGAGCCTGGTATGAGAGGCTACATAACTATTTGTCAAGTATTGGATTTGTTAGAACAAGTGAGAACAATAATCTATACATGAAAGGAAATTCTGATGATACTATCTTGATTGCTGAGATATTTGTGGATGACATAATATTTGGAGGACAAGATCATATGTGTAAGTCATTTGCTAATGAAATGAAAAGTGAATTTGAAATAT
Source organism: Chamaecyparis obtusa (assembly GCA_027943335.1). NCBI lineage: Eukaryota > Viridiplantae > Streptophyta > Pinopsida > Cupressales > Cupressaceae > Chamaecyparis > Chamaecyparis obtusa. The sequence goes on from BSBK01000654.1 coordinate 728,489, forward strand.
CTATGTTTGGAGAGATTAAGTTCTTTCTAGGCTTACAAGTGATTCAGCAGAATGATGGGATATTCTTCACACAATCTAAATATATAAAGGAAGTATTGAAGACATTTGGCATGGAAGATGCTAAACCTACGAGAACACCGATGGCTATTGGATGTAAACTAACTAAAGAAGATGGAACTACTGAGGTAAACCAGACACTGTACTGATTCATGATTGGTAAGTTAATGTATGTAGTTCACAGTAGACCTGATATAGCACATGCTGTTGGAATAGTTGCTAGATTTTTTGCAAACACTAGAGAGTCACACATGATTGCTACAAAGAGAATCTTAAGATACCTAAAGAAAACTAAAGATTATGGACTGTGGTATCCTAAGAAAGGCAAGTTTGAACTGAAGGTATACACTAATGCTGATTGGGCTGGAAATGTGGATGATAGAAAGAGTACCACCAGAGGAACATTCTTCTTTGGTGAAAGACTTGTTACATGGACAAGTAAGAAACAAGCTTGCATTTCCCAGTCTACAGCGGAAATAGAGTATGTTGCTACTTCTACTAACTATTCAAATATTGCATATATCAATCTAGTGTTAGAAGGAATGAATGAGGTAATCACTGAGCTGGTGATTATATATTGTGATAACACTAGTACTATTAATATTTCAAAGAATTTGGTGATGCATTCTAAAACAAAGCATATATCTATTAAGTATCACTACTTAAGTGAACAAGTACAGGAGAAGCAACTGAAGCTAGAATTTGTTACATCAAAAGAACAACTTGCTAACATATTTACAAAGCCTCTATCGAAGGATACATATGAGTACTTGAGGACTAGACTTGGGGTCCATCCCCTATCTACCGGTCACTAAGGTGATCTGGAGGTTGCATCAGCCTAATCTTATCAGAAGATCATACATGTTGATGCAGTAGAGTTTACACTTTGGACTTCTATCTAAGGTTGTGAAAGGTTGGAGTACTGGAACAGATTTGCATAACAGTATACCGAGATACAGAGAATGCACCTAACAACAGAGAGTTACATGGATATTACAGAGCTGTATGTTTTTATTGATCTTTGGCATTGCTCTCAAAGGGAGAGAGATCAATATGAAGAATATGAAGCCAAAGAAAAAGGGAGAGAGATACAGAAAAGGGAGAGTATTGAAGAATTAGTTACTAAGAACAAAAGAAAACCTACGAGCTGGAAAGATCATATCTGCAGAAGTTAGTCTGCACTTGCAAATGCTTTTATGAACGTAGTGATTAAACATATTAAGCTAGGGAGAGCTTGTACCATTACAACATTTGTTGATAGAGTTGTAGAATACATGTTTGGTATGTGTATGGCATATTTCATATTGCTTGTGTTGCAATCAATGCCAAAGGGAGAGATTGATGAACTACAACTGATTTGAATAAACTGTATGACTTGAAGGATCTGTGATTTAGGATCACTGAGTTGCTGATTAGATATGTAAGATGGTTAAATTAGTAATATGTTGTCATTGATGTCAACTAGTTTTGACAATACTTATCTTGTAAGTTATTATACCCAAACATATGTAGAAAGAAGAAGAAAAGAGATGAAGAATAGATATATCTACATGAGGAAGATGGATATGATAGATGAGGATAAGGAATACATTGGGTAACTAATGAATGAGTCTATGACCTTATGTTATTGACTTGATTATGTTGCATTCATCTATGATGAAGGATAAGAGCAAAATGCACAAAGAAGTGTTGTCGGTTAAAGAACCATTTTAGTATACACCGACGCAGTGTAGTGTATACCGAGCACAGTATAAACTGAGCTTGTGTTCACTGACACATTTCTTTGTTAACCGAGCAAGAGAAAAAAACTAAATGATTAGTTTAGCTGATGGAAGTTGATGAGTTGTAAAGTACCTCGAAATCAAAGATGAAGATAATGTTTGTTACGAAGATCAACGACTAACATAATTCAAAGAAGATCTAAGGGATTGAAACAAAATGTGTTACTGACACATCAACCAAGGAAGGTTAAAGTGGTAAAATCAACAAAGGAGATTAAGCGGCAAAATCTGATGGATGGAATTAAAATGGTTTACTCATCTATTTATGAGACTAGGATTTCATGATGAAATCATGCCAAAAGAAGGAGACTGTAGAGATATTGCGTGAACAAGCTTCATACATGCCTGATCAGACTAGTTAAGGAGAACCAAAGTGCAGAGATTACTAAGCGTCAGAAAGCTATTACCAAGCAACAGTAAGTTATTGAATATTGATTGAAACAGAATTGATATACTGATTAGAGGATTTGAATGAGCTTAACATAGATTTGATAATCTGTAATTGAAGGTGTTGTGATCAGATCAACTGCTGTTACATTTTAACCATTGTAAATAGAGAAATCTCTTAACAGAGTGGACTAGAAAGTCTTTTAATGTCATTCATAGAGTGTACATTTGTTATCCTTGCCAACCCCATAGTGAATGCTGGTTGGACGATAATGGTTGGTATAAAATACTCTAAAAAGGTCACACCTCACAGTGTGTTGCTAACCTTTAACAGGGTTGGGTCTTCACCGACCTCACTTCAGAAGAGTGAACAATTTTTGGGTTGCCGGTCCCAGGTGTTTTTTCCCTTCATAGGGTTTCCACGTTAAATCTCTTGTGTTATGTGTTGATTGTGATGATTGTTTGTTGTCATACTTTACATGTTGCATATTGGATTTGATTGATAATCACTATATGTTATTAACTGGTAATCGGTAAAAGCACAGACAAAATACTATTTTACTTTACCGATCTGTAGAAGTTTTAGTAAATTGTTTTTGGATATGCATTTTGTGATTGAGACTGTGGATAACTGATTCACCCCCCTCTCAGTTATTCTAACAATTTATTCCTCTTCTCATCCTTTTCATTTATTTTTCTTGATTATAGTTTATTTGACTGTAGTGGTGCTTGGGATGTTTAATCTTGTCTTCGAGTATCATGTTTATCTTTATCTTTGCTTCCATTATCCTCTGCCTCTTTTTTATTTTCGGTTGATGTCTTGATTTGTAAGTGCTATTGTTTAGATGATATATGGTTCTTCTCATGTGTTCCTAAAAATTATTATTCCTCATTACTTTACAGTGTATGTTCAGGTAACTCTAATTTTTGTGTTAATGATATAGAATCTTGTCAGTTTTGTACCTCTCCATCAGTTACTAGTGATCTCTTCTTAGTAGTAGTGTTGAAAGATGTGTCAACCTTTTCAGTGTCTTTTTTTCTTGGCATTTATACTGGTGCTTCCTATTTTTCCAAATGCTTAGTAATATCTTCAATAATCACCTCATCATAATTAGTTTTCTTATCGGTTGCACTAGGTGCATTATCGATTAACTCATTGACAGTAAATGAGTTGTCAACCTGTAATGGTCCTGCCTCTGTATAGGCTTAATCTTTCTCTTTATCCAGTATCTCCTTCCATAATTGTGTAATATTCTCCTCAATTTTGACTCTTAATTGAATAGTACCATAGTAGTAATTGTCTTCATTCTAAATTCTTTCTTATGCTTCTCTACATAAATCTCTACATCATTCTCCGATAGATGTGACATAAGTTGTTTCAATAATTTTGTTCTAATTTCTTCCACTCTATGATATGCCGAATTCCTTATTACTAGTAATGTTTCATATAGTTCTTTTGGTACATCATCCTTGATGTCACCAAGGTACTTATTATATGTGTAAAAATGTTTAACAATTGTATCCTCAATTAACTATTTCTCATCTTCTAAAAGTTTTGCAGAAGAAATTGATTTAATCCATCCAACTAGTTCTATATCAATAATATATTGTTGCATCTCTGTAGGATCTTTCAGTATCCTAAATTGTTTCCTTCCAGATCTCTTTCCCCATGATATTATCTCTTTTTCTGATTCAGTATCTTCCTCTTCTACTCGACCCTATTCCTTCTTTGTAGGTGGATTTTTTGCTTGACTCCTTATTGTTCTTCGTTCTGGCTTAGACGGTTGAGTGGTCTTCTTTCTAATTATTCTCCTTTTCAAAGGTTCTTCTATCTTGACAATTTCTTTACCTTTACTACTGATAGCACTTGGTGTCTTTATTTTTGTTTCCTTTTCAGTGCTCTCTTTAATTTCTTGAATAGAAGGTAAGGTTGGTGTCTCCGTGGCTATTCCATTGTGTGATGTCCTCATCTTCTTAACTAGTGTGGAAGGGAGATGTAGTGACTTTTCTTGTTTTTCTTCCTCTTCCAAATGAATACTGCTTTCTTCTACACTTTATCCATATTTTTCTGGTAATTTCTTTAGCATTTTCTCCTTCTTCTTCAAAATCTTAGGCTTCTTGATTTCCAATGTTATTATTTCATATGCTTCCTCATATGTTCCAAAAATATTGGAATTACTATCGATAGGTAGGCTTAGGATATGATAAGAACATTTCACTACATCATCCTTAATGACTTCATATCCAAATGCTGGCACCCAAGATGTTCTTGGTTGCAGTGGCTGAATCCTGCATGTGTCACTATCTACCACAAAACAAATTGAATCTCTATACTTCTCCAGCATTGATGGAGGTATCCGCTAATGTCCTTGCATCTTAATTATTTAAAGTATCCCCATATTATTTGATTAAATCCTTCTCCCAACTATGAAATATACTCAATCATCTCATAAATTATTGGTCTATCTATTTTCTAGTTTATATGATTTATGCCTAGGAAGAAATTCTTGACATAGAAATATAAACAAACTAGAAATGATTCATACTTAACTTCTTGTTTCTGACCCCTTTGCAATCGATTCATGTTTAAAAATAGTTGTGTCTAAAATGTGTCCACTAAATCATATGCTTTTCCCAGCTTGGCTATCTCGTAGGCTACATACACAACATTACAAGGTGTACTTTTTTGTCGGTTGGATTTATAAAATCTGTAACCAATGATCATCGTTGCAAATTGTGTCTCCTAGTCTTTGAGTTTTTCCACTCTCATAGCTCTTCCATCCTTAGATGTTTTTGTGATTTTCCTTAGCTCATCCATATTTCTCATGCGTAGGGTGCATTCCTTTCCTTCTGTTGGTAAAACAATGACCATATGAATTAGGTCTTTTGTTATTCTGATTGACTTATCCTCATCTAATCACATGAAATCCTTGTGCACTTGATTCAATACATATTTGATCCATTCTTCATTGAACTTAGGTACAAATACCACATGTGTTAGTCCTTTTGTCTTCACATGGTTATGCTCATCCTTTAGACTTCCTTCAACACTCATCTCAGTGTAATATATTTTGTTGATTTCTTCATCTCCTAGTTCTACAACCTTATTGTGAATAAAATTTATGGTATCCTTTATAAGCGTGACTCTCAGGGGTAATGATGATAGGGCTCCAACATTGTCTCTTTTGGCTGCCTTCAATGGGTACAGTTTAAATTTTGGTTCTGTCTTATCGTTGATGCTTACCTCTATAGGGTTTTGAATATATGATGCCATTATTTTTCAAACAATTCCTCAAATGCAAGTTCTCCACTAGTATCTTCTGCAACTTCAAATGCCTTCATGTATAAGGTAACTAATGAATAGCAGATGAACACGTATTTATTTCCCAAAATTATAGAAATGACTATTTAGGTAATAAATGTTTCCAACAATAACTTTTCTATTGATAGTCATCTCTTTTGTCTAATAGTGATACTTTCCACCAATTACTATCCTTTCACTTATTTCCCGATAACTATCTATCTTCAAAATGATAAAGCAATAATATCTAATAATAATTAATTTCTACTAGATGTGTCTAGTATGAGTTCCATTACATCTATAGTATGCTAACATGTGATCCATTCTACCTTTTACTTATAAAGGGACAAATACATTTGACAATTTCTTATCAGTCCCTAAGAAAAAAATCACTTTCTTAGTTTGATGAAGAGTCCTCCTTCCCTAGGGTTAGAGGGATTCCTTATTGATTGCTTACTCTCTCCTCCTTGATCCAATTTTTCTTCATATTATTTCTCGCCTATTCTGGATTAATTATTACTTTTCCTTTGTTATCTGCATTACTAGCTTGTTAGTATCTACAATTTTGTGTGATATGTCCATACTTGTGGCAGATGAAACATATCATACTAGTTGATCTCCATGGTTTAGAATTTCCTCTTGGATTCCTCAATATGAAATTCATTGCCATATGTCCAAAGTGTTCACAAATAATACACATTACTAAAATATTTCCTTCTCTCCTCCATGTGCTTATCAGTTTAGCTGGTATTCGTGTTGGTAAAAATATTGATCTACAATGTTCAGTTTTATTTTCGTACTGATTGTAGGTGTAATAGTAGTATGAGAAACTTCCTTCAGATGGTATGCTATTAGATCTTGATCTGCATTCTCTATCCTGATGTCCAAACTTAATGCAATTGTAACAATGTCCATTAAAGGGTGTACCACTTGGAATGTTGATTGATATGCTTCTACATATATTTGATGTGTGACCAAGCTTTCCACAATTGTAACAAGTAGGCCTTGAAGGTTTCTTTCCTTTTATTTCTATACTCTTTCAAATTTTGTGGTTGAATTTATGCTACTACTTTTGATGATTCACCGATTTCAAATTTTCTATTATTGATATATCCTAGACTGGTTGTGTTTCCATATCTTCTTTGATTTTTCAACTGTTCATCAATTCTTTGCATGATTTGATCAAACTTAGTTAGTTTTTCATTAACCTCTTTTTCAAATTTTAGATTGGTCTTCAAGGTTTCAACTTCTTTTCTCATATTTTTTTTCTCGACGAGTATTTGTTTATTTTATTCATTTGTGTCATTTAGTTGTTCACCCAATGCATTATTCTCATTTTGTAGTCTCTCAATGATGTCATCTCTATCTATGATCATTCTTTCCAGGTTTCTCTTATCAGCTTCAAGGCTTACCCTGGCTTCCTCGGCAGTCTTCATTCTTTCAAGTATTTCAGTCATTCTTATAGCTTGAATTTCAATTTGCTTTTGTGCTTCATTCAAGTTTTCTTCTAGATCTGTGTTCTTTTCCAATAGATCAACAACTGCTACATCAACCTCTTTAGAGTTTGTACGCTTTTTTCATTAGTTCTTCAAGGTTTTCAAAACTTATTTGCAGGATTTATGTGAGTTCTTTTCTTTTTGCAAATGATGCTCTTAATTTCTTCTTTAGATTTTCATTTTGTCCAAGTGCTTCTTTTAGGGATTTTCCATTTGTCTTTCTTTCTTGTACCTTTCCATAGTCACAGATCTACTCTCAAGATGTTAAACTTCCCTCTTAAAGAAAAAAGATTTGATATCAATTGTTGATTGGAAAGATTAGGTACTGAGAGGGGGGGGGGGGGGGTTGAATTAGTACTAATATATTTTTATCAATTCAAACTTTTAATCTTAAGCACATAATTTCATTCATAGTTTACTAAGTCTTTTTTATATTACCGATATGTTGTAATTGAAATAAAATAAAGTAAATAATAATAAATCATCAAATGATTGACACACCCATAACACAAAGATTTTTGGTGTCATAGAAACCCTTGGTTAGAGGGAAAAAATATGGTGGGGATGATACCCACAAATCTTCACTGCAGCTAAAAGAGTTTTTCGGTTAAGGCTACAAAGTGTCACTTTATGAGTGACTCACCTGGTAAGGAGTGACTGATACATGGTTAAGTGTACCTATAGTCTTTCTAGGACTAATCTACTAAGAGATTTTATCTTGCCTATACAACATTCACCTTGTTAAAGGATTTACAATAAGTTCCTAAAATAGAACTTCTATGTCAAGTTAGAGACTATCCAGTTAAGGGATTTCACAATCTTGTTGCTAAACTGTTAGGAATAAATCAAAAAGAAATTTGACTTGTCTGTTCTTTCCTCCAAATCTTGTCAGATTCCCTATGTTTATTGTCTTTGTCTTCAAAATCTTTTTGCCTTCGCTTCTTGCTCTACGCCTGTATATCTTTTTCTACTCTCTTTTCTATATCTCTCTTGATCCTTTGAATCTTTATATGTTTCTATCCATTGAACCACATAATCATGGCCTTAGATCTTAGGGTGCCTTCATCTTGATCTTATCCATAAAACATTTTTTTCTTTTCCTTTGTTAGCTATAATACCTATTTTCCTTTATCCGATAACTATCGGCTTCCCATAAGTAACTTTGATATCTGCTATAGTGTGCCTATAGTATAACTTTGATAGTTTGACATCAATGACAAAACATATCATGAGATTTCCAACAAGGAATCATCTTGAAGTTTTCTTTTCTTGTGTATTTTCTTATTCCAGTTGGAATTGAGTTCTTGTTAATGATTTCAGAGGTGAAAGACCCTCCCTAGTTTATAATTTAAGTTTTGGTGGTTGGAAAACACTCTAGCTTGCTTGTTGTAGTCTACTCACTGGCACAAATTTGTGAAGTCTTCACTTGAAGACTAATTTTATGGAACCTAAGATATATATTTATAATTTAAAAAATAAATTCTCTAGATTTTTAGTGATTCATTTTGGTTGATGGTGTGTGCTCTATGTTAGCTTTATTCATCAGTAATAACATATTTCCTATATGTAAACCATAGAATTGAATCATATCAATTGAGATTGTGTTGGAAGTCTTATTTGGGAAAGTGAGATACTAAGAGGGGGGGAGGGGGGGGGGGGGGGGGGTGAATCAGTTATCCATTAAATCTTTCACTTTAAAACTAATTCAACATATGTATTATTAACATAAACTTTAATGCTGAAATGAATCTAACATGCTAATCACATCCATGAAATGAAACACACAACATAAAGATTTGATAACCTAGAAACCCTTGAAAGGTAAAATTGGAGTGGGGATGACACCCAAAAATCTTCACTACTGCAGCAATAAAGTGTGCTTGTTAGGGCTACAAAGTTTTGATCACTTCTGGTGATCTACCCTGTGAGGGGTCTACCTTGCTAAGAGCTTTTATACTTATACAATCTACCTTGACTAAAGGATTTAAAACTCACAACTACGTAAGCACTATATTAAGAGATTTATAAAGGTCTTTTAGGACCACTACGTTAAGAGATTTACCCTAATTCATTTGTAGAATGTATCTGTACTCGATCCTTCAGTTTATACTTCAAATGTTGATAACATATCTCCTCTTCCCAATACTTATCTGATCTCAAAATCAAATATTACTCTATTATGTCCTTCACTACTCTACTCAGTCACTCTGCCTGATCCATGCATCTGACAATCAAAACACTGCTTCCATTTTCATAATTCATATCTCCTCTATGTTATTTTATTTAGGGTTTTGATGTCACCTTATATAAATGACTGATCAAGCTTATAGATCAAGATCAATGATCTAGATTCATCGCTTATGCTGCTTAAGAATTCCTTTTTTCTAATTGGTTACATTACTTGCATAGGGATTAATGATTGAAATCATGATGCGTAATCAACTCCTTAATTAACTCAATAATCATTAAATCACGCATAGAAGTTGGTCAAAATAATTTACCTAGGTGTTTGTGCCATTACAAACATATATACAAAAATTGGTTCACTCGACATATGAAGCCTCTAATTCTCGGTCAAAACTATTCTCCATGTACTAGCACTCGACAATGACTCTTCTATACAACTCGACATGTATATTTCTTAGTAACTACTAAAGTACTCAATAACCTCTGATTTTCTCAACAGTAACTACTGATCTATACATATAGAAAATACAAGTCTTATACATTAATCGGCCTTAGTAGAATGGCTCAGTCGCAGTGACGACCGACCAACTCTGTATTGATTATGATTAAGTGTTAGACACTAATAGACAACATGACTTGGAGATCAACAATATCCCCCTTTGACATTAGTGGAAAAAACACTTTGTCATGACTTTTCATTACATAACCAAAATAGTACTCCCCCTAAGACTATGACTTGGTCTTTAATACATTTACATAATATACATGACTCTAACATACATAAGTATACATTTACATTTAAAAATAGTATGTCATACCTTTTATACATATTTCACCCTTGTTTTTGTCACTTTGAGCTGCTGAGGTGTTGGAATAAGATAATAATTATCCAAGAATGGTTTGTGAAGCTATAAAATTATTGCTAGTGAATTGTCCCATTCAGACCTGACAGACTCCAAAACCCGTATCTTGATTTATAGATGAGCAGCTAGATCAACCAAACTCTCAACAATAGAGAGATGAGGATATCTCTGTACTAACTCCTTTGATGATGCCAATTCTCTCTGCATAATCTCCAAATGAGGTATCAACATTATTTTTATAGAGATTAACTTGGATCTAATCTTTCCATCATTAGCCGTCATCTTGGCTAATCTTCCTTGGGCATGAAGCAACTTGGTAAAATGAATAGAGCTAGAACTTGCATCCATGCTTAGTGAATGTCCTATTGACTTCAAGTCCAATTGCAGGTTCTCAATAAGCTCTTGATTATCATTAGTGAATGTCTCTACATTCCATAATTGTTTGTACAAAAAGTGAACATTTTGTACAACCTCTTCTAGGTTACTCATTAGGCCGAAAAGTTCAACCTGTTTAAGTGCAATCTTTGTTGAGACCTTTTCAAGTACCTTGGTCTCAAACTTTCTTTCAGACCACAACATTAGCTTCTCATTTGCTTCACTCTCATCATTGTTCACCTTTTTGACAATATGTACCAATTTCTCTAGTATAGGTAAAGTTTCATTTACATCATCTAACACAAAAGCCTCTACAAATATGTCCTTAATCTCATGTAGTACCTTTTTTTGTTGATGTTCTAAAGCAGGAGCATCTTGGGTCTTTGAACAATCTTGCATCAACCAAAAATATTTCATGTTTTCTATACCTGTATATTGTTTGTATTATATTTGTTGTGGTTGTTGGTTTCATGTTATGCAAATCTTACATGATGTTGAGGACCTATTTTGGAATCTTCTCCTATAAGCGCATAATGATTGGATGGATCATTTCAAAGTTAGAGCTATTTTCCTTGCTACTAGAGCTGTATTTTCTTGCTTTCTACGTGCTGATTGCATGTTGTGTAGCTTTTAATCTATAATGAGTTATCCTTTGCACCTTTAGGGCCTTAAAGATGACCTAAAATAATATATTTTCCCAAGACCAAAAATCCTAATTCATCAGGAGTTGGGAGCTATGACCATTTTCCTCGGGTATCAATTTTCAGCCAGCTTCACGTGAAATGTGGAGTTTTTGATCTTGCACAGTTTCGTATGATGAAATGGGATCTTGCTAAGTTAGGGGAATATTATTGGATCATGTGTGGACCTAAATTTAAAGGTGCATCATTTCTTTTTTTTTCTTTCTTTAGTTTGGGTTTACTCTTCTAGGCTGGACCTATAAGGTAATTAAATGCCTGACTGGCTGACTTGTGGCTTTGTTGGCTATATATTTGGAGCTTAGATTGTTGTAGAAGGTAGGGAAGAGTCATTAGATCTAATAGAATTTGGATCCTATGAGATATTGAAGATCATATTGTTATCTGATAGTTGGAATAATAGAGCTAGTGGTTTGCATGCTTGGAGACAAGCAGATTGCTTGGAGGCTTGCGAGCTCAAGTTCATATCTGCCTTAGTGTTTCCATCAGTTTTTGATTTGTTTCAGAGATGGACTAGCTAAGAGATTGCATAAGTACTTTGATTGTATTTGGCCCTAACCCAAAAGGCCTTACAACTGGGCATGTTAATGAAAATTTAATTGGAAATATTGTCTTGTTGTGTAGTTCTGCATTGTGGTGTTTGGCTGCTTGTTTGGACTATCCTTAATTGGATCCTCCTTACCTTGACTGCATCAAGTGGTATCAGAGCTTGAAGATCTCTAGTGTGCAAATTGATCTCCAAAGTTGAGGATGTTTGCACTAGGACCTTGTTGGTGATTTGTTGCCTTGGGTTTTGAATATCTTTAAGGATGCCTCCAAGAAGATTGGACCCTAGGGAGATTATGGATCTCTATAATGTTTTGGAATCGAAGATTACAGAGAAGGTGAAATCAGATTTTAGATATGAGATGGAATTAATGAAGAATGACATGATCGCTGAGATCATGAGGGCTGTTCCTGGTATGCCAAGGAATCTTGGTACTGATGATGGTTATGAGGAAGCTGCTGAAGACTTTGAAGTTGATGGATCTAGTGGAGATGATAGAGCAAATCGAAGGGATAGATCTGGTGAAGATAGAACTGGTTGGTTGTAGAGATTTGTAGCTCAGTTAAGTAATAACTACCGAATGGAAGTTTCTAACTTCTCTGGTGCTTTGATACCTGAGACTCTGATTGATTAGATTGGTGAATTAGAAGATTTCTTTGAGCTTGAAGAAATTGAAGATCCTCTTAGAGTGAGGCTGGCACAAACTAAGTTGAAGGGCCATGCTGCTCTTTGGTGGAAAGAATTACAAAGAGATAGAGAAGATGAAGGTGAAATGAAGATCAATTGGTGGAGGTTGATGGTGAATAAATTGAAGGCTAAGTTCATACCATCTGACTATGCACTTGACTTGTTTAAGAAGTTGTAGAATATGAAGAAAAAAGATTTGATTGTTGAAGACTATACCGAGAAATTCTACAAAATTATTATTCGGTCTGGACACAGAGAACTTGGTAAGGAAAAGGTAGCTCAGTATTGAATGGTTTGAGATTCAATATTCAAGATGAGATTGGTATGATGAATATTGATTCGGTTGAGGATGCTTATCAGTATGCTCTAAAGGAAAAAGATAAGTTGAAAAGGAGACAACATGGTAATCCCTGAGGGAAGGAGAAGATTGATCACTCAATGAAGGATAAACCAATTGTAGAGGATGAACAAAAACCTATGGAATTGAAATTTAAGATAGGTAGGGTTATCTTTAAGTGTACTTGTTATAATTGTGGTGAAGAAGGACACTGATCTTTTGAGTGTACACAAAAGAAGGTTGGTGATCATAGGAATGCTATAGTGAATGAGAGCATATTGAATGAGCCTGAGACAGGATCTGAGAACTTGTTGGTTCGGAGAATATTACTTAGTACTAAGGTGGAACCTTGTCATAGGAGTAAATTTTTTAGGACTTGGTGCAAGTGAGGAGGTAAACTTTGTGATGTTATTATGGATAGTGGTAGTACTGATAACCTTGTAGCTAAGGACATGGTTTAGAAACTTGGTTTAAAGAGAATAAAGCATCCTTACCCTTATAGGATTGGCTGGTTACAAGATGTTCATGCTCTGTAAGTAAGGGAGCAATGTCTTGTTGATTTTCAAATTGGATAGTATAAGGATCAAGTGTTGTGTGATATTGTGAACATGAGTAGTTGTCATATATTACCCGGTAGACCTTGGTAGTATGATTGCAAGGCTATGCATGACTGTGTCAAGAATGTGTTTACTGTTGAGAAGGATGACAAGAAGTTTTCCCTGATGCCTTTGCTAGATACAACACTCAGTAGGAGGAACCTAAGTTTTGGTAGCTGAGTTTGGTTGTTAGATCCGAAAAGGATTGGAGATCAGTATGGAGAACAAGCTTGTGTGTTGTCTAGGAAAGACTTGAAAAGGCAAAGAAAGTAGAAGTGGAAGAGTGTGCAAAGTGAAGACTTGGAGGATATGTATGTGAAGAACCAATTTGGGGTTTATGTGTTGAATCCTAGAAGATGTTCTTCCAGCCTTTGAGAACATATTTTTGAACCTGGGGTGTCTGATGCAGGAGCATCTTGGGTCTTTGAGCAATCTTGCATCAACCAAAAACATTCATCTTTTCTGTACCTTTATATTGTTTGCATTATATTTTTTATGGTTGTTGGTTTCATGTTATGTGAATCTTACATGATGTTGAGGACCTATTTTGGAACCTTCTCCTATAACCACATAATGATTGGATGGATCGTTTCAAAGTTAGAGCTATTTTCCTTACTATCGGAGCTATATATTCCTACTTTCTGCATGCTAATTATGCATCGTGTAGCTATTGATCCATAATGAATCAACCTTTGAAATCTTAGGGCCTTAAAGAGGACCTAAAATAATATCTTTTCCCAAGACCCAAAATCCTAATTCATCACGAGTTGGGAGTTATGACCATTTTCCTCGGGTATCAATTTTCAACCAGTTTCACACTGAACATAGAGGTTTTTGTCTTGCGCGGTTCCGTATGATGAAATGGGATCTTGCTAAGTTAGGAACATGTTCTTGGAAAATGTGTGGACCTAAATGTAAAGGCACATCTTGTTTTTTTGTTTCTTTCTTTAGTTTTCTTTCTTTAGTTTGGGTTTTCTCTTCTAGGCTGGACCTATAAGGTAATTAAATGCTTGACTGGCCGACTTGTAGCTTTGCTGGCTATATAGTTGGAGCTTAGATTGTTGTAGAAGGTAGGGAAGAGTTAGTAGATCTGATAGCATTTGGATCCTATGAGATCTTGAAGATCATATTGTTATCTGATAGTTGGAATAACAGAGCTAGTGGTTTGCATGCTTGGAGACAAGGAGATTTCTTGGAGGCTTGCGAGCTCAAGTTTAGATCTGTCATAGTGTTTCCATCAATTTATGATTTGTTTCAGAGATGGAATAGCTAAGAGATTGCATAAGTAATTTTATTTTATTTGGCCCTAACCTAGAAGGCCTTACAACTGGGCATGTTAATGAAACTTTAATTTGAAACATTGTCTTGTTGTGTAGTTCTGCATTGTGGTGTTTGGCTGTTTGTTTGGACTGTCCTTAATTGGATCCTCCTTACGTTGTCTGCATCATGTTCTCTTTAGAGTTCCTCTTGATTACTCTTCTTCTTCAAGATATCTTGCAATATTTGCATATGTTCATATGTTAAGTTATCAATTTACCACTTCGGAATCACTATAACTTCATCTAATGTTACTTGTGTGGCAGGAGACTTGTCCTTTTTCTTATGTATCTTCTTCTTCTTTGGCTGTAGTGTACTGCTACTCAGTATCTATCCTAAGGCTTGCATAGCATCTTGCTCCATAGGCTCTTGAATCTCCTTAGTTATTTTGTGCTCAATCTCCTTTTCTTCCTCAATATGAGGCCCTGAAACTTCTATTACAGACTTATCTTCTTGTTCTTTTATTCTCTTTTCTCCTTCTCCTTTATTGTTTCAATATTTGCCTTGGCAAATGTATTGATCTCTCTAGTTTCCAGGTTACCCCATTCCTTGACACTTGTTCTTTGTGTCACTGACTCTTCAATTGTGACTGTGTTGGAGCTTGAAGGTATTGAGTCCATAGTTGGTGCAATCTCAATCTTAGGATAGTCCTAAACTTGAATGAGTATTGTATTAGTGCTTGGTAGAAATGGATTTTAGGATGCCTCGGTATGAATTTGATTCTTAATTTCTTCCTCGGTTAAGGCATTGATGTTAATTTGTGTATCCTTAGGTACATCCTCAATCGTGATCACATCATGTGGTTCACTCTCCTCTACCTTCTACCTTATTTCTTCTTCAAGGTTCCATGGCTCATCAATATCCTCAGTATTATTAAGTTCCACTTGTCTAGATGTGCCTTCACTTGCATTCTTATCAATTGTCAAACCAAAAATTATCTTCCATATGAATGTACTTTGTGAAAAAAATTCTTGAATATTTTTCTTGAATATGGAGTAATCCCTCAACTTAGGTATAAACCTATTTCTATACTACTCCATGAACTTGGTTCTTTGCTTAAATCTCAACTAAGGCATTATTTGTGCTAGAGTGCATTCCCTTATCTATCTCTTTATCATGATAGCATGCTACCATCTATCATCAATTTTACTGAACAACTCATCAGGGATCATATTTCCTATCTCCAAAGGTTTCATTTTAAATGTAGCTAACATTTCTATCATTGCATCTTCAATCTTTTCTTTATCTGGTTTTCTCAATTTTTCAAATCTAATAAACTTAAATCCTACCAAACCCGTGGTACTCTTGATGTTGTGAAAGATCTCATCCACACTAGTTGGATGCCTATGTGTTGCCACCTTGAATTTACTAATGTCCTTAGTATTAGTCATCTCCTCATGTTCATCATCCTTTTGTAGCACCAACTTCCTTCTTGGCTTCTTCTTGGGTGGCTTGACTCTACCTTTGTTTGAAATAATTTCCTTTTTCCCGAGCTCTCCCCTACAATGTTCTATACTGGTGTTTTCTTTTGGGGCTCGACAATAGTTGAAGTTTCCTTGGTTCTCAGTCTAGTTGCTGTAGGAGGAGCAGGCTTCTATTTTTGGTTCTTTTTCTTATTGGGCTCAAAAACCATTATCTCTTTTCCCTTCTTTTATGTATCTACTTCCTCCTCTTCACTTTCTTCAGACTCACGTAATTGGTCCTCACACTGACCTTGTGTGATTTCTAGTGCTGCATTCTCCTCTTCTCCTTGGCCTAGCATTTTCTCAAGATTTTTAACTAATTTCTTTCTCTTCCTCTCTAGGGTTGCAGACTTTAGGCCCATTGTTATTTTATACTTAGCTTCTTCATAATTTCTAAAAGTCTTAGCTGTACTATCAATCTTCTGCAAGTAAAGCAGTTATAGCTGTAGATGTCTCATCTATGTTAACTTCATAGGGAGATGGTCTCAACCATGCTACCCTCAGTACAATAGCTTGTAAAAATGTGTGGTTGGTATCCACAAGAAAATATACATCATTATATAATTTCTCTACTAGGGATACTTGAATTATACTTCTCTTCCTCATTTTCTTCTGAAACTCTACAAAATAATTCTCTATCACACTATCAAAGTTATCACCTAGTTGATAAATAAACTCATTAATCTATTGTGTCATAGGTCGATCCTGACTCCATACTACATCTCCTATTATAGGAAAATTATTTTGTACATAGAAAAATATACAAACTATCAGGGATCCGAACTTACAGATCGAGTTCTTTTCTTTCCTGATTGATGATAGGTTCTCGACAAGTTGTGTCACCTGCAGCTCAGAAAGATCATAAGTATGATCCTTCTTCACTAATTTCCATGCTTGGTCTACTAAAATGTAGGGGAAACTATCTAGTTAGCTTGACCGGTAAAACTTGTGAGCAATCACCCTTACAACAAAATTGATCTTGGGATCTATGATGGTAGAGATAGTAATTTCTCTCTTATTACATAATGCCATTGTGTTTTCTTGAATGACTTTCTTTCTTTGACATCTCATTGTCTTCTTTCCAGTAATAATAGGGTAACTAGTGACTCGGTGTATAATTTCCTTGGTGATCTTCACCGGCCCATTCTCCAACCATAATTGCATGTCACGAACTCTTCTTAAGACAATCTTAATCCATTCTATCTTAAAACTACGAGGGAAATCTAGGGTATGCACTAACCCTTTCTCGACAATGTGTTGATGCTCTACCTTCAACAGTCTATTTATACACAATTTTTTGTGTTGGAGCTCAAAAATCTTGAATATGTTTTGAGTCCATATTTATGAAATTTTCTCTAAGTGTTAGATTAGTGCCTTGAAAATCTTTAAAAGATGCCTAGTTCGGGTGCACAGAAAATGGGGCCTGTTGTTTTTCATGATGAGTCACTTGGATAGGGTGTTTATCACCTATTATTTGACATATCTAATAGGTTTGAGGTCCTATTTTTCAATTTTGACATGTTTTGAAAGTGGCTATTTGAAGGTGTTTCCCAAAATCTGCATTTTGTGTTTCCAGAATTTCACTAAGTAGCCCACTTCGAAGGTTTGCATCTTTTGAAAAGTGAATGTTCATTGCATAAGGGTTGTTGCATCATGCTTTAGGAATGAGAGAGAATATTCATACCCATTTTTATCCACCCATGAGCCCGTTTGATCACCTTGCCAGTGCCATTCCATTTGCAGATTGTTAAGTTTAACTGAATGTGTGTAGAATTAGTTTTCTGAATGGCCTACTTTGGGATCTTGTAGTTTGTACCCAGGTCAAGGAAAAATATAATTGAGAGTTGTTCCATATTTTAGACCTAGGAGTGACCCTCCCTTTAGATTTTTGGATCTCTTCCAATCTATCTGGTCACTTTCCTAAGCCAATTCTAAACCCAGTTTCTGCATAATTTACTGTTTTAATCCAGAATATGTCTAATAGGCTGACTTTTGTGTTCAATAGTGATTCACCACTTGATCTTCTGGGCATGCTAGTTGTGGATTAATTTGCCTTGTGGGGAGGTGTGTTAGTGACCAAGTTTCTGGTTCATGGAGGTTTCAGTTGGTGAGTTTTTGAACTCAGTTCTGGAGGTGACTTATGTAGATTTGGCAGTGCATACAAATTCAATTTTTTGAAGTACCATGTTTGATCATTAAATTCTTTTACCTCAAGTTTTTCTGAGTAGTCTTCTTTGGTAAGTGTACTCATGTGATGAAAGTGAACTTAATTCTTTGATGGTGTGTTCCTGTGAAATATTTGGATCAGTTTTCGAGGCCACTTCCAGAGGCCAGTTGTGTTAATTGGTGGTCCTACAAAGATGTAAAAAACTGAATGGTGTGCTTAAAATTTTGATTGACCATGGTTCTATTTTCATCTTGAGGCTACATTATGGATAACTAGAGGTAAATATTGGTGTGAAGGATGTTGATTTTCAAATCAAGCTCCCAGATTGTCATTCTTTTTGAGCACTATTTTGAAAGTGTCATGTTTTATCTTCCTAAAATTTTAATGGTGTTGTGTGTGCACTCATTCTGAATGTGTTGCACATAATGTAAGAGGTGTGCCCACCAAGAAGACTTGAGGAAAATAGTGAAAGACTTCATACACTTGGAAAAGGTTAAATGTGCATGAAAGGTAAACAATGATGTAAGGTGTGTGCTTGGCTGGTGCATGAGTTTCAAAAACTTAATGAGTTTATTACTGGTGAATGCAATGAAGGGAGGCCATGCACACCTTACTAGTGAAATGGCCAACATAGAATAATAAGAAAGTAAGGGGCATTGACCTGTAAGCCAGAAACATGAGGTGTGCATGGATTAGCTAGCAAGAACACTCAATGAATTAGAGGTAAAGGAATGCGTAAAACATAAAGGATGGCTACACGTTGTGATTTGCAAGCTGCTGTAGGTATACGTACAAGTGCAAGGAGACTACCAAAGAAAGGGATACTAACAAAATTGGTGACAATACTATAGAAATAAATTTCAACAAATTCCTTTACATCTCAGAAATCATAGCATTCCATGTCAACCATTCCATTATTCATTGTCTACGAGATCACACCACATTGAGGCATTTTACCAAACAAAATGCGCACATCCTCTGTAAATTTCAAATTATGTATTGATTTAAAATATTATGTCAAAAGGTTCATGGGCCTTGCATTCACTGTTTGCATACATGTTATTTCTAAAACAAGATGCTCTCTATTACACTTTGGTGGTTTTTGACACCTCGCAACTATCCCAATAGAGTTATGGATTATAATCTCCATGTCTGCTGATACAAGAAAGAAACATAGGAAATGGAGAGTGCGTGAGTTTGAAAGGAGAGTGCATGGCTGAAATGAAGGTTGCCAGTCAGAAAATAGACTGGTGCATGGTGAAAGAGGGAGACACATTTTTGGATTAAGGTGCTGGCTTGGTGCGTGGTGAAATGAGGGAAGCCAATCATGCAAGGAAGGAAATGCATGAGGCAGGGTAAGTGGAGGTTGCTAATTGGAGTGTGCATGAGCAAAAAAAGGAGGCTACAATGTTTAGGATGTGTGAGGTAGCATGCATGCTAGTGCGTATGCACAAAAGATAAAAATTAAGAGGCAGTGCGTGAGATTTGTTGCCAGCTACCATCGAAATGGAAGCATCATAAAATGTAAGGCATGAAGGAATAATTTTTTGGTGCGTGCCATAACCAAGTAGGTTGCAAGCTAAATAGGAGAGTGCACAAGGCACAATGAAGACACCAACATATGAAAAATAGAGGGGTACATGCACACCAAAGTGGCCAGCATAGGGAAAGGTTGGAGGATACATGTTTGCACAAACAAAGGTGTGTATGCTATTGGAGAGAGGTGCACATCAAGCCAAAGAGCATAGGCCATGGAGAGCTGGAAGAAAACTTGTAGCCACGGTTAAGGAGAGGAATAAAAATGTAGTGGGTGTGCATTTGGGTTTATCCCACATGCACCCCAAATTGGTTTTTAAAGGTATTTAAATACATTTCCACCTAGTTTGAAAGTAAATTGTGAGGTGAAGAGGCAGTTGTGTGGCTTCTTAGCTTGGTGGGCCTGCCCCAATTTATGTGCCAGCTATGTGTACTATACAAATTTTAATAAAATTATTTAAAAGTGCTAGAGGATTTAGTCCCAATTCGCCATGATGTGGGTACTTGGAGTGTTTAAAAGGAAATGTGCTTGCACTATGGTTTGAAGAAGGAGCTGGAGGCTATGCACGTGCTCCGGAGGTTCCTCGGGAACCATACTGATGGACCAAGGACAAGTTAGTTTTGCAAATAGTTGGCGGTGACCAAGACAGAGATTGGACATGTGGCAGCTAGTCGCGAGTTTGCTGAATGAACTAGCGATTAAGGAAAAGATCCAGAGAACCAGTGAATGGCTTAGTCGCATGATCGCCAGATCATGGCAGTTAAGTCCTTAGCATTAGGTGATTTAGAGAATGCATGGTCGCTAGTTCTCATGATTCTTGGCAGTTAGTGGCCAACATCTAGCGACTTGGATAATGTCTCAATTGGGTGATCACCAGATCTCTGGTGGTTAGTAAGAAACATTCGGAGAACAAGAGACAAAGGCTAGTCGTGTGATCACTAGATTGTTGACCGTGGTTAAGAGGCTCATCCAGAGATTTAGAGAATGAAGAATTTTCCCATTCTCTAGATAAACCCAGGGTCAAAGAATTCATTCAGAGAATAGGAGAACAAGCATTCGCCCAATCTCTAGATCAGAGGTCAAGGCCTCGGTTAGACTTGGCAACTAATCAGCTCGTGACAAGTGTCATAGGAGAGGAACAAGTAGTCCAGCTTGGCGATGAGATGGAATAATGAGCTAATCAAATAATGCCATGTGGCACATCGGAAACACATTAAAATTAAAATGTCTGCAGAAAATGATTAAAATGAATGATAAAGTCTGCACTATTGAGATAAAATCAAAAATTAAAATGACTATGTCTGCTCACAGAAATAATGCTTGGAGTCTTTATTTTTACTCAAATATAGGCATATTATATGTTTTCAGAAATGATAGAAAATGAGGAATCCAATGGTGATGATTAATTTCAGATTTGACTTGGTGGGAAAGAGCAGTAAGGGATTTTGTATTTCGGAATCAAATCAGTCGAGAAATGATTGCAAGTTGAGGCAGTTGAAGAAGATCAAATGGAGATCAAAATTGGAGGAGAATTGGGAGATATTTTGGCTGGGAATGGACAATTGTCAGTGGGCTGTAACTGATCTCATTCTCCTATATCTCAATTTTTCTTCATTATTATAGGGATGGTGAATTCAAGATTGCAAGCAGTGGTATGATTCTTGTCTACTTTCATAGCTCTTTGTCATTGTAAATGTATTGAAATAGAGGAATTTTAATGAGAGAACAACTGGATTCCATTTGCATGTCTATTTGATGTCTTCATGTGTTTGTATTTGAATCTTTGTGTATTAAGTTTGTAAGGAAAATTAAGTACACCAGTTATAAGGTAGCTGTGAAATTATTCTTAAGTTTCTTTCAAGGGAAGGGTAATTCTTGAGGGTAGTTTCAGAGGATTTAGTATTTTCATAAGAATTTGATGTCTGGAGATAGGAATGCAAGAGTGACTTGTAAGGCATTTCACTTGGGTTCAGGGTGTTTTTTTGTTGAGAGTTTTCTATGAATGTATGTCTACTTGACTCTTTGCCCTGGATTAGGCACTAGTCTCTACTTATTTGGTAGTTATCACCATCAATCAAAATTAAACTAGTTCTTTTATTTTACAGTTCATTTGGTTTGAATGTTAAATATCTGTGTTCAAGACACTTCATCCACTGGAAGATTCACTGTGAAGCAGTGAATCACAAGAGGTACACCTGCCTGAGTCTATGGAGCTCAAAGAGAAGAAGGACTTGGTCCTTGTTAATTAGTCTTTTCTTGTTTGAATCAAGAGTGTAGGAATCATAGAGTTCCATCTAAGCATCCAGGGCTTGTGTTAGGATTCAACAAGAAAAATAGCTAACATGTTTTATGCCTCCCTCTTCTTCTAGTCTCCAATCTCACTAATTTGGCACATGTAGCATGCACACACATCGTGTATCATCAAAAATTTGGGTGGAATCGATGATAGGGCTCCTGAAATATCTCCCTTCACCACACTCTTAGGTACAACCAAGAAATTGGGTGGCTTGCACACATCACTCCTCACTAACTAATCATTATATGTCTCTTTTCCTTGCTTCCTAACTGCAACAGATGAGATAGATACCATTTTCTCAATTTAGGGTTCGTAAAATAGATTAAGTGTAGCTTAGTTATACCTTGTTTCAATAGTTCTTCACAATGTTTGTCGATGGCGAGCTGTAGAATCTTTGCAAAATGACTTCACACAAATCACTCCTTTTAATCACCTTTGATTCACTCTGTAAATTCTCAAATCGCTGTGTGAAATGAAAATTTAAATGGTAACTTTCCATTATATAGTGTATTGTCTTAAAATGGAAGCACTTCTATCTTGGTAGGTTTAGCCCCCTCATTTAGTGTATTTATCATGATAGATTTGCATTAAGGATGCATTTGTGCTTGATTCCTTCATTCTAGGTGGGATTAGGGTTAGGATCCTGAGGATTCTCCTTGATTTCCCTTCTCTATGGCTCTATTTTCTAGGTAGGATCTAGGTATAGGTCCTCCTAGTCCTCATCACATTCATTATAGGTCTTTGTGCTCTTTTCTGGCACTCTGCCCTATTTTATCACCATTTCCAAGTCTTTGGCCAACCTTGGGACTTCCTGTTTTCAAATATGACTGAGCCTGGACCTTTGGGTCAGGGTCAAGGTCAAACTTGACCTAGGTCAAGGTCAAGGTTGACCTTGACCCTTGTTGGGTTTTGGTCCCCCTTTTCAAATTATGGTCCCGAAGGACCCCAAAATCAATGTCGGGCCTTCAGATCTGAATGTGAAAGGGTTTTAATTTAAAATTTATTTAATTATTTTCCCTCCTTAGTTAGTTATTTTGATTGGACCATAATTAGAGGTAAAATTTGAATTATGGTCCCTTACATTGCCCGAGGAGCCTCACCTTGAAATCTCTATATAAGCACTCTCTTTTGCCTTCATTTTCACCAAGTATCATCAAGTGGAGACATAATCGATTGAAGCAAGTAAGCGATGGTAAAGTGATGATGCAAGATTGTAAGAGGATGAAATAGAAGATCAAGATCTTGTTGATATCAAGCATTTTTGGACAAACCATTGTGGACATTCCTTTGGAGCAAGAAAGATCTCTTCTTCCTTGATCCAACATTTTCAACATTCTAGCATTCAAAGATATAATCATGGGGTAGAAATTATAGATTGTGAGTGTGGTAGGAGTACTTTAGCATTGGGGGCTTGGTATGCTTTCTTTATCAGATTCAAATCTATGCATTGATTTCTCATATCAATTCATGCTAGGGTTTTTAATCTAGAGGATTAGATCTTGGCATTGCACATTCAATACACACACAGACATTCTATTACATTTGGCTATTTGTGGAGGTGGAGATCACCAAAATAGGGGTTTGACTAAGGAAAAACCCTATATAGCCACCCCAAAACACCATTTTCAGATATCTACAGTCACTGTTTCAGGAGTTACAGAGCAGATCTGAGTACCCTTTTTGGAAAACTTCCGGGATCTATGAACACATTTTCCGTTAGAGTAGTACAGGTCAAGGTCGACTTTTAAGGGTAAGATTGTGCCTCGGGGTAAGATCTTACCCCTGTTTTGGGTCAAGGTTGACCTTTCTTAGAAAGACAAAAGGTTTCTAGGTTTTCTCTATTTATGTGTTTCCAAGCCAGACCCTGTTGCAGAATTTCCCGAAACTGAACACAGGCACCAGAAAATAGGTATTTCCAGATCAACTTTATTATGAGGTATGTATTTCATCTTATTTAATTACAGTATTCTTTACAACCATTTTCAGATCTGATCTATTCCAAATCAACATATCAATTTACATGTATGGTGGAGAATGTTGGTTTAGGGCTTCTATAAGGTGCATTGATAAAAATCCCTTTCTTATGTCACCCTCTTTTCAACCTTTACATTTTGGTGAACCTGTTTATCACAACTCTTTCTTTTTGGGGTTAGATTTTCATCCTGTGTTAGATCTTACATGCTTATAAAAGTAGATTTATTTTATGCTCTCACATTTATATTTCAAAAATACAAAAAATTGCAAAATTTCTTTAATACAAAAATATTTATGCTTGTAGTGTTACTTTGTGCTCAACATGTATGATTTTTGTTTTGAATACTTTGATGAGGCTTTTATTGTACAAGAGGATAGATCCCTTAATGAGTTACATGGTAGTGAGGATGAAAATTGTTCAAATGAGATCTCCATTGATCCTATTCCTATTTCACTCTCCTCCACAACCTCTTCAACTTACCTTTACCATAGGGTGTGTTCATGGTTACCTTCATGTTCCACTATTTGCAACATTGATACACCTAAAATAATATATCCTAAACCTTTGTTGATTGTAAAAGGATATCCTTGAATAACAATTAAGGGTAAACCAAGAGATCCTTTAGATTTCTTGGATAACACATATTCTGTTTCACATGCTTATCGCACACAGAATAACCCTCAGCCTACCGTTCTAGTTTCTTTACCACATTCTCAACCTGTGCTTCCTTAAGCTCCTAGGTTGCCATCTAATTTAAAGGAGTATGAATTAGTAGAAAAATTATGTGCCACTCCTGATAAGATATCTTTATGGGAATTACTTCAAACCTCCCCAACATATCATGAGGCATTGAAAAAAGATTTATCTACTCTTCCTGCTTTGCCTCCTAATCAAGAGAAAATTCATTCTATTCTAGAGTGCATGCATACTATGCCTTCTGTACCTCCTATTGTGTTTTCTGATGATGATTTACCTTCCCTTGAGGTGCAGAATCAATATGATGCTCTTATGGTTGCTATTTCTATTAATCAGAGTATCATTCGAAGAACATTAATTGACAATGGATCTCGGCTTAATGTTTGTAGCATGGATATTCTAAAGGCAATAAAGGCTGATCTCACAACTATTAAACTTGATAATGTCCCTATTCATGGATTCAACAATATTGAAAAGAGAACTTTGGGCATTATTACCTTTCCTGTTAAAGTTGGTCTAGTTATTCTTAGTACACCTATTCATGTTATGCTTGGACCTCTCAATTACAACCTTATTCTAGTTAGACCTTGGTTACATACTATGCATGTAGTTCCTTCTACTCTTCACCGCAAGGTTAGGTTAATTTATAACAATTTGATGTACACATTGCATGTGGATGATGCACCGAATCCTTGCTTAAATGCAGAATATGTTAAAATTTATGAGCCTCGTCAACCAAGAAAAGAGATTGAAAAGCAACCTGAGATTAAGCAAACTGAAACTCCGTCTTCTTCTTTGACTGAGGATGATTGGGGAACATTGGACTTTAATCCTACTTTCATTGGAGAATATAAGGTCTCTGATTTGGAATTCATGAAATAACAAAGAGAATTTGAAAAATAAGTGTTTACTCCATCCCCGCTTGCTGAACAATTAAAGAGTAACTTTGTTGGTGCCTCGATTGAAGAAATAATTGAAATAATAAAACATGATTGCTATGACATCATGACATACATCGCTCCTTGGAATCCATTTGATATGACCGATAGATATGGTTTTGGTTATCATTTACTCAAGAAATCATGATTTTATGGAAACGGATGTGGTAAATACGAGCAAGGTATACAAGTACCTTTGGATAAAAAAATGTATGGTTATATATATAGATTGGGATTCAATCCTTACAAACAACCATCAGCTTTTCCTCTCAATGTTAATCATATCTGTGGTGGACATTTGAAGTTGGTTAACCTACTCCTCCTTGACATGAATCAAAGACCTACTTTAGATATTTTTCCCGAAGATGAAGCCTTAACAATTTTTTTAGGGGTTTATGAGGATTTACCTACATTTCATCACAAACGACAGAAGCCTTATTGTTTAAGTATAGAAGATTATTTCGGAGAACATGATGAACATGTAATATTTCTTCTTTATCGATGGATTCTTTGATACAAAGTGATTTTCTAATAACTGAGACTGTTGAGATTCAAATGGATGAAAATGACTCTGAAAAGATAAAAATTGGGAAATGTTTGAATCAGGATGAATGTGATCAATTGGTTTCCCTTTTACTTGAATTTAAAGACATTTTTTCTTGGACATATACGGATATTCCAGGTATAGATTCTAATATTGTCACTCACTATATTGTTCTTAAATTGAATGTTAAACCTGTGAAGCAGAAAATTAAAAAGATGAATCCACGAATGCTTTATTAGTTAAGACTGAAATTGAAAGATTATTAGATTCTAGATTCATTTGTCCTATTGATTATTCAGATTGGATTTCAAATATTGCACCTGTTTCAAAAGGAGAAAATAAGATAAGAATATGTACTAAATTTAAATATTTAAACAAAGCATCCTTAAAAGATGATTTCCTGTTACCTAATATTGATATGATTGCGGATTCGACAACGGGTCATGCTTTATTATCTTTTATGGATGGTTTTTCTGGCTATAATCAAATTTTTATTCCTCCTGAAGATCAATTTAAGATTGCATTTATAACACCTCAGGAAATATTTTGTTGGGTCATGATGCCTTTTGGATTAAAAAATGCGAGAGCAACTTATCAACAGGCTATGACCTTGATTTTTCATGATTACATTCATAAGATTCTTGAGGATTATGTGGATGATATCTTGGTGAAATCTATACAAAGAGAAGATCATGTTAGAATTTTAATAGATATTTGAAAGGATTAGAAGTTATAACATGAGGTTGAATAATAAGAAATGTGTCTTTGGAGTTGATTCTGGTAAATTATTAGGATTTATAATCTCTAAGCGAGGCATAGAAGTAGATACTAAAAATATTGATGCTATTGTTAATATGCCTCCTCCTAGGAATATTTCTCAGTTATGAAGTTTACAAGGAAAAATTCAAGCTATTTTCCACTTTGTTTCCAACTTAGCTGATATAGCTGTTCCTTTTACTTCCTTTCTTAGAAAGGATACCAATCTTTTGATAAATTTAAGGAGTATCTCGCTAATCCTCCTATTTTGCAACCTACTCAATTTGATAAACCCTTTTATTTGTATACTTCAGCCATTGCGTAAGTGGTGAGTGCATTGTTGGCTCAGTATGATAGTGAAGGTAAGGAAAGACCTGTGTACTACATTAGTTGGACTTTACTCGATTAAAAAACAAGATATACAGATTTGGAAAGACAATGCTTAGCTGTAGTTTATGCTTGTCAAAAACTCAAGCATTATCTTTTAAATGTTGAAGTCAATGTGATTGTTAAATTTAATCCTTTGAAACATCTTTTCTCTAAAATTGATCTCTCTGGCCATTTGGAAAAGTGGGTGATGTTACTTATAGAATTCAATCTTAATTTCATTTCTTAGAAGTCGATTAAAGGACAAGCTTTAACAGATTATTTAGCTGAAGCTCCTTGTCCTCATTCTGATGCATGCTTTACTTCAATAGAATTCCTCGATGAAAACATTCTAGCTATTAAACACGATGATGTTTGGGAATTATATTTTGATGGATCTAGATGTAAGACAAGTTCTGGTGTCAGTATTATCTTGATCCCTCCTATGAAGAAACCGATCCCTCTATCGTATAAATTGACCTTTCCTCGTACTAAAAATATTACAGAGTATGAAGCTCTTATAGCTAGTCTACGAGCAACTTTATCCCTTAACATTAAACACTTGCAAATTTATGGGGATTTACAATTGATTGTAGAGCATATTAAAGGAGGTTATTAGACTAAGAATGATAAAATAACACAATATAGAGATTTTTCTCTTGATGTGCTTTCACAATTCTCTTCTTATACGGTTCAAACTCTACACATTACAAACGCTCTTATGAAGGTTTATTATTAAGATGTCTTGGTAGAACTGAACTTTCGGTAGCTTTGGAAGAAGCTCATTCTGGTTCTTGTGGGGGACATTTTGGTGGAAAACCTTAGGTTAATAAACTTCTTAGAATGGGATATTATTGGCAAACAATGGAAAAATATTCATTCATGTTTGTTAAGAAGTGTGCTCAATGTCAGCAACATAGTAATTTGATTCATGCTCCTACTCGTGAGCTCTATAATCAAGTTTCTCCATGGCCTTTTAATATTTGGGGTTTTGACCTTATTGGAAAAATCTCACCAGCCTCTTCTCAAGGACATACATACATCCTGACAACTACAGATTACTTTACAAAGTGGGTGGAAGCTGTCCCTCTTTGTTCAACAACTGCAGATGTTATTTGTGATTTCATCCTTAACAATATTATAACATGATTTGGTATTCCTTCGACGATAGTTTCAGATGATGGTACCTCTTTTGAAAATAAAGAAGTCACAAAATTCTTGGAGAAATATCGAATTCAACATAAATTTTTGACTCCTTACTATCCTCAATCTAATGGTCAAGCTGAAGCATTGAATAAAATCATTGAACAAATTTTGAGAAAAATAGTTAATAAGCATGCAAAAGATCAGCATACCCAACTCACCTATGCTTTATGGGATTATAGGACTAGTGTTCGTACTACCACGGGTACTTCTCCTTACAATCTTTTCAATGGTACTGATGCTATTATGCCTTTGGAATTAGAGATACCTTCTTTACATGTTTCATTTCATGGGATAATTGACAAGGATACATTTTGAGAATAATGATTACAAGCATTGGAAATGTTGGATGAACAATGAATACATGCTTTAGAACATATAAAAGCTTATCATAAATCTCTTTAGAAGCAGTATAATCATAAAGTAATTGAATGATCATTTTCAATAGGTGATTTAGTATTATATGAGAATCAAAGAAATGCGAATGCTTTACCTGGTGAAAAAGGAAACTTTAGCCCTAACTAGCTTGGACCTTTTGTTGTAATTGAGGACTTTGGTTTAGGTGCCTATAAAATTTCTGATATGGATGGTGTTTCTTTTAAGGAACCTATCAATATTATGCATCTCAAACGTTATTATCAGTATTATCTTGATCCCTCCTATGAAGAAACCGATCCCTCTATCGTATAAATTGACCTTTCCTTGTACTAAAAATATTATAGAGTATGAAGCTCTTATAGCTAGTCTACGAGCAACTTTATCCCTTAACATTAAACACTTGCAAATTTATGGGGATTTACAATTGATTGTAGAGCATATTAAAGGAGGTTATTAGACTAAGAATGATAAAATAACACAATATAGAGATTTTTCTCTTGATGTGCTTTCGCAATTCTCTTCTTATACGGTTCAAACTTTACACATTACAAACGCTCTTATGAAGGTTTATTATTAAGATGTCTTGGTAGAACTGAACTTTCGATAGCTTTGGAAGAAGCTCATTCTGGTTCTTGTGGGGGACATTTTGGTGGAAAACCTTAGGTTAATAAACTTCTTAGAATGGGATATTATTGGCAAACAATGGAAAAATATTCATTCATGTTTGTTAAGAAGTGTGCTCAATGTCAGCAACATAGTAATTTGATTCATGCTCCTATTCGTGAGCTCTATAATCAAGTTTCTCCATGGCCTTTTAATATTTGGGGTTTTGACCTTATTGGAAAAATCTCACCAGCCTCTTCTCAAGGACATACATACATCCTGACAACTACAGATTACTTTACAAAGTGGGTGGAAGCTGTCCCTCTTTGTTCAACAACTGCAGATGTTATTTGTGATTTCATCCTTAACAATATTATAACATGATTTGGTATTCCTTCGACGATAGTTTCAGATAATGGTACCTCTTTTGAAAATAAAGAAGTCACAAAATTCTTGGAGAAATATCGAATTCAACATAAATTTTTGACTCCTTACTATCCTCAATCTAATGGTCAAGCTGAAGCATTGAATAAAATCATTGAACAAATTTTGAGAAAAATAGTTAATAAGCATGCAAAAGATCAGCATACCCAACTCACCTATGCTTTATGGGATTATAGGACTAGTGTTCGTACTACCACGGGTACTTCTCCTTACAATCTTTTCAATGGTACTGATGCTATTATGCCTTTGGAATTAGAGATACCTTCTTTACATGTTTCATTTCATGGGATAATTGACAAGGATACATTTTGAGAACAATGATTACAAGCATTGGAAATGTTGGATGAACAATGAATACATGCTTTAGAACATATAAAAGCTTATCATAAATCTCTTTAGAAGCAGTATAATCATAAAGTAATTGAATGATCATTTTCAATAGGTGATTTAGTATTATATGAGAATCAAAGAAATGCGAATGCTTTACCTGGTGAAAAAGGAAACTTTAGCCCTAACTAGCTTGGACCTTTTGTTGTAATTGAGGACTTTGGTTTAGGTGCCTATAAAATTTCTGATATGGATGGTGTTTCTTTTAAGGAACCTATCAATATTATGCATCTCAAACGTTATTATCCTTAATTTATTTCTTCTTTCCTTGTGTATTTATGTATTCCTTATAAAATAATTATGTTTGTTTTATAAGTTATGTGGTTTTAACAAATTATATTTGAATACATTTATGCACGTTGTTTCTTTCTGTTAAGTTTAATGCTATTGATGAAAATATAGTAATCAAACATAGAACTAACTAGTAGAGAAAGTTTTTCATTCATAGAATCTTTTTGAGTTTTGATACATATGTGGCACAAGGCCCTATCTATCACTCTGTCTATCTCTACACTCTGATGGTTGATGACTCCTAGATCTCTTTGATCTATGATGAGAGGTAGTAGATCTGTGTCCAATAGTCTATGAGTGGCTCCTTGATATTCTCATATCACACATGTGCTCCTGGTCCCTCTATAGATTGTCCACCATTTTATCTTCTCTTTCTTTGCACAATCTCAACTCTCGTTGGACACACACAAAGATATCAGCATGCCTGCCGAGATCTCAGTGACCAATGGAAAAATCTCGCTGGCTGGCTAGAAGTCAGTAGGATATACATGTATCCTTCAGAACCTTGGATACAAAACTCCTCCACTCTGCCACGCTAGCTATAAAATGGAAACATACATATCTTTTACTACTTTTTCTTCATCAAACTAAGATAAAATTTTAAATCAATTTCATGTTTTATACTTGGATCTCCTTGCTAGGCATCATTGAAGGATCTAGATGGTGGGGGCATGGAGTGACTGCTATCTCTGTGCTCTCTTTGTCTAGGACTTGGAGGTGGTGTCTCTATATGGGCAAGTGGAGGTTGTCATGATCTTAGTGGTGATGCATGAAAAATGTGCACATCCACACTAGCACCACCGGTTGGGGACATCTCCTCTGCTCTCTCCTCTACTCTATCCTCTGCTCTCTCCTCCTCCATGGGATCTCCCTTGGAGATGTGCTCCTCCTCATCTATGAGATCCTCATCCTCCTCTGCCATTCCACCATCCCAGTGAGTCCTATCTAAAAATCCTGGATCACCTGTGGGATAGTCAGCAGGGAAGATAGGGTGGGTTCCCTTAAGACTCCAGTATCTGATGTAGTCTCGATTGATGCTTGAATAGGCCACATCTGGTGATACCTCTATATCCTTTGTCTCATCTACATCACTATCTGCTATGTCTACTAATGATGGTCAATGTATGGTGCCAGGTCTCTAATAATACCTCATCAGATGTGCATACCGAGGTACTGCTCTGGGGACTCCCTGTAAAAGACCAAACTATCTCATCACTCGATCATAGTAGTATGGAATCACTATGTGACTCTGATGACCCTCTAGCAACTTGTGCTGGTGTGAATGCCTCATCTGGTTTTGTGTATTTGGCCACTCTGTCATGCGGCAATAGGGTCTCCATATCACATCTATGCCTGGAATACAGTCTAGACATACCCTCCAATAGAGGATATCTCCGTATAGCCAGACATCTCTTAGTGGATAAGAGAAGCATCTCAGTGTGCTAGCATCTACCATCATAGGAACACCCTATGGCCATGTACATGTGAAGTGCTCAAACAACTAGATCTACAAAAGCATGCATACCATGAGACTCTCTCTTTGATATCTCACTAGCTGACATAGCTCATGGTATAAGTGGGCTAGAATGCTACGACCCCATGAAAAGATGATCCTATCACTCTCTATCCTACATACAAGATGGGTGAAAGGTGCTAAAAAAATTGTACCCTTTGTGTTGGGTACCACAACCAAGGATAGTATACATAGCATCACTCTCTATACCAAAGGTGTAGGGCCTGCCAGTATGGATGATAAGGTGATCTGATCTGCTCGGGTTTGCATCTATGGAACCCATCCCAAACAACACTCTACATCTACCAGGACATCCTTAGGACCTTGTTGTGCTCTGGGTCTAATACGCTCACCTCAAACTGAAAGCCACAAGATTCTATAGACATCCTCTATTGTCATAGGATCTCACCTGAGGGAAGGTGAAATGAGCATGTATCCTCATCCCACCTCTCTATGAGAGCTGATAACATGGCTTAGTGAAGTCTGATATGTGGTAGGACTGTTATCCAGTACAGTCTTACATCTCTCAATATTTGCATATCATCCTGACTCAGCTTAGACAACTTCTCTTTGATAACGACTAGTAACCCTCCAAAGGAATGTGCTCAGAGACAAACCAGGTCTTGTAAGCACAAACAAATATCATATCAGAATTCTAGATCAATAAATTTGTATATCCAACTTGACTAGGTCAAGGTTGACCTCAGTTAGGTCAAGGTCGACCTTCTTGGGTCAGGGTCGATCTTTTTGGGTCAAGATCGACCTCATTCTAGACAAGGTGAAGACCTTCCAGTTCATGTCGACCTTTTTGGGTCAAGGTCAACATAACTAGGTCAGGGTCAACCTTTAAGGGTCAGGGTCAACCTTTCCTACAAAAAGAAATAATTTGTGAAGTACATAAATCAATAACATAAACTCACCTTGGGAAGCGGTCATCTGGTAGCTAGGCACTGTCTCAGGAGCTCCATGCGTGTTGCTCAAAGTTCTTCTTTGCTTAGCATCCTGCTTTCTCTCTTCAAATATGAAAATGGTCAGAATGAGTAAGTATGAGTTCTTTTTTTATAGTTAAAATTTAGGTTTTGTTAGGGTTTTTCCTAGGGTTTACTCATGTTAAATCTGAATTTCTCTTCATATGTATTTAGATAAATATTCACTCTTTTCATCATAACTTTAGTTTGGTAACTCTGTTTTCAATGCCTTCAGTAGTGTTGGAATCATGATTTAGATACCCAACTCCTTGTATCAGTTTAGGAAGGATATGAATACTTCTAATTGGTTTAGGAAAAGGCTTTCTCAACAAAATGCATATCCTGTGTATAAAGTTAACCTTATCACCCCATTTCACCATTTGGAAGTAGAAAGCCAAAATAGGGGGGCATAAGGGGCTCTATGCACTTATCAAATTAATTCTATAAGTCTTAGGTGATTTATGGATTTTCATTAACCTTGTGTGCTACAGGTACTAATGGTTTTCTACAGGATCTCTTCATTGAGGACTTGGCTATATCCTTTTTATTTACTATGATGTTTTCTTACTTTAGCTTGCATATTCACGTAGTGTCATATCTAAGATAAAGTGGGGGCTAAATGTATCATCTTAAAATGGAAGCACTTACATCTTGGTAGGTTTAGCACCCTAATTTAGTGTATTTATCATGATAGATTTTCATTTAGGATGCATTTGTGCTTGATTTCTTCATTCTAGGTGGAATTAGGGTTAGGATCCTTAGGATTCTCCTTGATTTTCCTTCTTTGTGGCTCTATTTTCTAGGTAGGATCTAGGTATAGGTCCTCCTAGTCCTCATCACATTCATTCGAAGTCTCTGTGCCCTTTTCTGGCACTCTGCCCTATTTTATCACCATTTCCAAGTCTCTGGCCGACCTCGAGACTTCCTGTTTTCAAATATGACTGAGCCTGAACCTTTGGGTCAGGGTTGATGTTGACCTTGACCTAGTTCAAGGTCAAGTTCGACCTTGAACCTTACTGGGTTTTGGTCCCCCTTATCAAATTGTGGTCCCGAAGGACCCCAAAATCAATGTCGGACCTCCAAATCTGAATGCGGAAGGGTTAATTTGAAATTCATTTAATTATTTTCCCTCCTTAGTTGGTTATTGTGATTGGACCATAATTTGAGGTGAAATTTGAATTATGGTCCCTTACATTGCTCGAGGAGCCTCACCTTGAAATATCTATATAAGCACTCTCTTTTGCCTTCATTTTCACCAAGTATCCATCAAGTTGAGACATAATTGATTGAAGCAATCAAGCGATGGTGAAGTGATGATGCAAGATTGCAAGAGGATGAAATAGAAGATCAAGATCTTGTTGATATTAAGCATTTTTGGACAAACGATTGTGGACATTCCTTTGGAGCAAGAAAGATCTCTTCTTCCTTGATCCACCATTTTCAACATTCAAGCATTCAAAGATACAATCATGGGGTAGAAATTACATATTGTGAGTGTGGTAGGAGTACTTTAGCATTGGGGGCTTGGTATGCTTTCTTTATCATATTCAAATCTATGCATTTCTTTCTCATATCAATTCATGCTAGGGTTTTTAATCTAGAGGATTAGATCTTGGCATTGCAGATTCAATACACACACACATTCTATTACATTTGGCTATTCGTGGAGGTGGAGATCACCAAAATGAGGGTTTTACTAAGGAAAAACCCTACATAGCCACCCCAAAACACCATTTTCAGATATCTATAGTTGCTATTTCAGAAAGACAAAAGGTTTTTGGGTTTTCTCTGTTTCTGTGTTTCCAGGCCAAATCTAGTTGCAGAATTTGCCAAAACTGAACATAGGCACCAGAAAATAGGTATTTCAAGATCAAATTTATTATGAGGTATGTATTTCATCTTATTTAATTTTAGTATTCTTTACAACCATTTTCAGATCTCTATTCCAAATCAACATATCAATTTACATGTATGGTGGAGAATGTTGGTTTAGGGCTTCTATAAGGTGCATTGATAAAAATCCCTTTCCTATGTCACCCTCTTTTCCACCTTACAAATAGATTAAAATAGTCAGATTAGGTCTTCATTAAATGCTCCGTACACTAGTAAGTATAATACATCTATCTCAGCTTTCATATGATAGCCCAATTAAGACATACCCATACTTGGTTAAAACCATGACTTGGTCGATATTGACAATTCCACTTCAACTCGGTTGATATAACATTTTAGTCATTATAGGATCTCAAAACATACTAAGTGACTCGGTCACTATAGACATAAATACTGATGCTCGACATCAATTATGCATAAAAAATCTTTTCTCAAATCTATCCTAATGCATCTTTACTTATGTAGATATGGACTTTAACAAATCTAATGTTAGGAACTGGTGTAAGATATATCATTTGAAAACACAGTTCCTCACATACCTTCTTTTCTTAGTTAGAAGTAGTGTGATCACTCAATCCATTGGATTGGGTGATCTTAGGTTCACTGGATCCACTGCTGCTTGCTTCTTCTTTCTTTCTCCATGTCTTATTCATCTGGTTCTTTATCTATTCAATAGTATCTTCACCTTTGCATTGTTCATTACTCGGTGCTTGTGCTCTGTAGTCTCTTTTTATATGACCAATCTTGTGACATTTGTAACATACCAAACTTCCATTCATCCAACTCTTGGATTTACCTCTAAAATATGTCCTTATACAATTTTCTCTAATATGACCATATTCTCCACAATAATGATAATTATACTATGTATTGTAATCCCAATTGAATGTGTTACCTTTCCTAGGTGCATTACCTTTCTTTTTTGATGTCCACTTTGGTTTTTCATTGGATCTACATTCTTGTGCTCTATGACCATATTTCTGACAATTATAAATATGTCCTTGAGATCTAGGTGCACTAGGTGAATTAGTAGCCTTTGTCCTGCATTCATGTGCCTGATGTCCATGCTTTTTACAGTTAAAATAATATCCTTTAAATTTTAGCTTAGGATTTGACTTACCATTCTTGCTTCTGCAAATTTTTGCTGTCTGTCCTAGTTTCCCACAATGATGACATGTAGGTTTGTTGTTCTCTAGCTTTGCATTCCTTTGTTCTCCACTCTTTGATGATTCTCCTCCTTCAATGGATGATAGGTGCTCGATATAGCCTATTCCAGAGGTGTCACTGGATCTTCTTGGTAATCTCATCAGTTCCTCAAAATATCTCATAGCTTTATTAGGTTTGTTCATCCTCTCACTGAGTTCCTTTCCAGATCTTAACTCATTCTTCAATTGATTGTTCTCTGATCTCAAATTTTTAATCTCCATGTCTTTCTTGTTTAACTCTCGATTTGAAAGTAGCAATTGATTTACCATGTCCAATTGATTGTTTGTTAGCTTCTTCATATCACATGTCTTTTCATCAAGTCTAGCAGCCATATTTCTCTTATCTTCTTCTGCTATTGTCTTGTCTTCTTTAGCTTTATTTTTATGCTCAATCACTTCACATAGTCTCACTAGTTGGATTTCATTTTCTCTCCTCAGACTTCTGACATCTCCATTCAAAGAATTATTTCTCTCTAATAGATCTGCTATCGGTGCATCACTTTCACTAGAGTTTCCATTATCAAATAAACCTTTAGTGTCTTCTTCTTGATATTGAGTGTCATTTAGTTGGATTACCAATTCTTTCCTTCTCTTTAAGGATTTCTTCAATTCTTCTCTTGCTACTTCAAGCTGGTGTAATGCAAGCTGGATGTCAATCTTCTAATTCTCTATTATCTTTCCCAATTTATAAGCCTCCATCTCCAAGATCTTAACTCTCAAGTGGTTAGACTTTTTATAAGAGAACTTAGCTCTGATACCAATTGTTGGAAGTCTTATTTGGGAAAGTGAGATACTAAGAGGGGGGGTAGGGGGGTGGGTTGAATTAGTTATCCATTAAATCTTTCACTTTGAAACTAATTCAACATATGTATTATTAATATAAACTTCAATGCTGAAATGAATCTAACATGATAATCACATCCATGAAATGAACTACATAGTTCACAAAGATTTGGTAACCCAAAAACCCTTGAAAGGTAAATTGGAGTGGAGATGACACCCACAAATCTTCATTACTGCAACAATAAAGTGTGCCTATTAGGGCTACAAAGTTTTGATCACTTCTAGTGATCTACCCTGTGAGGGGTTTTCCCTGCTAAGAGCTTTTAGACTTATGCAATCTACCTTGACTAAAGGATTGAAAATTCACAACTAAGTAAGAAGTCTGTTAAGAGATTTACAAAGGTCTGTTAGGTCCACTTTGTTATGATTCACTTTCTATAATGTATCGGTACTCGATCCTTTAGTTTTCACTTTAAATGATGATAATAGATCTCCTCTTTCCAATACTTATCTAATCTCAAAATCAAATATTGCTCTATTCTATCCTTCACTACTCTGCTCGGTCACTCTGCTTGATCCATGCATCTGACAATAAAAACACTGCTTCCATTTGCATACTTCAGATCTCCTCTTTGTTCTTTTATTTAGGGTTTTGATGTCACCTTATATAAACGACTGATCAAGCTTCTAGATCAAGATCAATGATCTAGATTCATCACTTATGCCGCTTAAGAATTTTTTTTTTCTTTTGATTGGTTACATTGCTTGCATAGGGATTAATGATTGAAATCATGATGTGTAATAAAATCCTTTATTAACTCAATAATCATTAAGTCATGCATATAAGTCAGCCAGAATGATATGCCTAGGTGTTTGTGCCATTAAAAACATATATACAAAAACTAATTCACTTGGCATATGAAGCCTCTGATGCTCGGTCAAAACTGTTCTCCATATACTGGTGCTTGACACTGACTCTTCTATACAACTCGACATATATGGTGCTCGGTAACTACTGAAGTACTCAGCGACCTCTAAATTTCTCAGAAGTAACTACTACCTGGTACATATACAAAATACAAGTCTTATACATTACTCGACCTTAGTAGAATGGCTCAGTCATAGTGATAATTGACCAACTCTGCCTTGATTATGAGTAAGTGTTAGACACTAATAGAAAACATGACTTGGAGATCAACAAATTGTTGAGTACCAAAGGGGGTTGAAGGTTGAGTGACAAAGGGTGATGAGTGTCAAAGGGTGTTGAGTGTCAAAGGGTTCTAGGTGGCGAAGGGTGCTGGAGGATGTTGAGGATGCTAGAGGGTGCTAAGTGTTCAAAGGGTTCCAGTGGGTATGGAGTGCAAAAGGGTGTTGAAGTTTGAGTGCTAAAGGGTGCCAAGTGCTGAAGGGTGTTGAGAGTAGAAGGGTGAGAAAGGTGATGAAGGGTGAGTTTTGGAGGGTGCCAAGTTCTGAAGGGTGCCAAGGCCTGAGTGTCGAGTGTTGCCAAAGGTTGAGTCCCAAAGGTTTAGCAACAAGTTCTGAGTGTGTTTTCCCATATGAGTGTGTGGGTAGAGTGTTCACTAAGTGTTGTATGTGAACATTTTCATACCGGTGGAAGTCAAAGTGTGGGCGAGGAGATTATCCATAAGGTCATAAGTTGTATGGAGGTGAGCATAGGTGCTATACAAGAGTATTTATATGGAAAATTTGTATTTGGTACATTAAAATAGTATAATGCATAAGTTCGTGCCTATAAATAACTACAAAAGTTGTACCAAGTTGGCCTATATATGACGATTAAGACAAGACATTAATTGATAATCTGAAATATATTTTTTAAAATTTTTTTGTGGCTAATCTCAAAGGGCATAACATGAAATCCATGAACTTTAGAATTCACCCATTATAAAAAGACATAGATCTCAAGATAGTAAATGAATGCATTCATCATGATGTGGACATAGTAGTAAGAAATTGATTAATAATTGGGAAAGTGTGTAAATATGTGTAAACAAAGTCATGATAATGTTGAATATGTAGAAATGTGAGGGTAAAATAAAAAAAGTTAATAAAATTGTAAAAGGAACCAAAATTAACACAAAATGTCCATTTTTTATTATAAAAATTATAACATAAGCATCCAATATATAATTATATTACACGATTTAATTAATTATATATACATAAGTTAAAACATGGATAAAAATATAATTATTTTCCCTTCAAATGGAAAACACAAAGAAACCACTTTCTAGAACTTAAAGATGGTTGTATAATTATATTTTAACAATTTTATTATAAAATAAGTTCAAATTTTTAGAAAGACCAATATCATATTAAAAAGAAACTTTAATCAAACTACGAAAATGTATATAAAAATATTCAAATATATATTTAAATTGCATATAGATATATATATTATTGAAATAAAATATCTCCAATACTTGAAGGGTACCTTAAGTTGAATAATCTTAATAAAAAAAATCATAAATAAAGACACTATCTAATCTAAGCCTCTTAAAAGATTCAATTATATTTAAAATAATAACTAATTTAAAAAATTAACAAACATTGTCAAATGATTAAAATTAAATATTATTTTAGTAAACATATAATCTTTTAAGTAGACTTTAAGAATATTTCTATCTTTTATCGTTAATTTCCTTCGCATATTATTCTAACTTCTTTATTTCCTCTTAATCCATCTAGTGATCCTAGATTTCTATGCCACCTACTTCCTCTCTCTATGACCCTATTTTCTTCTTTTTAGTCCTTTAGTCTCCAACAAATTCATTTCTTCTTCTCTAGCATTTCCCAATCTACAATGGAAGCAACAAATTTATTTCTTGTTAAATATTGCTATAAAAAATACACACAATCGAATATGAAATTAAAGAGAACAAGCATTATCCTTTTATTTTGTATATACAGATTAAAAACTTTTAAAATTCTATTATTATAAAATACCTCTAATAATTAATTAACTAAGATATATACACAATTTCAAAAGATTTAAATTAATTATTAATTTAGTCAAAATTGGATTCTTTTAGAGAGTCGTTGCCCTTCCATCTTATGGACGCGACTAAGCTCCCTATAAAATGTACTATTGACCAAAATTCAAAAATGAGAAAACACAATAGATTTTCACAAAATTTTTAGCATCTCTTCTTCATGATCTACATATTTGTGGTTGAAAATTAGAAAAAACTTGTAAAAAAAATCACTATATTTTCATGAATTTGGAAAAAATAAAGTTTGACATTATTTTTGTCTTTAGTGTGTTTTGTAGGGATCTTAGCCTGTGCCCCTCATATATATAGGTTGAGGGTTCTCTAAAATTGTCCATGTTAGATTGTTAGATTCTATGACATTAGAAATAATCCTAGTCCTTGTAGAAGATTTAGGGCTCCAATGCCTGGTAAGGGTTCCATACAAGTGCTACAACCTCCTAAGGGCAGTCTGCAAGAGATGGAATGATGTGCTAAGATTATCATAGTGAGCCAGTCTGTAAAATAGGTTAAAATTTTAATAAAATTATTCAGCTAAGGCTGTTTACCGATAAAAAAAAATACCGCCAAATCCAAATTACATCATTTACATCATAAGAGGGAGTTGTACCTCTAAAATTTAGAGGAAGATCAACCATTCAATGGAGATCTCTCCAACTACTGGTTGCTGATTTGCCTTTATTATGGGAAAAGAGAGTCAAATTCAAAGATATTTTAGGAAGACAATATCTGTAACTAACATGCCTGCACACCAAAAACTTAAATTAATTAGATGTCAATAAAATTAATTTAAAATAAAATTATAGCTTACAAATAAGGACAAAATTAAAAGCACACACAAACTCAAGTTTATAATTGTAATGAAGAGATATCAACCATTAAGTTTCTCATCAAAAAATCAATAAATTCACCCTTACTCATTTCTTCAAAGAATCAATGGATCAAAATTAAAAAAGATAATTAAGTAATCAATGTTGCAAGTATGATACTAAATTTTGAATGATTCAAGTTGACCTACCATAATTTATCAAATGAGAAAACCTACTCGAGAAAGGAAACCTTGCCTTGATAAATGAAAGTAGTTTTTAAAACTCTTTCATTTTCTCAATATAAGGTGTTTATTACACGACTTAGAGTAGAAATTTATTATTTTTCTTGACTTATTTTATAGCTATACATTTTATAATTTATAATAAGAATAAAGACAAATCCATCTATAGGAAGGAAATTCTACCTATTTATTTCCTTCCCTATTTTTTTAGTTAAATTATGGATGCCCTATCTTATGTGTAGGCATTTCAAAGTAAATATAGTTTATTATAGAATGAAAAATATTTTCTTACTGTTTATCTTCTAAATACAAATAAAAATACATGACTATGATTTTTCATATGATTTTAAGATCATCAATAAATAAATGAAAGAAGATATAATATCCAAAATAGATTATAAGAAGGAATTGTTGTGTGTCATTTCAATATTATAGGTAGATTGGGTCAAAGAAGTTAGATTTAGAGTGGTAAGTATATGTCACCATATAAAATCTCACACAACATTTTCAAAATGAACTGAGAATATTAATTTTTTTTAAAGAAGACTCTCTATTGATAAGTAAAAGGTATTTTCCACAACAAGTCAACTTGTGATATTTCTATTAGGATACAACTGTGCAATTTTTTGAGTCAAAGTCATTGGACCTTTTTTCATAATTAGTGGTTAGAATGAACCTAAATCTAATGATAATGAATGGACAACTTAGCATTCATTGCATATTGGTGATGCTCACAAAGGTGAAGCACTAGGACTTCACGGGAGGTCACCCATCCCAGTACTACTCCAACTTGAGCACACTTAACTATAAAGTTTCCTCCATGGTTAAATGCACTCTTCTTGCAACCCCATTTGCAAAAAATACATCAAGTGTTTTTCCTTATGAACCATTCACTATAAAGCCCCTTAAACTCATCAATTAATAAGTAGGAGATATTTTCCACAAGTCAAATTGTAATATTGCTATCAGGATTCAACTATGTAGAGTTTTGAGTCAAACTCATTGACCCTTCTTTCATGAGTAGTGGTTCATACAAATCTATCTCTCATTAAAATGAATGGAACACTTAGCACTCATTACATCTAGGTGATGCACATAGAGGTGAAGCACTGGGACTTATAGAGAGGTCACTCATCCCAATACTACTCCATCTTGAGTGTGCTAACATACTCTTCTTGTAGCTCCATTTAAAAAACCTTCACCAAGTGTTGTGCCTTATGAACCCTTGTTTCATGAGAAGTGGTTCACACAAAACCATCTCTCAGGATAATGAATAGAACACTTAGCACTCATTGCATCTGGGTTATGCTCATAGAGGTGAAGCACGAGGACTTCCTAGGAGGTCACCCATCCTAGTACTTCTCCATCTTGAGTGCGCTTAACTACAAAGTTTCCTCCATGGTTACACCCACTATGTTTGTAGCCCTATTTGAAAAACATTCAGCAAGTGTTGTACCTAGTGAACTATTCACTATAAATTTGCTTAATCTCATCAATTGATAAGTAGTAGATATCTACCACAACAAGTCAAATTATGATATTGCTATCAGTATTTGACTGTCTAGTTTTTTGAGTCAAACTCATTGAACCTTGTTTCATGAGTAGTGGTTCACTCAAACCCACCTCTCATAATAATGAATGGAACACTTAGCACTCATTGCATCTAAGTTATGCTCACAGAGGTGAAGCACCGAGACTTCTTGGGAGGTCACCCATCCTAGTATTACTCCATCTTGAGCACACTTAACTATGGAGTTTCCTCCATGGTTAAACCTAGTATTCTTACAACCCCATTTGTAAAACCTTCAGCAAGTACTGTACCTTAAAAAACATTCACTAAAAATCCCCTTAAGCTTATCAATTGATAAGTAGGATATATTTTCCACATTAATTCAAATTGTGATATTGCTATAAGGATTTAACTATGTAGTTTTTTGAGTCAAACTCATTGACCCTTGTTTCATGAGTAGTGGTTCACACAATCCCATCTATCATGAGAATGAATGTAACACTTAGCACTCATTGCATCTAGGTGATGGTCACAAAGGTGAAGCACTAGGACTTCCCATGTGCTCACCCATCCTAGTACTACTCCAGCTTGAGCATGCTTAAATACAAAGTTTCTTCCATTTTTAAACTCACTCTTCTTTCAAACCCATTTGAAAAACCTTCATAAAATGTTGTATCTTATGAACCATTCACTAGAAATCCCCTTGATCTCATCAATTGATAAGTAGGAGATATTTTTCACTGCA
Source organism: Chamaecyparis obtusa (assembly GCA_027943335.1). Lineage (NCBI taxonomy): Eukaryota > Viridiplantae > Streptophyta > Pinopsida > Cupressales > Cupressaceae > Chamaecyparis > Chamaecyparis obtusa. The sequence continues at coordinate 771,841 of BSBK01000654.1, forward strand.
AGTCAAATTGTGATATTTCTATTAGGATTAAATTGTGTAGTATTTTGAGTCAAAATCATTGAACCTTGTTTCACGAGTAGTGTTTCACACAAACCCATTTCTTATGATAATAAATGGAACACTTAGCACAAATTACATCTAGGTGATGCTCATAGAGGTCAAGCACTGGGACTTCCCGAGAGGTCACCCATCCCAATAGTACTCCAACTTGAGCGCACTTAACTACAAAGTTTCCTCCATGGTTAAACCCACCATGCTTTCAAACCCATTTGTAAAACCTTCAACAAGTTTTTTTCCTTATGAACCATTCACTAGAAATCCTCTTAAGATCATCAATTGATAAGTACGAGTTATTTTCCATAGAAAATCAAATTGTGATATTCCTATCAGGATTCAACTGTGTAGTATGTATTTATAGTGATATGTATTTATGTATGTATGTAAATATTTACATACACACACATAAAATTTTTAAAGGGTTTGAGTTAATGTTTAAATATTTTCATTAAAAAATTGGCATGCCAAAGAAATAAAGATAAGATAGTTAAGATTTTTGGTATTTTGTAACCTTTGATTTTTCTTAGCTAGTAGAGAGAAGCCTACATGATTTTAAATATAGGTATTCCTAAGTTTAAATGTATAATTTTTATCGTGGTACTAGTAGACAAACTTACCATATGCTCTTTTTTTTGACTTCTACAACCTTTGATTATTCTTAGCCAGTAGTAGGAAGAGGTCTCCACAGTTTTCATCACATGAGTGCCTAAGTTTAAAGGTATATTATTCATCACGGTTTTAGTGGATAGACTTACTATTTGTTCCTATTTTTTTAACTATATATTATCCCTTTATAGAAAGTATAATAGTTTTTTAATAAAAAATATATAAAAATCTACAAGGCACCATAAGAGTTATTATAAATGACCACAATCTTGTATAAATAGTACCAATATTCGAATAAATTTAGCTACATAAATAGCTCATATACTCTTATACCATCTCCAATTATATAAAAAAGTTGCGGTAGTCAAAAAGTTCTTGGAGTACCTATAGTTTCTAATGCAGATAAGTAGTCTCCATGGGTGTTTCAGCTACAAGAGTGGTGGTAAAGAATTTTCTTTCATAATACTTAAAAATTTCACAAAATGCATGTCATTTTATTGATACGATCATTTATACATAAAATAATCAAATACTATACCATGAGTTTAGACTATGGAAAATTATGTGAATCATCAACAATATGTGATTTTTCATGACATAAAATAAAATTAAAAATAGGATGGCTAACACCATATTTAATTTAATTTTGAATTTAGAAATTGTGTTTAATTGAGGTTGAAACCATATAATAAAACTACCTTAAAATAATAAAATAAGAATACAAATCTTTCTCCTATATACCGTGATCTATAATTAATTCTTTAAGATATGGAAAATGTAGCATAGACAATATAGTTATGCCCAATAACAAAAATATATCTAATTTTTCATTTGTCATGTTTAAAGAAGGTTTTTGATCAACAAATACTTTCATAGGTAGTATTACCTAAGCTAGATGAAGAGGAAAGATACATCATATTGTATCTTGAGCTAATTATTTAGAATTAGTTATAGAAGTTAGGAACTAGGTCAATAAAAGAGTACCTCATTAAGTGAAAGAATATACTAGTCAAGATATCACATTGGATGACAATTTTTTTTTTTTGTAAAAGCATTTTAATTAATGTAATTTAAACATAATTCTTATGTGAAGGGGACATGCTATGTCCTTAACCTATAACTTACATAGAGATATGTATAGCCAACTTATAATTAATAGAAACTCTAACTAAGATATATGAGCGTATATCTAGTCTTATATAGGTAGTTAGTTTAGCCTAGATGACATCCATTGTATAAGTATTCTAAATATAGGAAGTATTCATTAGTTTGCTCGAATCATTTTTAGAATTATGTTATTAATTTTTTAAAAGTTTTTCTTCTTGAAAGTGGATGATTATTCTCAAAAGATTTCAAGTATTTGTAACCATATCTTCTATTATATTAATTTTTTTGTACAAGGTATTTATAACTTGACATCTATATTTCCTAATAATAGATGCATTCTAATTCTGATGTAGATACATTCATTTCATACTCAAACTTCAAATACTAATATACTAAATTCTCCTTATTATTTACTTTTTATATGTAGTTGTAATGTACCATTACATTAAAAGTGAATTAATTAAATTAACTAATTAAGTGGTCCCAAATTTAAATAATATCATAAGGACTACTTTAATTAATTAATTTAATCATAAAATAAAGTAATAAAATAATAAATAAATTATGTTGGCGTACAATAAACCTTCTGAAAAATTCTTGAAGGCCTTTATAAGGAGGTGATTAGCATCATAGCGAATCATCATGAAGTTATCTTTTCTTGTGTATTTGTGATTCCATTTAGAATTGAGCTCTTGTTTATAGTTTTAGAGGTCAAAGACCCTCCCTAGTCTTTAATTACAGTTTTGGTGGTTAGAACCACCCTAGTTTTCTTGTTTTAGTCTTCTCATTGGCACAAATTTGCGAAGTCTTCACTAAAAGACTAATTTGATGTAATCTAAGATATATATTTATAATTTTAAACTAAAAATATCTATTCTTAATGATTCATTTGAGTTGATGGCGTGTGCTCTATGTTAATATTTTTCATCAACAATAATATATTTAGCATCTAAGAACCATAGAGTTGAATCATATCAATTGATATTGTTAATTCTCAAAGGGGGCTGAAGGTTTAGTGCCAAAATGTTTCAATTAGAAAAAGGGTGTCAAGTATCAAAGGGTGCCAAAGGTTTCTGAGTGTCGACGGGTGTTGGATGGTACCAAATGCCAAAGGGTGTCGAGTGCTAAAGGGTGTTAGAGGGTATTGAGTATCAAAGGGTGCTAGTGAGTACTGAGTGTCAAGATCCAAAGGGTGATGAAGGTTGAGTATTGAAGGGTATCAAGTATCGAAGGGTTCCAAATGTGCCAAAGGGTGAGCCTTGGAGGGTGTCAAGTGTCAGGTTTTTTCAAAGGTTGAGTGAAAAATTTTGAGTCCAAATGATTGAGTAGTGTGCTCCAAGTTCTAAGCGTTGAGTTCCACGTGAGTTTTTCCATACAGGTGTGTGGATAGAGTTCACACTAAGTGTTTTATGTGAATATTTTCATATTTATGGAAGTCAAAGTATGGTTGAGGATACTTTTTGTAAGGTGTGAATCCATACAAAGGTGAACATAAGTGTTTTAGGGGAGTATTTCTATGGCTAACCTACATTCGGTACATTACAGTGGTATCAAAGCTAGTGATCTTGCCAACCTGTTGGTAAACATTGGATGCACACAAGGATATCCCATTCATTTGATAGGATGGGAAATTCAAGCATGAAGATGATGCCATTATTCCATGAGTTAAAAAGAGGAAAATAATAGCTCAATTAGACATTGGAAGAATCATAACAAAAAATTGGCAAAATATCCTAGCTTTTGGTAGAAGGATAAATAGAAATCATAATGGGAATGATGCTAATTTTGTTAATCAAAGCCCCTACACAACTTACCCATACACACCCAATCATGATAATGTTTCCTCAAAGGATTGAATGATGTAGAGAAAAAGAGCCTACATTCTTGGAGATGCAATATAATTTAGATAAGATTGGTTTAATGTCATATTTTGTGTAGAACTACCCTTTAAGGATTATTGAAAATTATGGATGAGATATTATAAGAACCATGGATATCACAACAATGACATCAAACAAAAGATCCACAAGTCAAACCTATCTACTTTTGATGGGTCTAGAAAGAAGTCAACAAGAGCATGGGTATAAAAAGAAGATACCTACTTCTGGCTCAATTTGATTTTTTAATACATGAAATAATCAAATTTGCATCTATACACTTAGAGGGGATTTCTCAAAAATAGTGGCACCATGGTATGTTCACCCTTGGTCATAATAGAGTCACTTCATATGATGATTTCATAGAAATTATCATTGATATCTTCGATGAGAAGGATCCATAACTCAACTTAAAGGAGTTGGTAAAACTTAAATAGATTGCACTAGTGAACACCTTCATCACAAAATTTTAGAGGCTGTCAGTTCTAGTAACTAACATTTTCTAGAGGAGATTGGTAGTGTTATTCATGGATGGGTTTATGGAACCTCTACAGGGTTGGATCAAGGGCTTCAACCCTAACACACTCACCAAGGAAATCAAGAAGGTATGATACATGGATAACTCATCTTCCAAGAGTCACACACATACTGAGCCACCACTCACACATGAGGAAAAGGACAAGGATCTATTTTAGAAGATGTCATCGATGAACGACACTAGTCATTAGGATTTTGAAGGAAGAAACTCTGTTACACTTGCAAAGATCCTTGGGAATTATGTGATCGTTGTCTTAGAAAGAAAAAGATCCTTCACATTGAGGTCATATGTGATGACACATAATAAAAAACAACTAAGGTGAAAGAGGAAAAGACTAATGATGCAGAGAGGATTTCCACACTTGTGCAAGTGGGAGGTTCCATTTCTACACTTTCTACAACTTTGGGATGTAGTATATTTTGGGTTTATGATATACTTGAGGGGGAGCGAGTCACATAAATACTTGATAGTGGGGCTACACTCAATTTTACTAATTAATCACTTGTCACCAAGAGGGATTTTCACATGGTAGAGCATGAAGGTTTCAAGATTAAGGTTGTTGGAGGAACTTTACTATCATGCAATCATGTGATTCCATAACTTAGCATCACCATGAGAAACTATATAGTAACAAATGACTTTTTTGTTGTAGAGGTAGATGGCATAGATGCAATATTGGGTATCCAATGTGTTGGAGATATTTCTTGTAGATTGTTATTTGACAAACAATGTCTATGACCCTCTATAACCTAGCTCAGAATCTATCAAGAATAGATCTAACTTAATGAGGATAAAGATCCTCCTTCACTTTGAGCTCCACAGAATCAGGTGGGTGTACCTTCTTGATTTACCATTTCTTAGTAAACAATATAGTGGATATGTGTCTTCTTAACATAGATTTAAAATATTTATTGAACAAAACTTGTAAATAAAAGATTTGAGTTAATTTCAAGGATTTTCCTACAACTTTGGAACATGACCAGTGCTAAAATCCTAGGGCACAAAGCCTAAACGAATATACATCCACTACAACATATCACTGAAAAAATTTCAAACCCATGAAAGACCTCCATGCCTTGCACAAAACTTTCAACAATTCATTACAAGATCAATAGATTTATAAATCCTCCCTAAAACCCTCTGAAATAATCCTCAGGACTTATACTTTCCTTGAAAGCAACTTACAACTATTTCACAATCTACCTTATAGATTAATGAACCATAAATGCATTACAATCCTAATTCATAAGAAATCAAAGGAAACATACAAAGACAATCAAGCACTAAAAAGAGGCTTAAAATTGTATTTTCATTAATATATCTAGCTTTAGTACATTCAAAAAGAACTAAGTACACTCCAAAAAATAACAAAAGGTCTCAGACCAGAGTTGTATTCTTTTCTAATATTTTCAAGACCCCCCTACAATAGTTATAACTTGAATATATATCAATATAAATCTTGGAATCCTATTATGAATCAAGATGCAACAAGCTACAAACTACTAGGATGACAAAAGCAGTTACAAGAAGAAACATCATTTTCACAGAAAGGTATGCTAGAACCACTACGTTTGAACAAGCTTGCAGTAACCTCGTATGTCAACATCATGGCACCTTTGTCTAGGAATATTCAAGACAACTTAAAATGATTATATTGAATGGTCTTAGCCTCTTTCAGATAACTTCCCTCCCTATGCTCAATGATTACGTACTATGTGTCCCTCACTCTTCTATCTCTGACTGTGAGTCGTCAACAACTGGCTTTCTTTTCCTTTTCTTTAGGATGGTATCCCACTTTTCTACCTCTTCATTTGAAGGCCAATCAAAGGAATTGATCTCGTTCAATTTCTTGACTGCCTTGTCCCACTTGGAGTCTGCTACAACCTTGACATCTGCTATGTACTTCACAAAACCCATCTCAACCTTGAACATGACATCAAGTACATTATTGAAAGCCACCATGTCCAAGGCATCATCTACATCCAAAAAGAACTCTTTCTTTTCCATCCTAGCATCAGACTCCCCACTCCAAACACTTATTTCTTTTAAGCTTGAGTCATCATAAAAAATAGGGGGCACAAAAGGGTTGTAGTTGGAAACAAACACACCTAGTTTTGCTTTTATCAAATTTTCTTCACCTTTTAAAAATGAAAGGGATGCAATGATTGCATCAACCATTTCCCTAGTGTCAGTGATAGTCTCTGGAAAATCAGTCCTATATTGCTGTACTACTTCTAACTTGTCAAAGAGGGCTGCCCTACCTGACCAAATGGTGAAAAGTGGCTCTAAAGTAGCCAGTGCATCAATGACCTCCTTTTCCAACCTCTGTAGAGTGATGTGTGAATTATGCACAAGATCAAAATTTTCCTTAATTGCTTGTAGCCTATGATGCAAAATATTCATCAATGCTGTAAGTACAACTTCATTTTTTCTATCATTTGATGCTTCCTGCCCCTGTGGCTAGTCTATCTACATTGGTTGCACATTTGTAGGGACCTCTACAACAACAACTAGATCAATTTTTGCATCAAATGATGCATCTTTCATCTCTTTATGCTATACTAATTTACTCAACTCTTTGATATTGTCCTTTGCTGCATCTAATTTCTCCTGAGTATGAGCACAATTTATAATTAATTCTTCATATTTCTTGGCTATTGCAGTCAGATGATGCTAGGTCTCTATGTACCTTTTAGAAATCTAATCTATTTTAACCAGGTTCAAGAATGAAAGTTTCTACAGAGCTGAGGAAACCTCAATATCCCCTGTATTCTCTAAGTTCTAAATAATCCTATCATCTCTCTTATCCTACTGAATATTGACCACATGAGGATTTTGGACAAAAGGAGATAACTGCCACAATGCAAAGGTCTTTGATTTAGGATCAAAGCCCGATCCTCTTATTATGTCTCCAATCTCTACTTCAGTTCTGAATAAAGGATGTTGTTGTTTTCCTGATTTGATCAATCACAAAAGATAATTGTAAATCCCAATTTGGTAGAAACAACATGCCACTCCTCTTTACCATCTCCCTAGCTTGGTATTCAGAAATTTTTTCTGATTCTGGATCATATTCTTAAAGAGCCTTGACAATTTTCTCTTTCTTTTCCTCTTCATCACCTTCAAAGGTGAGACTAGACTTGAGCTCTTTCTCCTTAAGCTTGTATAATAAGCTCTTGAATTATGGGGTCTTGATGAACTGGTCATCCTTCATGAATTCCTAGGCTTCTAGTACCTGTTCATTTGGCCTTAAGGCCACTGTCAACTCTATTTCTGATACTTTTTCCTTCTCAAAAGGAATATTTTCCAATTTCTTCTTGATGCTCTCAAAATATGGACCATGTCCTGGAACTAGAGCACTAGCTCTACTCTTCAACACTTTCTTCTCAGCTCTTATTTTCTCTACATCTACCATGGGGTCATGAGAAGCTGACTCTTATTTTCTACTGTCAACCTCTTGATTAGAGTCAATGTTAATTGCAGCTTCCTATAGGACAACTTCCTTTAGCATCTAAGCCATCAATTTCTCATAAGCATTTATCATCTTATCAAATCTATCCAAATATGGGGTTTTAGAAAAAAATCCAAAAAAAGACTGATCCATTTCTTTTAACTCCTCTACCCTTACCAAATCTTGCCACTTTCGAGACCTTTTTGAAATCTCATCTACATTGATCATGTTCTTGATCAAGTCCTTATACTCCATAGGTTCATGTTATTTTACCTTTTAGAAGAAAGGTATCATCTCCTTGCACGTCTTCTTGATGAAACCCTCTGAGTCACAATACTTGGCTATAGCACAAGGCATCCTAAAATACCTCAGGAAATCATTAATTTGGTCAAGGGCCTTCTTTTATATAGTAAAGTAATGGACACCCCACAACCTAGGTAGGAAGGTTCCTCTATTATGCCTCTCTAAGAGGTCTTTATTAGCTAAGGTTAGTTTCCATATGAATTCTAACCAAACAATTGTTGATGGTACTATTCTTGGTAAAATATGGGGCAACTGAGGGCACCCATAGACCCTGATTATGGTAACATTATCAAAATAAAAGAAATCCCCCTATTGTACATGAAAGGGAAGTTATCTAGGAACTATGTAGGCTCGAGTATTCTTCTTACTCCCCCTATTAATCTTTCAATTGGGGTCCCTAGCATGGTATATAACGGCCGCACTATCTAATTTTGAAAATAACTAAAATTTGACAAGAGGGAAGAACTATCCCAAAACTGGGTCCATCTTTGCATAGGTTGAAGGAAATAAAATTCATACCTGTATAATTTGAGCTCATCATCCATATCCTCATAGTTGTAGAAGAGGATTAGGTGCATTAACAAAAAGTAATGCTTGAACCTAATTTCTAAGGGTTGCTTAGTAGCAACAATTTTCTTCAAACCCTCATGAAGCTCACTGACTATCCACCTGACGTAGTTGTAGTCCTTGTTGACATGTAGATTTTGAATGTCCATGGACATTTGAAGTAGGTCTGTAGTGATTGTTCTATCATCTTCAATCCCCAACACTTTGCAATATCCATAGACGGTGCACTGGAAGAAATGGCGAAACTTGGTTAGATCATAGGGTGGCATCAAATCCTCTCGTATGATTACCCTTCTACCATCTTCCCTTGGAATGAAATTCAATATGATATTCTTCTTTATGAATTTTTGGAGCTTTTCAAAGTATTTATTCCCCTTATCTAGCTCAATCTCAGTGCACATTGCACCATTAATGTCAAAGGCCTCCACAATGCTGGCTCAATCAGTTCTCACCAACTCAGACATGTCCTTCATCCTTATTACTCCCGTGAAAATATCATACTTTGTAGAAAACTCCCTCAGCAAGTCGATGTCCATATACACATCTAGGCATATCAACTTTCCTAGACCTAACTCCCATGGATTTGAAATAGGGACCTCCTTAACTCTATTTTCCCAGAAGAAGTGGAAAAGAGAGGCTCCAGTCATGCCAGGAGTGTCTACATTTTTGCACTGGCCCCATGCATCACACCTCTAGAACTCATTGGAAATGTTTGAATTTGAGCATACGGGGAGCATCTTGATGAATTCATCAGAAAGTATGCTACCCTTCTCCTTCTTGGTAAGTGATCTAGTAGTTGTTTGATTGATCTTTTAATCATTTCTAAAACTTGCAACTTAGAAAACTTCAACTATTACTTGAATGCAGGCTCTGCAATCAAATCTCGGCACACACAAAATTTGAAAAATCTCAAAAGGAAAGGTACTTGGCAATCAATAACACACATTATTTTATAGCTTCTCAAGCCATTTTCATGCCATCACCTCAGTGTACTATCATCATCATCATGCAATCTTCATAACAATCTATGCTTCATAAATTCTTACCGAGTTGACACACTATAATAACTTTGGCTTTTTTGTCATAGTTTCAGACCATAATTGTGCATTTCAATGGATAGCTATAGGTGTTAATCAGTGATTCACTAAATCAATTCACTTTTCTTCACTTTATGCATATATCTTTCCAAATCACTAACACCCTTTAACAAACTTCATAAACTGTAATGAGTTGGTGACTAAGCCTCAAAAAATACACTCGCCAATTCATAGACACTTCTTACTAACCGCCATATATCTCTGCGAGCTGGAAACCAAAGGAAAATCATTTAACGTTTAACCTTCTTTACCAAATATTTATCATTTTTCATTACCACTCAAAACTCCCACGAGTTTGTGACCAAACCATTTCCTCTAACACTTTTTCTTCACTCGCAGGCTTGGTGATAGTTTCCTTTAACCGTCCAAAGGCCTCGTGAGATGGCAATAAAATCATTCATTCCCTTATGAATAGCTACCACTTGTCATTCAGGAATGATCTCGCAAAGGATAAAAAGTATCTAACTTTGGTTAGTGGTATCACACCTACCATCTGATCAAATTAATCTTCTTGACATGTATCTTTTCCTTTAGCCCCAGCCAGGTCCCACCAACAGCTACGTGTCACACAGGTGCAATGCCTTGAAGGGTAAACTCTTCACATCTTCTAATTGTGGGATCATGCCCACCGTAGATCTAATCCTATTGTTATGCTGCAAGAGGGACACTTGGCACAACCTTGTTAAATCACAGAGAAAACACTTTAGTCATCAAAAGAAACTATGAGTTAGTAGTTGATATAAAAAATTCACACTTGCTAGGTCGCTATGGATTTCACCAGCTGCTAAATAGGTCTACAAGTTGGCGACCAAAGGATAAACATAAGTTGTTGCTGGGTCACCATGGTTAGTGAAATGACGCAGTCATAGTCAGAGAATCCCCATAGGAGATGTCCAAACATGAAGCGAACAAAGTCACACAATGAAAAACACATAACACAAAAATCTCAGACAAGAAATTAACTTTTATTCATGAATAACCGAGCTTACAAGCAATATGCTAGGCTAGAAGGCCTTCTCAATTATGACCAATCACATCATAAAGTATCACAAGATCAATACTGATCCAAATCTTCCTAGCTAGGCCAGATCTGTAACAACAACAACCACTAGTTGGACTACAAAGGCAGATCTAAACTTGAGCTTGCAAGCCTCCAAGGAATCTCATTGTTCCAAACAATACTAGCTCTACTACACTTAGAATAACTGACTAAATTATGCTCTCAAATCAGAATATCATTTGCTACCACCTTTCTATCTCCTCCTCCCTTAAACACTACCCATACCTTCCTTATATACTACTCAGCCACAAGTCGGCTTTACAACAATAATTTATTACAAAACATCAGTCGGCTTCAACATAGCCTTTAAAAATATATTTCTTCATGTCAACCTTCAAATGGTCATCATACCCACATAGAAGAATTCAACGCACCAGATTTAGGTCCCCACAAGTCAATGATCAATCCATAACTTGAGGAGCATGACCCAAATTAAATGCACTAGTCAGCCAAGCTGATTCATCCAAACAAACTAGTCGGTCAGCAAGAGCACCGAGGACCAGTACCAATCGGTAACATAACACTAAGACCCAGTCAGTAACCGAGAACAAAACTTGTCAACTGAGAAACCAACACACCGAGATCCAGTCAGTAATCAAACACCAAACTCTTCAACCTAGAAAATAGAATACTGAGTCATCGAGTTCAGCAATGAAGCTAAGAAGACTCCTAACCGAGAACAACCACTACGTGACCACCAACCACCGAGCTCCATCGGTGAAGCCAAACAATCTTACAACCGAGAACTAACAAAGAGATCGATAATCTCAGGTCTCCAACTGAGATACAAAAAAATCCAAAACCAAACATAAACATATTTTTGGTTGATATAGGATTGCCAACTACCAAAGGATGCTCCTACACCAAACATCCTAGGTACAAAAAAAGATGTTCTCAGTAGCTCAACAAACATCTTTTAGGATTCAACACATAAATCCTAAACTGGTTCTTGATATACATGCCTTCCGAGTCCTCAACACATTTTCCTCGATTCTACTTCTAATTTCTTTTCCTCTTTAAATCCTTCCTCAGTATGCTACATGTTTATCTTCCATTCTAATCACCAATCCTTTCAGAATCCTTCAATTCACTCTTCCTACCAAAGCTCAGGTTCCTCTTGTAATACTCCAAAATTGGCACCTTACAATTCTAATCAATTTTGGTGCATTTCTTCAAATTCCTACATCTTCAAAGTCCTATTGTACTAGGCAATTCTATCTCCTAATTGACTTTATTTGACTTGGTGTCAAATGCAAAAAAACCTAAATTTGCATTAATCATCCACTATATTTAATTCCTAAATATTCAACTTTTATTGGCTAAATAATCCCTATGATTAATTAATTTAATTCTAAAGTCCTTGTGCTTTTTATTAAATTAATTCCACCCCCTTTAGCTAATACACATCAAAGGAATTAATAATTCTTTAATTCTCTCAATGAAATATCCCACTTGAATTTAATTATTCAAAATTATTCGAAGAGTCACCCATATGTGGCAATATTTCATTTATTTTATTAAAGAAATCCTTCAATTTGTCTCACCTTCTTCACTGGAGATGAAGAGTCAACCGTTTCTTTCCAAGAAACTCTTCATCCTTCACCTGGGCTCTTCTATATTATGAACCTTTTTTTCCCATTTGGGAGGCAATTTTAGAGTACCAAAACTATAGAAAATTGTTGTCTCAATTTTCTCATGCTTTCAAGCTTTTCATTGCATATTTAGAATAATTTCCATTTCTAGTATAATTGCATTCTCATCTTTAATATAGTTTTCTTATCAAGTTCTTAGTCTAATTCTCATTGCATTTTTCAAGCTTTTTTAGATTAAATTTGCATTCTCATATTTCTTTCAAGTTCATAGTTTAATTTGCATTCTCATTCCTAGCTTAAATTCAATTGAATTCATGCTTAGCTTTGAAAATCCTCCATTTTAGTGATTGGTCTATGGTTGTTGGGCTCTCGTTCTAAGAGTAATTCAAACACCCCACCTAAATAGGAGGTGACAGGTCGATTCAATCGATATTGCGAAGTGAATAATTCATATTCATTTTCATAATTCATTCATTGAGAAATGACTATGTCGAGTCTATGGCTGAATTAGAGGTCAACATTCAGACATAAACAATTTTGGCACCACAATGGGGCAGAAAATTGAGTTCTAGCCTCATTAATCTCAAACTTTTTTTGAAAATTCTGCACTTTGTCGTACGTTCGTACTTCACTGTGTACGGAATCTCACGCGAGTTTTTTGAGTGTGCCGCGGGAAGTTGTGCTTTCATTAGCACTTTCTCACATGAGAAAAGGACTATCTCGCGTAGGACCCTACATTTCATCACGTAGAGCCAGGCAATTGCTTGCGTGAAGCTTGCCATCAGAATTTGAAATTTTCCAGTTTTATGTACTATTTTGTTGCTTTTTTTTTTTCTAACATTGTTATTTTCATATCTCTGTTTTCTACCACATCATAACAGTGGGCTGCAGGACGCTTGACCAAGATATAAAACTTGCTAATGGTTTGTTTGCAGGATGGTTGTCAAAGACTATTTTAAAATGTTGTGCTTGTTTACTGTTTTTACTCACATAGTATAACTAGGGCCTTATTAAAGTTTCTTAAGGGTCTTGATAGAAGGATAGGGTAATAGGCTCTTCATTACATGGAAGTGATGCCCATGGATGAATCAAAGACTCAAATTTTGCTAGCATGATAGATACCTAGGGAAGTAAGGAAAGGTAGTGAATCTTTAGCATGTTTACTTGTTAGGGGATTATGCTCTTCTCTCTTTGAGAGAACTAGGATCCCAAAAGCTTGTGGATTGGTTAAGGAGGAACTAGCTCATTGATAGACATGTCTTGTGTGTTTGGGTAAGGTGAAGAGGTAGAGAAGTATGCTCTTCTCTTTTTGAGAGAATCATAAAATCTGACCCTTGGATCTAAGCCAAAGTCCGTGTCACCTTTAGAGGGCCTGCCAAAAATTGAACCTCTGGGAACGACCCAAGTGAGTACACACCTATTGCCAGTGATTCAACCTCACTATAATAAAGAAATATTTGTTGAGTCTAAAGACTCCAAAGCCATGTTAACTTCTTTCTCTTGATTTCAACTATCATCTTGAGAAATCCCTGTTTGTTGTACTGAGCGGCACCGCTCCTAGCCCTGCTTGCGGGAGTGTATGACTTTTAGGTGTCGGTGTGGCTGCGAGGCCTCAACCCTGTATCAAGGGCATCAAAGTTTAGTGTGAAAAAAATCCCACTAAACACTTTATTAGTTAGTTACCTACCCAGATCACCTCTGAAAGGAGACATAATCTTTGTGTAGGGAGGGGGAAGAATCTCTCCCCTAGATTCTCACCATAGGCATGCACCTGGATGTTTGAAGGTGGTATATGAAAATGGCCCCTGCTTCAAGGGTAACCTTTGAAAATATATTATTGAGTCCTTGGAAACACCAAAAACACGGGCACCCTCTAGGGGGTGACATGGCTGTGTGAGGTGAATGCATGCACATAAGTTGTGAGGCACGGATTTCATCTTCTCTACCATTTTCTTTATAGGGATAACTAAGTGATTGTTTTGAGTCTTAAACTATCCATCATGATTAAACAAAGACTCCCATGATTCTGCCAAGTTGCTTTGTCCTTGGTAGAACTATTTGCGATTACTTCTTGCATCACCATTGCTTGATCTAAAACTTCATGCTTGTAAATGATTGCTTGCAACATTCAAATTGAGATTGCTAATTCAAACTGTCCTAAAAATGTCCGAGAACTAGAAATTCTATTAGAGAACAATCCACGCTATGTCTCAAAATCTGACTTTTATCTCAAAAATTATGTCGATCTGTCAAACCCTGGCCTTTTCCCACGCGAGATTTCAAAACCTGTGTATTTCCTCGCGCGAGATTTCATTTTCTCGCGCATAGTTTGGCATTTCCTCATGGAAACCAACACTTTCTCATGTGAGGCTGTACCTTGATTTCCAAAACAATGAGCTATTTCCCGTTGACTGGTCAACTTTTTGCTTAATCTAATTTTTGCCTGGGGTCTGTTTGCCTATTCTCCTATTGTCCACTACCTAAAACTGAGTGTCTTGAGCTATGAACCGAATGATTACTACTTAAACTTGTATTGTCTCTCTATTATTTGTCCTATCTTATTGTGCTTTTGTACCTTGTGACGTGATAGTCACATCTCAGCTGTTCTAGCCATACTCTCGACAATTTGTGTCGGGTGCATTTCACATCTTGGCTGTTCTAGCCTCACTCTCCTTTTTCGCTATCCTAGAGATAGAGTTCTAGAATAATCCCAAGTCCTCTCTCGTTACATTTTTGTCTATGCCTGTTACGACTAGAAGCGGCAACATATTCCCCATCTGTGGTATCAGAAAAGGTAGAGGTAGATCTCGTAATCAAGGAAGAGGTCATTTTGATCCCATTATCCAATCTGAGTGTTGTGAGGAATCCTCAAGTTCCTCTTCGTTGAGTACATTGAAAGACAACTAGTCTCAATCCTCATCTCCAGTATTCCAGGAGTGTTATAATCCATTGTTTCAAGTACAACTTGACTTATTGTTTCAAGAATAGAACAACCCATTGTCTCGTAACTTTGGAAGGCCACTTCCTCAGATTAGCCCTATTAGCCTTATTGAACCTATCGACCCTTTTGAACCTATCGACCCTTTCGATCCTATTAAAACAGTAAAGGTTACCTTAGCTGCAGCCTTTTGGCATCATTCGTATCATTTTACTAAATTTGCGCATGCTACACAATTCCACACTGACAAGATGGGAGATCCATTCAACTTCCAAGAGGGCGAATACAAGAAAACTCATGAGCAATCTCAAAACAACCAGGGTCCTGGTCCCAAAATGATCAACGTTATGATCAATCCCAAAATGATCAAAATCAACACCAATCTCAAAGCAAATCTCAAGTTGACCAACAACCATATCACTATCGTCCTCCTCCACATGACTAGAATCAAGATCAAGTCCCAAGCCTTTATGAGAGTCTTGGTAATGATGATGAGATGATAACCCAAAATGACATAGATGCTACAAAAGCCAACAAGAGTCTTATCAAGATGATGGAGATCCTCCTTCTAGAAGAGAAGGAGAAATACTTTCTTGAGCTAGCCAAACAAGGGGCCAAATTACCCCTAGACTACCAAGTCGAGATGCTTGTGGCCAAAGATGAAGAAACTAAGACCGCTAAGTTGCAAAAGATGATCCAAGACATGCAAGACCAAATTAGCCAACTTGCGAAGGATAAGGATAAACCAGTATAATAATTCATAATGGAAAGCATTTTTCCTTTCCCTTTTGATAAGAGTCTTCACATGCCACCTTTTCCCAAAGGTGTAGAGTTACCTAAATACGACGAATACTGATCCCTAGGATCACTTGAGGGATTTTGGCACTCTATCTATGGAATTTATACATGATTAGATGTATCTTATGCACCTCTTTCCTCATAGCTTGGGTAGACCAGCTATGGAGTGGTTTTCTCGATTACCCACTAGAATCAAATATTTTGACGAGATTGCTAATCTATTTATCCAACATTATTCCCACAATATCCATCATCCAGTCAATATCCAAGATCTTTGTAATATGAAGCAATGACAAGGGGAGCATTTCTTGGCATTTCTCCAAAGATGGAGACAACTATGTACAAAGTATCCTTGCAAACTACCAGAGTCTGAAAGGCTCAACATCTTTTTGGATAATCTTGTCCCAGATTTTGGATATCAAGTAAAATTACAAGGTCCCCTAACCTTCGATAGCATGATTAAGCAAGCTGTGCGAATAGAAGTAGTTATGATCAGGAAAGGAGAGTTGACTTTGAAAAAGGATAACAAACAAGGGTCTTCTACCTCAAACAAAGATAAAGGGAAGTTTTTCAACAAGAATAGAGATGTTGTGAATAATGGAGTGGTTGACAATGTGACCCCGAAGCTTGTGAAATCTATTTTCAATATTACCTCTAGTATACAAGCGGTCAAGGCTACTAAAAAGGCTACAATGGACACTTAGCAGCCTTCGAGATTCACTAAAAACAAGCCTTGGGCATCTTGACCCAAGCGTGAGTTAAAATCCTTAGGATAACCCCTTGATGTGGTTTATAAGACTCTTGTACAAAACTAGATACTCGCTCCTTTGGAAAAGCGTCTCTATGATCCGCAACCACAACCTCATTGGTGGAATGAAAATGCATACTGTGATTATCACCAAAATAAGGGTCATAAAACTTCTACTTGTCTCCAACTACACCATAAGGTCCAAGATTTGATTGACAACGGTGACATTTTTGTGGACAACCATAACAAGAATTTAGATCATCAGGCATTTAAAGATCCCTTTCCTCCTCACGAGAATGGTGAATCTTCCAAGACTAAGAATACCAATGCCAAGGTTAACTACACATACACTACCAATGACAATGTCATCAACATGATTGAACCTGTTGAGGTTGACTATTGTGATGTGATTACTATCAAGGGGAGTGAAGATGATCCTAAGCCTAAGACTCTATTTGTCTTGCGAGGCCCCAGGTCTCATTCTTCCAAACCTGAATCATATCAGGATTGCGCAAATGTTGTTACTTGCTCTCATGTGAAAATCACCATTAAGGGTCCCGACCCTTCTACATCTTCTCCGAAGCAACCTACGGATAAAAATGTCATTGGCCCTGCCAACAAAAATTTGAAATTAGTCCCTACGTCTAGCACAACTAATTATAGCATTCTAGACCAGCTACAATGTACCAATGCTTAGATCACTATCTTTGAGCTATTGAAGATCTTGCCTTCTCATAGGTAGATTATGGATAAAGCCCTCACCGAGGCAAATGTCCCAAAAGATTTGGATCTTGATTGGTTTCAATCCATGTGGGTCACCTGACCTCACCACATTATTATCTTTCTCTGAAGAAGATGACCATTCGCTGAGCCATCCACACAATGATCCTTTGCATATAGAAGTCATGATAGGTCCAAAGCATGTCCACTGCGTCCTCATTGACAATGGTGCTGGCGTCAACATTTGCTCTGCTAAACTACTCACCCAATTAGGCTATGATGAAGATTGCATAGATGCCCACAAGAAAATCACCATTAAGGCATATGATGAAGAGGAACGCAAATCCAAAGGTCTGGTCATGCTTCCAATCTGAGTTAGACGTGTTGAAAGAGATGTCATTTGTCAAGTTTTGGATATTCCTCTTGCATATAACATACTGTTGGGTAGACCATGGATCCATGAAATGCAAGTGGTTCCATCCACATATCACCAATGTATCAAGTTCCCATTCCATGGAGCAGAAGTGACAGTACCCACCAATACCAACTATTCTTGCAACACACTCACACAATTGGCAGACAGTCTAGTCCCACCTAATAGAGAGTCCACTGAATTCTATGATGTCAAACTCAAAGAAATGGAACAAACCCTGAAACTCAAAGATACAGGCATGGGAGGGTATCAAATTGAACCTGTGTTATCATTAGCAGCTCTACCTCTATCTCTGTGTTCCTATGGGAGACCCTTTGAGAACAACAAACCTTCTTCTTGTTCTCCCCAAATAGTCTATGATGGTGCCTTTCTCAAGGCCACAATGCCATTAGAAGATGAGGATGAGGAAAGAGCTGTTATAGCTTGGCTCTACAAAGGAAAGGAAACATCGGAACAAACCACTCCTACTCATGACTTAGAACAAGAACCATATAGTGAAGCCTTCAAAATCATGAAGTGCTTTGGTTATAAAGGGAGTGACTGATAATGGTTTGCTTGAACCAATTGAAGCCACAAGTCATCGCACCAAGGACACCATAGGTCTAGGCTTCAAGAAAATCCCGTTTCATTTAGGGATTAACAAGTTTGTACCAGAGCCAAAACCAGAACCAGAATTCCAGCCAGAATCTAAAGACACTACCACAGTTGCGAATCCAGAGGATAGCTCTGACGAGGATATCTTTCCTATCCTATTCCTTTGGATCTTGCTGCATTGTTTGAAGAGCCAGATGATCCTATTATACTTGTCCATCTGGTAGAGATCGATAGTGATTCTGATGACACCGTTTCAGTGCATCAAATCACATATGACCAATGGAGAACAATGCAAAATGACAATCCTAGTTTTCAGGGTGAACGATACATACCACCACATTTCCAAAAGTGGTTTGAACAAGATCAAATTTAGCAAACCATCAATACTGGGTATATGCACAAAGATGGGGGATCAAAAAGATGCCACTTTTCTTTTTGGTCCCCCATCACGCATAGTGTGTATGCACTAAAGGGCGTGTGCCCTATAGGCAACATGCCCTATGGCTTGGGAAATCCAAAACAAAGCATGTGCACCAAATAGGGTGTATGCACTTTGTAAAACCACAAAATTTCCATCCCCGTGCACCCTATGCAAAACCACAAAAGTGTAATCCATATTCTTACATAGCGCGTGCGCCCTATGAAAAACTAGAAAGATAGAGAGATAAGGGATAGAGAGAGGGTGATAAGGAGAGAGAGAGAGAGAGAGAGAGAGAGAGAGAGAGAGAGAGAGAGAGAGAGAGAGAGAGATGTTTGTGTGTGTATGTGTGTGCAAGGATGGCATACTCGTCTGTGTTTGCATAATACAATTGGACGACCAAAAAAAGAGAGAGAGATAAGGGATAGAGAGAGGGTGATAGGGAGAGAGAGAGAGAGAGAGAGAGAGAGAGAGAGAGAGAGAGAGAGATGTTTGTGTGTGTATGTGTGTGCAAGGATGGCATACTCGCCTGTGTTTGCATAATACAATTGAACGACCAAAAAAAGAGAGAGAGATAAGGGATAGAGAGAGGGTGATAGGGGGAGAGAGAGAGAGAGAGAGAGAGAGAGAGAGAGATGTTTGTGTGTGTATGTGTGTGCAAGGATGGAATAATCACCTGTGTTTGCATAATACAATCGCATGACCAAAAACTCATTTTCCACTTCAGGGGCGGAAGGATTTATACAAATATAAAATTTAAGTATAAGTTTATTTAATTTCTTATACTTTAAGTGATATTTGTATAAATTATAAAATATAATACTTTCAGGATGTTTGAAATAGGTTCCAGCTTCATAGGAGTTAAGATGCAGATTCTAGATTTTGGGGGTTTTCAAAAAATTCCAGACTTAGCCAAATTTCAGGATTCAACAAGCCTTCAGTAGGGTTACCTCCCATAATCTATCATGGATTTCTAAGGTCAAACTAAACCTGGCAAAAGGATTCACAAAGGGTTTTAACTCATTTTATCACAAATCACTTGGTTTCGACCCCATCTCTACGACAGACTTAGCTTAGGTCTTGCCCAAATCCCAGACACACATGAATTCCCAATAGGCCAAAATCACTCAAACCTCATTTGTCGGACCTAGGGACTTGAAAAAAGCCACCAACAAAGACTACCTAAGACCTAGTTATGAAGACTTTGACATTTGGCATTGATTAATGATCAAGCATCATAGATTCATACTAGTATTGTAGAAACTGTTTACTATTTTGCTTCCAGTCATCAACATTCCACATGAGAATATGATTTTGTACCCACTTTGCATTTATATATATCTAAACTTAGCTTGTTTCTTTTGTTTTCTCATTAATTAACTCTTTGGATGCATCTTCTCATAGAATTTTGCAAAAAAAATGCATTTTTTAATTAAATTTTATGCTAATTTTAAGTTCCCAAGTTTTTTGCCGAGTTTTTCCAAAAAATGGCCGAGTTTTCCCAAGTAATCTTTTTTAGGGCTTGTCGAGTTTTGGCCAAGTGAGAATATTCCATTCTTGTGTGTGTGTGTATGTGTGTGTTAGAGAGAGAGAGTAGGAAGGTGGCAAAGAGCATATGTGTGTGTGAGAGAGAGAGAGGGGGTGAAAGAGGGTAATATGGGAAAATATAGGGTACGAAGGTGGAGAGAGAGAGAGAGAGAGAGAGAGAGAGAGAGAGAGAGCTCTTTCATCACCCTCTCTCTCTCTCTCTCCCCCTTATCTCCTCTATCTCTTTCATCTCTCTCTCTCTCCACCTTCATACCCTATATTTTCCCTTATTATCCTCTTTCACCCCCTCTCTCTCTCTCTCTCACACACAAACACACATATGCTCTTTGCCACCTTCCTACCCCCCTCTCTCTCTATCTCTCTCTCTCTCTCTCTCTCTCCACCTTTTTACCCTCTATATTTTCCCTTATTACCCTCTTTCACCCCCCTGCTCTCTCTCTCTCTCTCTTTGACTATTTCTCATCACTATTTAAATCTATGACTTAAATAGGTTGCATGCCCTATGGAAGTCATAGATTTTAATAGTGCGCATGCCCTATAGGGTGCACACCCTATTGAAATCTATGACTTTCATAGGGTGCATGCCCTATGAAAGTCATAGATTTAAATAGTGTGCTCGCCCTATAGGACATTCACGCTTTGCAAGGCATTGGAATTTACCAATCCTAAGGCTTGGATTTTCCTTGGAGATCTAACCCAAAGGCTTGGACAATTGAAATAGGACTGAGACGTGTTTTCCAGTAGACATACAAAAAAATGACATCTTTTTTTGTGTGTTCCTCATCAGGTTTACTCGTGCCTCAAGAATGTAAAAATTAGACGATGTGATATTGCAGATCTCTCTGTTAGCTATCTAAGCATATAATTTATTTTGAATTATGATTATGTTAAGTTTTTCAACTCTAATTTCTTTTGTGTGTATGTCTATTTTTTGTAAAAATACAACATGCAGTATTTTGGGCATAGATTTTGGCTTGTTCATCGAATTTTGCAACAAGTTACATTTTTAGAAACTAAAATCCATTCTACACACTTTAAAAAAAAAAGAAAATTTGATTTTCGATTAGTTTTAAATGATTTCTAGGGGGAACACACAGAAATTTCATGTTTTTAGGATGTGTGCACTTCATAAATTCATCAAAAATTATACATTCATCAAAAAATTACCAAAAAATTCCAGGATGAACTATGTGGTGTTAGCTAACTTCTCATCCGAGCGAGTAAAAAAATTCAAAAAAAAGTTAACATTTTAGGGGGAGCACACCGGACGCTATGTTATGTTTTTTGACAAAAAATAGAAACACTTTTTGTGCTCCCCCTTTTTGAGGGCCTTAATCTGAACCATTTTCAAAATAATTTAGTAGTTTAGGAACTAGATTCAGAGTATTACAAATCTTGTTTTTGTCGCATCTTAAAATTTTGAGTCTAGCTATCTTCAATTTCTTGTTGAAGTTCAGAGTTTGCTGATTTCAAGAAAAAAGTGGCATCTTATACCCCCTTTTTGGTCCCCCATCTTTGTGCACTTACCCTACTACAAGAGATGAAAATGAGTCAGATGGTACATCAAGTGTTGATGGAATTCCCATATCAAGCATCACTGATTCACATGAGTATGAGTTTGATTCTCTGTCTGATGCAACTTTTGATAAAGATATAGATGTTGTTCATGTGTATGAAAACCTTTTCAAAGTAGGTGAAGGGTCTAGTGTTAGGACAACCGAGTGTGATTCCATTGATGCTAACGTTCCCTCTACTTCTGCTATGAGGACTCGAGAGGAATTGAACACACCTTTGGATGAGATCGCTCTAGGTCTTGACTTACTCATCCATACTTTTGATGGCTATATTGTGAACGCACTTGAACCCGCCACTTCTCTTTCACTCCAAAATCCTGAACTCATTGACTGGAACTCTCTCTCTCCATCTAGCGAAATCCTTATGTTCCAGAATTACTACACTCACCTATTATCTTAATGTTGTCAAACCTGTAATGTTCTCCACCAGTGAAGATAGTATCAACATGACTGAAGCTAATATCAAGTATCTTAGTCATAAAATTAAAAGAAAAAAGAACAGATGCTCTGATGGTGAAAACCACATTGTGGTAGTGTCAGAGCTGAAAAAAGTAAAAATAAAAGATGTATACGAGGGTGAAAACCTCTTTGAGGCACCCAAGGATGAGATACTTGATACACTTCCCAGTCATTTTCAAGAGAGATCATTAGTGCTGATTGAGCCAACCCAACCAGTGAACTTGGGTACTGAAGCTTCACCACAGATTATTCATTTGGCACAGTCACTATCTACAGAAGAGAAAGAAGAGTTCACCAATTTCTTTCGAAGCAAGAAAATTAATTTTGCATGGACTTACTTTGATATGCCTGGATTGGATCCCAATCTAATCATGCATCATTTGTCTATTGCACCAGGCGTTAAGCCTGTAAAAAAAAAGTTTCAAAAGATGCATCCACATGTGGCACTTTTAGTCAAGGCTGAGTTAGAAAAACTTCTCAAAGCTGGTTTCATCAGAGCTATTGACTATGTAGAGTGGATCTCTAATATTGTTCCAGTTAAAAAGAATGATAAATCTATCCATGTGTGCATAGACTTCAGAGTCCTGAATAAAGCATGTCCTAAAGATGACTTTCCATTACCCAATATTGACATGATAGTGGACATGACAACTGGCTACCAAATGTACTCTCTAATGGATGGCTTTTCTGGTTATAATGAAATAAAAATCATGCCAGAAAACCAAGAAAAGATAGCCTTCACATGTACTTGGGGAACTTTCTGTTGGAATGTCATGCCCTTTAGACTGAAAAATGCCAGAGCTACATATCAAAGGGCTATTACAACCATCTTTCACATGAGATGATGCACAAAACAATGGAAGACTATGTAGATGACACTTTGGCTAAAAGCATGTAGTGGAAAACACATCTTGTAGATCTAGGTCCTATACTAAATCAAATGGAACAATTCAATCTAAGGCTCAATCCAAAAAAATGTGCATTTGGTGTTACTTCTGGAAAATTGTTGGGTTATATCATATATGCTAAAGGCATAGAGGTAGATCCCAAGAAAGTTCAAGCTATCATGGAAATGCTTCCACCAAAGAATATTAGTCAGATGAGAGGACTTCAAGGTAGACTACAATCTATTCGGCACTTCATTGCACAATTGGCCGATAAGTCACAACCATTCACCAAAAATCTACACAAAGGTGTGGCTTATGAGTGGAACGAAGAATGTGACAAAGGGCTCACTCAAATCAAACAATATCTTGCAAATCCACCAATATTGATGCCTCCTATTCATGGGAAGCCACTAATCCTTTAAATTTCAGCTACAAACACATCTCTGAATGCTTCGTTGGCTCAAGAAGACCAAAATAACAAGGAAAGAGCCATTTATTACATCAGCAGAACTCTGGTCTCTTATGAGATGAACTATTCAGTCATTGAAAAAACTTGTCTAGAAGTGGTGTTTGCTTCATAGAAATTATGACACTATATGCTTGCTCACACTACAAGACTTATTGCTAAAATTGATCCATTAAAGTACTTACTCAACAAAGATGCTCTTATAGGAAGACTGGCGAAATGGGTCATGATACTCAGTGAGTTTGACATTGAGTATGTAGAGAGGAAGGCCATTAAAGGACAAGCGATTGCAGATCAATTGGCAGAAGCTCCTCTCAAAGATCATCAACCCTTAAAAATTGAGTTCCCAGATGAGTCTATAATGCTTCTCACACATCAAACATGGAATATGTTCTTCGATGGATCTTTCACCCAACAAGGGTCAGGTGTTGGAATACTATTCATCACACCACAGAGATACTCTTTACCAAAGGCTTATAAGATGTTGTTCCCTTGCACAAATAACATCACTGAATATGAAGCTCTAATCAATGACATGAAGATAGCTATTGAATGGCGTGTGGATGAAATTAAGGTCTTGGGAGACTCACAATTGGTTATCAATTAAGTCAATGATATCTATCAAACCAAGGATGAAAAGTTGGCTCCTTATAAATGGATGGTGGATGATCTAAAAAAGTACTTTGCATACATTACCTTCCAGCAGATTCCAAGAGCAGATAATAAAGCAGTTGATGCCATGGCTACCCTTGCCTCCATGCTACAAATGCTAGAAAATGACTTCAGACATGAATTCCTGGTGGAGACATTACACTACCCATCCTACAATACTCCTGAATCTAATATGATCTATTCAATCATTGGACATGATTCATCTCGCTACCATCATATCTACTCCTACCTTTGGGACCAAATTATTCCAGACACTTATACCCATAATGAAAAATGTCACCTAATCCGCAGTGCTTCGCGCTATGTCATTGTAGCTAATGACTTGTATAGGAGAGGTCTAGACGGTACCCTCCTTAGGTGTCTAGAACCCGACGAGTCCAAACATGTGTTAGCTGAGGTGCATGAAGGCATCTGTGGTTCTCATTTGAGTGGCTTGACATTAGCTTGTAAACTTATTAGAGCTGGTTACTATAGGCCAGATATGGAAAAAGAAGCTATACAATATGCCAAATATTGTAAACAGTGTCAACTTCACAGAAATATGATTCACGCTCCTGCCAAGAAGCTCATTCCCTTCATCAGTTTCTGGCCGTTTCAACAATGGTCATTTCAACAATGGGCCTTTGATTTGGTGGGTCAAATACATCCGTCTTCCTCAAGAGGACACAAGTTCATTATCACTGACATAGATTATTTTACCAAATGGGTCGAGGTAGTGCCTCTAACCATAGCTGATGGAAAATCTATAGCAAGGTTCAAACTGAATTACATCATCTGTAGATATGGCGTACCCTCCTCAATAATCACTAAAAATGGGGGGCAATTCAAGAACAAGGATCTAAAGGAATTATGTACTAAGTTCAGAATCATTCAGCATTGGTCCTCGATCTATTATCCCTAGGGTAATGGAGAGGTAGAAGCTTCCAACAAGACAATCCTCAAGATCCTGCATATAACAGTTCACAAATCTGGTAGAGATTGGCACCTCTAGATTAATCCAGATTTATGGCCCTACAGAACAAGCATTCGAACACCAATAGGGGCCACACCCTTTTCCTTAGTCTACGGAGCAGATGCTATGTTGCCTATTGAGGTTGAGATTCCTACATTGTGAGTCTCTCTGAGGGGCCTCATTACTGATGAAGACATTAGAATATCTTGGCTACAAGAGCTAGAGTTACTAGATGAATGTCGGAAAGTGGCATTTGATCATCTAAGAGCATACCATAAAATAATGTCTAAGAGCTACAATAAGAAAGTCATACCAAGGGAATTCCAAGTGGGTGATCTCATCCTGAGAGAAAACCCCAAGAATCAATAGGAGCAGATCTAGAAAGGAAAGTTTGAACCAAATTGGCTTGGTCTGTACATTATAATTGCAGCATTTCGGTCTGGTGCTTACCAACTCTCTACTACTGAAGGAGAACAACTCAAAGAGTCAATCAACACTCTGCACCTAAAGTGGTTCTACAACTGAGACATTCTCTGTATGCTCTCTATACATACTCTATTATGAAAAAATCCTAAAAATTGCAAAATGTCCTAAAAAAATGATCATCTTAGTGAAAACCTAGTAAATAGGCGCTTTGATGTATCTATTATCCTGGTGAAAACATGGTAAATAGGTGCCTTTATAATAATAAAAAAAATTGAAAAATTGAAAAATAAAAAAAAAAAAAGAAAAATTCAAAAATACAAAAAAATCAAAAAAGAGAAAAGTTCAAAAAAAATTGAAGAAGAAAAAATGTGCCATTGATGAAAACCTGACAAACAGGCGTCATGGTAGAAAAAATAGAATCTCTGCCAAGATGGTGAAAACCTGGTAAATAGGCGCCTCTTGTTCCCTAATGCTATACCTATTGTGGCACCGCTTGGCTCTTGCTTTCCTTGTTTAGTTTTCTTTCTTTCTTTAGTTCATTTTCTGGTTTAGTTTGCTAGCTCATGCACTTGCTCTCAGTTATCTTCAAGATTATGCTTGACTCTACATGGATTGAAACCGGTCACACTTGGGGGCACCTTCCTGGTCATTTTCAGAGGATTTTCCTTGCATCAGTCACCTGTGGTTCTTACTGTGTCTACCTACTGATGCCTATATACTTTTGAGATTTCTCTCCTTGAGGATCTCTCGTGTATCAGTCACCAGTGGTTCTCACTGTGTCTGCCTACTGATACCTAGCTATCACTCAGATCTCTCTTCTTGAGGATCCCTCGTACATCAGTCACCAGTGGTTCTCACTATGTTCGCCTGCTGATGTTTCATTTTCTCTCAAATCTCTCTCCTTGAGGATCTCTTGTATCAGTCACCAGTGGTTCTCACTATGTCTTCCTACTGATACTTCATTAGTACTACAATTTCTCCTTGAGGCTGTCTCTCATGTTAGTCACCAGTGGTTCTCACTACATCCACCTACTGTTGTCATCTTGTTGAGACTCTGAATGTTGTATCCTTCCGATATGATTGTTATACACTAAGTTTGCACCCTTGTTTCAAGCTCTCGTAGTCTTGATAACCTAGTATAACATGAGAATCATTTCCAGGTTGTGGGACCTATGCTAACTAAGATGAGACCTCCAGGTTCTAGGCTGGTTCCTCTTGGATAATCACCTTAATTTTCTTCTTGACATGAACAGTAAATCTTTTGAGGGAAAGGGATAGAAGGAATGCTTGAAAGGGAAATGACTTGAAAGCAAACTACCTACTAGGTGATACACTGAAATGAAGGTATGAATTACAGTATAAAAGATGGATTCAATGCACAAACTTAGATCTAGGAGATCACAACTCACTGAATAGGCTTGCATAAGTATTTCATAGAAGGGTCTGCAAATAAAGAGGGTATTCAGGGAAAGAGAGATTCTTTTACAAACAATAACACTCTTTGGAGTTAGACAACAATCTATGACCTGCAAAAAAACATTCACCTCTGCAACTCGGTATATAAATGAGACAAGATAGTTAAGGGGTTGAAGTATACCCACAAAAGCACTCACATCAAATCATCCACAATGATACACAAAATTGCAGAAAGAAAGTGGGATCAAGAACCCTAAGATATCACTGAGAAGCATGTAAATACTAAATTCATTAAGAGATAACTCACATAAGAAGGCATAGGGACATGAGAAATGTCACAAAATATCTTCAATATCTGAATTATCAATGGGAATTTACAATTGTAGAAAACCAGAGGGCAAGAAGAATGCCATAGATAGATTTCTAAGAAAAGAGACTTTTTTTTTACAATTGTCCAACTCTTCTTTTACAAAAAGTCCATTCTGAGCTCTAAAGCTCTCTAAAAAATATTATATACATCTCCTCCAATGCACATAGGCAGGAGCAAAATATATAATTAGGGTTACACAATTTTTCATATAATAATCAAACCCTAATTTTGTCAAATTCGGCCATAAATACACATGAAAATATCCCAGCTGATCATTGTATACACCCAAAAATGGTCACCTAGACTATTAGCCCCTTTTGCTAAATCATCAATTGCTTATTCTTGATCAAATCCTAGTTCTATCATTTATTCAATTATTTTCTATGGGCTAACCATCTTATCCTAAGTTTTTATTTATTTAAAAGGAATATTTCCTCCCCTTTTAATAAATAAAAAGCCCCCACTTTTCCTCTTATCCTAAGTTGCACAAATAAAGTATTATTCTTATTTTATAAAAAGGGAAAAAACACTTTTTGTCTCATATGGACACAAAAGTCAACTCTTATTTTCCTATTGGAGGATACTTGTGCACATGGATTGCTCCTCTTTTAAGCTCCACCGTTGATTAAATCTTTTGCCTCTTAATCTCCATGGCCCATTCCTTTTTCATTCCCTATAAAAGAAGAGCTCTCTTCCTCATTTGCACACCCAACTTTTTATGCTATTGTTATGCTACAGGTTTTCTAGGTCATCTTGGAGCTTTTGGAGACATTCTTGCATCTAGGGTTTGAAGATTTGGAGCATTGTTGGCATTCATCTTGGATCTTCAACAACACTCTATCTTCTTGTCTTCATTCTTGCATCATCATGGCTTTCTTGCTTCATAGTTAGATTTCATTTCTTGCATAGTAGATTCATTTTCATGGCATTCTTAGCTTAGATTTCCTTTATGCTTTAGATTAATTCATCTAGTTTAACTAGGAGGCTTTGTAATACTTGCATCTTTCATTTCCATAGTTTAGCTTGCATTTTCATTCTTAAACTAGCTTGCATTGCATTACATTTCATTCTTGATTCTTGAGGATATTGGCATTCTTGCCCTTGTCTTCATTGAATCTCCCATTGCATGGTTTACTAGCAAGGTTATAGGCTAAATAGCTCTAGCTGAGAGCATTCTTAAAACCCTTGCACTCCATGCCTAGGGAGCTATGGATCGATTTGTGAGGCCTCATTCTTGAGTTTCCTTGCATGTAATGATTCATAGAAGTGTGGTCACATTTATAGCACACAATCATATATCTATGTTTGCGTGTCCATTTCATGTTTATACCTGCAAAAATCCAGTCGCCATGATCCATCTACCTACCTGCAACTCGGTCTCACCATAACTGTTGAAATCTGATATTTTGAGATATTTGAATTTAAAAATTGATAAAACGGTCACAGGTGGCGCTAAAAATCCTTATCGACGGTCGGCATTTGAAACTCAATCTCTCTTTAAAATGTGACCGTCAGATCCTCCTTTTTACCCGGGCTCGGCACTTGACTGCAAAACTAACTCGGCATTCACCTCAGGTTCATTTTTTCTTTCAGTCACCGAGTCTCTTAATACTTTAGCTAACGCTAGTTAAGTCTGGCGAACATGAGATAACCCTTCAGTCACTAAGTCGCGGAATACTTCATTAAACCCTGGGCCCATTTTTCCATTTCTCACCTTTCCATTCGCCCCGACTGCCTCATCAGCAAACACCTCGGTAGGCTCTGACATCGGACCCACTTAGGACAAGATTCTGATTCAATGGTGGGCACATGATCTCATATCCTCCGAATATTCCTTCTGATCACGCGCCAACCGTTGATCTTCATCTTACTGGCATCTCTGCAGATACTCTGACATGGTCCCACTGACATGTTCTAGTTCATCGCTATGTGGACCAATCACGTTCAAGCACATTAGCAAATGAGGACCCACCCACATGACTCTGACAACAAATCAAGATCGAAAGTCGGCGCATAATCTCATGTGTCAGAAAAACTCCATGAGAATACATGCCAACCATCAGATCAAAAGCTTGATAGTTCGCTGGGCCCGTTGACAAATTTCCACATCATTACCTTCGACCAATCAGGAGCCTCCAAGTCAGACGACGTGGCAATGGATCCACACAAGGTAAGAAGCACTAAGCAAAAGGGAAGATCGACAGCTATTGTGAAATCACAAGCCTCTGACAGACCCCTCACGAATTCACGACAACCGTTGGATCTTCCTGACTGGGACCCTCACATAAAATGATCGCTAAACCTCTTAGCGAATACGCAATTGAAGAGAAGTTAGTCATTTCGCTGAGTCGCTAGATGTTAAGGACTTAACCGCCAGAAATGAGAGATCTCGCGAATACATAGTTGCCAAGTCACTAGATCAAACTTAACCGCTTCTTCATTCTACGACCCAGCGACTAAAGTCCATTTCATTACTCGACAGATGTATCTGGAGATTCAACGACCAAAGGAAGTCTCACAATCACTGCAGCCCTTTTGACTTTTCAAATTTCTTTTGAGATTTGCAACCAAAGGAAATCCATTTAGAGATCATGCGACTACAGGGTTATTCTTACAGAAGTCGCTAGGTCTTGAGAAAACTTACTGAGACCTGGCGACTAAAGGGGCAATGTTAAGTTGCTGAAAGATTTTAGAATATTCCATCTGATCGGGAGACTAAGAGATATAAGGTAGTCGTGGGATCAGGAAATAAGAAGGAATATTCTGCGGGGTCTTAGAGATCTCGTGACTAGGCTGAGCTTATAAAGCGCACATGGAAAAATGGAGACTTAAGTGGTTGGAAAAGTAACAACAAATTAGAACGAAGGCTTAGGGTTTGCAGGGTTTTTCTTGGTAACAGCTACTTTTTATGAATTTTTTAAGGACTTTTCACCTAGCCAGGGACCTAAAAATAGTTGCAGAGACCAGGGGGGAATAGATAAAGCCATGAAATTCTCAGGGATGCTTGGCAGGGTTAAAACAGGGACCTGGGGATAGATTTTAGCCAAATTGTATAGAATAGGAAAATTGGGGTAACAATGACATCAATCTGCTTAAACTGAAATTGAAACTGAAACTGGATTCATAACTCTCTGAAGCATGATGAGCTTTTCTTTTGTGTGCTTGTCTTTTCACTTTATCATTCTTCCTCGAGAAAATCTAAGACGTCTATCTTGACTGAGAGAAGTGAAGACTGGGGACATGATCTTTTCTTTGCTTTCTATTTGTTGGTTTAGTTCCAATGATCCAAAAGGATCCATATAAGAGGGGTGTCCACTATGAGAGCCTTCATCACGTGTTGGATGGCCATGTGTACCTCGACTCCTTTTATATGGAAACTTTGGTGGGGTTAGTTCTTCTCATTTTTTTGAGCGACTCCTTTCGGCTACAAGTGGAATTGCAAACGCTTGTCCTATAAAGTGAACGTAAGGGTCACTGCGAGCACCTTGATATGCTTATCATTCACTTAGAAAAAGGAATGAACTCTTGCGTGTCTATACACAAGCAACATTCAGGTCATTCTAGCAACTATGCTTTAATGCTTATGTTAACTTGCTAGATCAAAAGGAATAGGTGTTCAGGTCATTCTGGCTTCTTGTGCCTTAATTCTTACACCTCATTTCAACAAATCTAAGACTAATGTCATGTTCATATTCTCATGATTGCAATGTTAGTGAGGGTTGTATGGCATCCTACGAGCTTCTGTTACTAAAAACTCTATGATGATAACCTAATGGGTCCAACAACCAAGTCCTAGGGCTTTCCTCTAGCTTAGGCTTGCATAGCGATAGTTTTTGATGCTGACTTCATTGTCTTCTTTCGGATTTATT
Source organism: Chamaecyparis obtusa (assembly GCA_027943335.1). NCBI lineage: Eukaryota > Viridiplantae > Streptophyta > Pinopsida > Cupressales > Cupressaceae > Chamaecyparis > Chamaecyparis obtusa. The sequence goes on from BSBK01000654.1 coordinate 803,384, forward strand.
CATCGAGGGTTCTCATCTCACATCTCAGCTTCATCATAACTGTACAAGTGCTCCATTTTGTGTGAAAACTTCACCCTTGACTAAATTGACCGCTCTGAATCCATTTTCGGAATCGAAATCAAAATTTGACATCTCTAGATAGCTCAAAATCATATTTTAAATTTCTACGACCATCGTGATCGAACGCTTGTGCAGTCGACAATCTGGTGACATTTTCTTGCCAGAATCTTATCTCATCATCATTTTCTTGAGATCTTCAATGTTTTCATCAAAAGTCAACTCTAGTCAATTTTGGTCAACCTTGGTCAAACTTGGTCAACAAGACCTCCAAATCACTTCAGATTGCTTCTACATCTTCTCGATTCTTCCGTGATCTATTCCGAGTTCCTTTGGATCTCTGATTTTATCTATATCTGCAACCTTTTGCTGTCAATCATCTTTCCTACGTGTCATCTTTCGATTTCGCTCTCGAGGGGGCAGGATTATTGCATCATTGAATCTTGTCGAATCAATTCTTGAATCAGTCTGATCTGAATCAGAAGTCCTCATCGTTTGGGGCATCTCTTCACTAGGGGCATCTTTGGGCCTTGCATCTTGTCATCTATCTTTTAGGTATCTGAGCAATCTAACTTGGATCCTCGAGGATCAAGCTTCGTTCTGGAGATGGCTCTTGAAATCTCTTTTTGACCATTATCTGGGCAACCTAACCCGGGTCTCGGAGGACTAAGCTTCATTCAGGAGATAGTCCTAAATCTACATCAATTATCATTTAATCAATAGGTATTGGGGCAATCTAACCCTGACTCCTAAATATTGGGCCTTGTTCTAGGGACAGTCTTCCTTCAAAGTGGTAATCCGACCGATGCCTTCACAATCTAACTTAGGCTTCAGAGAATCAAGCTTCATTCTAGAGATGGTTCTGCAACTCGATTTGATCGGTGTCTTGGCGATCTAACCTTGACTTCCGAGGGTTAAGCTCTATTCTGGAGATAATCCTAAAACCTCATCATCTGTCACATTAGACTATTCTTTGAATCAATGCGCTGCTCGCACATCAACTCAAAGAGGGGCAAAATGTAATACCCCAAAATTGGCACCTTACAATTCTAATCAATTTTGGTGCATTTCTTCAAATTCCTACATCTTCAAAGTCCTATTGTACTAGGCAATTCTGTCTCCTAATTGACTTTATTTGACTTGGTGTCAAATGCAAAAAAACCTAAATTTGCATTAATCATACACTATATTTAATTCCTAAATATTCAACTTTTATTGGCTAAATAATCTCTATGATTAATTAATTTAATTCTAAAGTCCTAGTTCTTTTAATTAAATTAATTCCACCCCCTTTAGCTAATACACATCAAAGAAATTAATAATTCTTTAATTCTCTAAATGAAATATCCCACTTGAATTTAATTATTCAAAATTATTCGAAGAGTCACCCATATGTGGCAATATTTCATTTATTTTATTAAAGAAATCCTTCAATTTGTCTCACCTTCCTCCATGGAGATGAAGAGTCAGCCGTTTCTTTCCAAGAAACTCTTCATCCTTCACCCGAGCTCTTCTATATTATGAACCTCTTTTTCCTCATTTAGGAGGCAATTTTAGAGTACCAAAACTATAGCAAATTGTTGTCTCAATTTTCTCATGCTTTCAAGCTTTTCATTGCATATTTAGAATAATTTCCATTTCTAGTATAATTGCATTCTCATATTTAATATAGTTTTCTTATCAAGTTCTTAGTCTAATTCTCATTGCACTTTTCAAGCTTTTTTAGATTAAATTTGCATTCTCATATTTCTTTCAAGTTCATAGTTTAATTTGCATTCTCATTCCTAGCTTAAATTCAATTGTATTCATGCTTAGCTTTGCAAATCCTCCATTTTAGTGATTGGTCTATGGTTGTTGGGCTCTCGTTCTGAGAGTAATTCAAACACCCCACCTAAGTAGGAGGCGACAGGTCAATTCAATCAATATTGCGAAGTGAATAATTCATATTCAATGTTGTAATTCATTCATTGAAAAATGACTATGTCGAGTCTATGGCTTAATTAGAGGTCAACATTCAGACATAAACACCTCTTACTGAGTGTTGTATCCTACAAAGGCATCATGGAAACCTTTCTACCATACTTCTTGATAGCAAATATATTTTTGACACAATCATGTACAACCTTACAATCATACTGCCAAGGTCTACCAAGCAATATGTGACAAAAACTCATGTCCATAATATCACATAACACCTGATCAACATACTGCCCAATCTAAAAATCAACAAAACACTTTTCCCTTACCTCCAAAGCACATTCATCTTGTACCCAACTAATCTTATAAGGATAAGGATTTCTCACCCTCTTCAAACCAACTTTCTAAACCATCTCCTCAACAACAAGGTTATCAGTACTTCCACCATCCACAATCATATTACAAAGTTTACCTCTTGACTTGCACCAAGTTCTGAACAAATTCTTCCTCTGACAAGGTTCCACCTTATTATCGAGCAATGTTCTTCGAACCAGCAAGTTTTCTAACTCCACCTTGGGTTCATTCTGTATGTTCTTATTCACCACAACATTCCTGCTATTAACAAGATTCTTATCTGCATGGGAACATTCAAATGACTGATGTACTTCTTCACCACAATTATAAAAAGTACCCTTGAATCCTGATTTGCCTGTTCTTCTCCTCGGTTGAACAGGTTTTGGTCCATCCTCAACTTTCAATTTGTCCTTTACTAACTATTCTCACTTTTCCTTCCCTTGGGAATTACCATAAATTCTTCTGTTCAACTTCTCTTCTTCCTTCAGGGCATATTGATAAGAATCCTCTACTCAATCAATCTTCAACATACCAATCTCATCTTGGATATTAAATTTAAAACCATTAACATACCTTGCCACCTTTTCTTTAGAAAGTTCTCTATGCCCAAATTGAATTGTTAACTTGTAAAAATCCTCAGTATAATCTTCCATAGTCATTTCCTTCTGTTTCAGATTCTGTAATTTCTTAAACAACTCAAGTTCATAGTCGATAGGGATGAACTTAGCTTTCAATTTTTCCACCATCAACCTCCACCCGTTCATCTTCATTTAAGCTTCTTCCTCTCTGTCTCTCTATAATTATTTCCACCATAATGCAACATATCCTTTCAATTTTATTTGTGCCAAACTCACTCTAAGAGGATCTCCAATATCTTTTAGCTCAAAGTAATCTTCCAAATCATCGATCCAATCAATCAGGTCCTTGGGTTTCAATGTACCTAAGAAATTAGAAATCTCCATTGGGTAAGATGTGCTCAACCGAGTTATAGATCTATGCAACTGATCAGTCCTATCTCCACCCTATCCATCTAGTCAACCCTGTCATCACCACTAGATCCAACACCTTCAAAGTCTTCAACAACTTCCTCATTACCATCATCAGTTCCAAGATTCCTCAGCATGTCAACAATAGCCCTCATAATCTTGGTGACCATTTCATTTTTCATTAACATTATCTCAGATATGACATCCGGTTTTAATTTCTCTGTTATCTTTGTTTCCACAACATCAAAAAGATCTTCAATCATCCTAGGGTCCAATCTTCTTAGAGACATCTTCAAATATTTTTGAAAACCCTTTGCAACAAACCCCAAACCGACCACCTTGTGATAACCTCTTAACTATATGCAAGTTAGATCACAACCTGCTACCTTTCATGAATAATCAGACAAGATTTCTCAAGTCCAGGGACATGGATCTGCAACACGTATCTCTGAAGGAAACTCAACTTTCACATAGATCAACTCAATCAAGCTTCGACTCAATCAGGTCAACTTCTCCCCAACAAGATCAAACTTCGCTCTGATACAACCTAATGTAGTCATGGTCGAAGAATCCCCATAGGATATGTCCAAACATGAAGTGAACAAAGTCACACATCGGAAAACACATCACACAAAAATCTCTGATAAGAAATCAACTTTTATTCATCAAGAACTGAGCTTACAAGCAACATGCCAGGTTGTAAGGCCTTCCCAATTATGGCCAATTACATCATAAAGTACCAAAAGATCAATACTGATCCAAATCTTCCTAGCTATCCCAGATCTGTAACAACAACAACCACCGGTTGGACTACAAAGGCAGATCTAGACTTGAGCTCACAAGCCTCCAAGTAATCTCCTTGTTCCAACAATACTAGCTCTATACTACACTTATAATAACTGATTGAATTATGCTTTTAGATTAGAATATCCTCTGCTACCACATTTCTATCTCCTCCTCCCTTAAAAACTACCCATATCTTCTATATATACTGCTCAACCACAAGTCAACTTTGCAATAATAATTTATTACAAAACATTAGTCAGCTTCAACATAGCCTTTACAAATCTATTTCTTCATGTCAGCCTTAAAACAGTCATCAAACCCACATAGAAAAATGAACACACAAGATTTAGGTCCCCACACATCCAATGATCAATCCATAACTCAAGGAGTGTGACCCAAATTAAATGCACCAGTTGGCCAAGCCGATTCATCCAAACAAACCACTCATTTAATAAGAGCAAAGAGCACAAAAATTTTCAACTGAGAAACTAGAACACCAAGTCACCGAGTCCATCAGTGAAGCCAATCAAACTCCCAACTGAGAACAACCACCGAGTGACCACCAGCCATCGAGCTCCATCGGTGAAGCACCCAAACAAGCTTACAACCAAGAACTAACAAAGAGACCGATAATCTTAGGTCTCCAACTGGGATACAACAGAAATCCAAAACCAAACACAAATATATTTTTGGTTGATACATGATTGCAAACTACCCCAGGATGCTCCTGCATCATGAAAAGTTTAATAGAGACTCTGTGACCTAGAGATAAAGGCTTGGCCTTAAGCACTCGTGAGGTCGCTGTGGTTAACACTTAAAATTCTAACCTAATGCAGTCAAGCTCAGTGGATCCAATTAAGGACTGACCGACCTTGCAGCCAAACCAATATGCAACAAAAATACACAATAAAAACAACAGATTTGCAATGAAACATAATTCTTTATTCATGAAAACATTGATTACATGCAATGTACCAGGCTGTAAGGCCTTCCCGGTTATGGCTAATTAAAATGTAGGTAACAGTCTACAAGATCTCACAGGATCCAAATCTTTTCCCCAACATCAACATTCAGCTAGTCCAGGTCTGCAATAGGCAGCGCACTGGTAGGCACCTAGGAAAGATCTAAACTTGTACTCAAACTTCCAAGCAATCTTCCTGCTCCTAAGCTCGTGGGCTACTAACCTTCCTTCCAACAATCTGATGCCCTAAATAACTACCCAGGCATCCTATAAATATTGATTCCCAGCCACAAGTCGGCTGATGAAACAATAAATCTTTACAAACAAATATTAAATGCTAAAACATCAGTCGGCTCTCACATAGCTTTACACAATAAATAAACTCTCAAAGATGGCCCCCAAACGGTCATCAGATCCGCAAAGAAGAATGCAACACGCTAGATCTAGGTCCCCAAACATCCAATGGTCAATCCATAACATGAGGAGCGCGACCCAAATCAAATGCACCAGTCAGCCAAGCCGATCTAACAAAACAATCCGATCGGTAAGCAAGAACACCGAGCAATATAAGAGATAATCGAGCACCAGTTGACTGACCATGCTAGGCATGACTGAGGGACATAGTTATTGCCGAGCGCTAGTGAACCGACACCTTCAGTCATCGAGCATTCTTTAGAGACCGAGCACCCTAGTAACCACATAAACCGAGCAACCAGTCTCCCAAACTGAGCAAGAACTCCACCAAACCAAGATCAAAACTAACAATCTACTCCAAAGACAAACATATTTTTGGTTGATACAAGATTTCCAAGAATCCTAGGATGCTCCTACATCAGACACCCCAGGTAAGAAAGATTTTCTCATAAGGAAATCAGGAATGCATTAAGGGAATCAGAATAGGTATGCCAAATCTGTTCTTAACCCATATCTCTTCTTGTCCTTCATCCCAAGTAGTCTTCACTTCATTCATTGTCTAATGTAGAAATTCCTTCTGTCTTCCACTTTGTTCCTTCTTTCGGTCGGCAATAGATAGCAACCGACTTTGACCACTACCAATCACCTTATACACTAGTACAAAAACAACAATATATGACCAAATAAACTACCAAAAATTGTAGATAAATGACCAAATTTGGTCACGTGACCAATGGTAGTTTATTGTTGGTCATTTATCTCATGACCAAATTTATGACTAAACTATTTTAGTCATTGATTTGGTCATATATTTAGTCATTTATTTGGTCATTTAGTAGTTTATTTGGTCATTTATTTGGTCATTTGGTAGTTTATTTGGTCATTTATTTGGTCATTTGGTCATTTATTTGGTCGTTTATTTAGTCATTTATTTGGTTATTTATTTGGTTGTTTATTTGGTCATTTATTTGATCATTTATTTGATCATTTATTTGGTCGTTTATTTGATCATATATTTAGTCATTAATTTAATCATATATTTAGTCATATTAGGGCATGATGGAATCGAGCCATCATCCTCCTACTTATAAAGTAGGTGCTCTTCCATTGAGCTAGTACCCTTTAAAGAATCTCATTGCAACAGTCTCTCTGTCATGGGATCCCATTGCAGCAGTCTCTCTATCTGTGCTTAGATGTTAGCTTACAATCACCGTCAACTTCCTCTGTGCACTCTCCACGCTACTCGACCACCAACCCACAATGCTTTTGTAACCATTGTAGCAAAAACATAAAAACATTAAGGGGCAGTTTTATCTTGAATCTTGACACACAAAACACAAAATTTGAAATGAAAAATCTGACTTTTCTCCTTCCCACTCTACTTCTAGATCCTCCTAGTACACGATGGGATCATTACAAATCATATAAAGACACGAGGGGTTTGTGTAGCATAATTAGAAGCTTGTATGAGGGTTATAGTGATCAAATTGAGAATTCATTTATAGAAGTCGTTCAGCTGCAGTGAACAATCGAAACAACAATCAATGGTATCTACTCTTTGTAGGTGTTGTTTTGTGATTAACAACACCTAGATAGATGAGCTATTGCTGCTATCAAGTTCTTTTTCTTCTCTTTAAGGTTTTCTAGGATAAATCCCAAGTGTAGTATGCTGAATTCTTCTAGTTTTTACACTTATTAAATTATATTTTGAACAATATTTTATCCTCTAAGACAGTTGTTGAATTTGATGTTCTAATAATTTCTAGAAGCAAAATCTTAGAGATTTGTGATCAATAGAAGTATACAATGTTCTCAGATGTAATAACAATATTGATAATAGTTGAGTATGTACCACAAACAAAACTAACCAGAGTAACTGTGGATGTTTGTAGAAGGATAAAAATGTTGGCCATGAAGAGAAACCAGTTAGGAACATAAGCTGGCCTTCTTGCAGGCGCAAAGTTGCTATAAATTGTCCCTTGGGCCTTGTTGTTGAATGCCTAGTAGCCTGAAATTGCAGCAGAGAAGTAGGTGGATACAACCACTGTATAACACACACACACAATGCTTTGAACATTTTTCCTGAAATTGGAGTAGCTAGAGTGGCCTGCAAAACCCTCCTCAAATATTAGAATGTAAGACCAAAACTTATAAATTTCTACTTAGTCTGTCACTGAAATTTGTAGTAAAGAAATTTAAGGTAGGCAACCATTTATTTACAGGGTAATAATTGGGAAGTTCAAAGTTTTATTTTTAGAAAATACTAAATGCTTGTGATTAATAACACTTTAACAAGATTTAAAACAACACCATCATCATTTAAGTATCACACTATGAGCTTACCGACAGTAAAACATTCTAGGTAAGAGTATTTTTGTAAACCTCATTAACTTTTAAAAAAACTTGAACTACTATCCTTAAAAATACATGTTAAAAAAGGACTAAATACAACTAAAACATAGAAACCCTCACACACGCCATCTCTGTACAATTAAAAATGGTTTTGATTGACTATAAGTGCAATATAAAATCTTAAGGTTATAAAGGTGGCAAAAAACAAATACATATTGCAAAGTGCTCCTAGTTCAATTGTGAGGTTGATTGGTCTAGGAAGTTTGGGATCTCCCTTCTGGACCTATAATTATCATTATGGAAACTGAAAGAATGGAAAGATTTAATTCAAAACTACTCTCATTTTAAAAATTATTAACCAATCTCACTTGAATCTCAGGAATGATTCCATTGCCATAAGTTGTTGCAATTATTGAAAAAGATTTCCAAGGCAAAAGTAATTTGTGTGTTTTACTGCCAACCAAACTGTAGTCCATGTTCTCTGCATTGCTTGAGACTCCTGCCATGTACAATTAATATAGCCATAAAGAACAAAGAAAAGAGTGCATCTAAATTTAAGCTTAAGGCAAATCAACAAAGAGTCAAGACCAACCCGCATGGATAGAGCCTCCCATAGTGCATGCAATAAGGAAAAGCACAATAGCAAGGATGCTAGATTTATATATCTGAGTGAATGAAAGGATGGCATTTGAGCCAGCACAAGCATCAGCCCTCCAAATAGAATTATAAATTGGTACAATTAAATGATATATTTTATATAAGAACTGAAATATAATTTTACAAAACCATTAAACAGTCATGACATTCAGTCTTTCAGAAGTTAACATTGTCTTTCTTTCTTGTTATTTTTGAAAGGTACCTTCAAACTCTGACTTCCAAGAAGAGTACATGAAACAATAGCTCCATAGAAGACTGCAAATTGTAGAGGTCCCACTATGAAACGACCCCATCTTGGGCCTGTAAGATAGTTCATAAAACATGATTCTAAAGTTAGACATTCAATTGTTAGTAATGGCATAATCTGATGGTTAAGTTGTGGTATTGATGCTCTTTCTATTAAGATTTAATCTCGCTAGATATTGTTGTTGAATGTTTCTATTGAGAATGAGGTTATTTCCAGACAACTCTTACTTCCAGACATTTGGGACCCTATCCAAATGTCCTATTTCAGCATCCACTTCCAAAATATTTTCCCACAAGAACTTCCCTTAACCTTTTTTCTCCTTTCTTCTTATTTTGAAGGTCAACTTGACATTCAGACCTTCTCCCCATCCCACTCAAGTCCCGACCTGAAATCCTACATCCTATATTCATGTTTGATCCCTCGTTGAATCTCTACAAATTTCTCAAATGCCTCTTGTTCACTCCAGCCACTTCAAGACCTACCTAGAAGTTAGAACCCCCATTAATGACCCAACAAGACACTACAACCACCCAATCACATTCTCATGCATAGTAAACATTGTTTAATCTTAAGGGCCCATATTCAAATCCAAGGATCTAAAATTTATCTTCATTCCAATCCTAGTCCTTTATCTAATAGATTTTGTGGGTCTTGTCTCAATATTGTACTCCAAAATGCTTATGTCCACTTCTACATTGGGTTTCCATAAGAAATTGATGATAACGTTATTTGCCTTCAAGCATGACTCGCAAGCCATCAAACCTCAAGGATAGATGCATCAAGAAAAAAAGTGAGTTCCACACACTTCCAAGTACAAGGTCATGTGATGGTTATGTAAGCAAGTATGGGTGAGCTTTGTATTTGAGGGCAGACATGATTTTCTGTCAAGGCAACTTGAATGCAACAAATAGCATAATTAGCAGATTTTCATTATCCATGGGCTGGAAAATAGGTTACAAAGCAACACTAATAAATTTGGGGCCATTTTGCGATGGCTATGTGTCGCCATTGCGACGGATATGTGCCGCTATAGCGACAGTGATAGACGTCATAGTTTTTTAGTCATAATTTATGACGTCTATGGGTTTTCGTCGCATTTGCAACGCCCTACCGTCACAATGTCATTGCTTCACCCATTCAGCGCCTCTGTCGCATTGCGACGGCAGGGCGTCACAATTGCGACGGTCCTCCGAAGCAATTGCGACGGGCCTGGGCGTCGCCAATACGGCACCGCCGTCGCAGTTGCTTCGGCAGACTGTCGCAATTGCGACGGTCCACCGAAGCAACTGCGACGGGCCTGGGCATCGCCAATACGGCGCCGCCGTCGCATCTCTTGGGAGGGCCATCGCAATTGCGACGGTTCTGGGTAGAATTTAAAAAAAAAATTATTTAATACATTGCTAATGAACCACATTAATGCTTTTTTCCTTCAACAAATGAGGACAGTCACTCTAAAGACAACATGATAATGTACACTCACTGTAAGTGTACATTATCATGTTGTCTTTACAGTGATTGTCCTTATTCAAGTGGCAATTACACAAGGGACAATCACTGTGAGATGTCCTCATTTGTGACAAGGACAGTCACACATGAGGACATCTCACAGTCACTATCCCTTGTGTAATTACCACTTGAATGTATTGCTAGTCAACCACATTAATGCTTTTCTTCTTGAAAAAATGAGGATAGTCACTCTAAAGACAACATGATGATGTACACTCACTACAACTGTACATTATCATGTTGTCTTTACAGTGACTGTCCTCATTCAAGTGGCAATTACACAAGTGATGCAGAGTGGTCTGCAGAAGTGGTTAGCAGAGTGCATAGGGTTTCACCAAACACCTATCTCCACTAACCTTGGAGACCAAATAATTGTTCACACAACTTCTCTTTGATGCCCTAGGACATCTCAACTCATAATACAACCCTCTTATTCAGCCCAATATGCTGCTATTACACCATTCCCATCATTTCATCAAGGAACACTTCACTGTTTCCTGCAAATCATCAGCCTTCTCGCACTAGTGCTGCATAGAATAAGTTAGATTTCTATTTTACATGTCAATAACAAGCCTCCCATGAAGTCTGGGCCCTTGGGATTCATGGGAGGTTCATTTATTTAAAGAAAACCTTTGACTGTTACAGAAAATTAGTAGAAACTGCCAGTTTATATGTTAGCAGGCGTAAGTACTTCTTCAAAATAGAATTAAAATTGATGCAACAGTGAGTAGAATGCAGTAAATAACCTTTCTAGTTCATAAACATATCATTCAACAATGAAGAATTCAATAAAACATTGAAACAACATTAAAATGAAAGCTAGGACTTACTAGGACTTTTATGACTCTTGACTGGCAAAGTACATTGTTCATTACAATATGCCATTATTGGCCTTAAAATATCCCAGTTGACATGTAGGGTTGCCTTTGATCTTCTGGTTCCATCTTGTTCCAAGGTGTTCCTAGTTGACTTGATAGGTGCCCCTACACCAACAAGGGATAGTCACTGTGAGATGTCCTCATTTGTGACAAGGACAGTCACACATGAGGACATCTCATAGTGACTGCCCCTTTTGTAATTGCCACTTGAATGTATTGGTATTCAACCACATTAATGCTTTTCTTCTTCAACAAATGAGGACAGTCACTCTAAAGACAACATGATAATGTACACTCATTGCAACTGTACATTATCATGTTGTCTTTACAGTGACTGTCCTCATTCAAGTGGTAATTACACAAGAGACAATCACTGTGAGATGTCCTCATTTGTGACAAGGATAGTCACACATGAGGACATCTCACAGTGACTGCCCCTTGTGTAATTGCCACTTGAATGTATTGCTATTCAACCACATTAATGCTTTTCTTCTTCAACAAATGAGGACAGTCACTCTAAAGACAACATGATAATGTACACTCACTGTAAGGACAGTCACAAATGAGGACATCTCATAGTGACTGTCCCTTGTGTAATTACCACTTCAATGTATTGGTATTCAACCACATTAATGCTTTTCTTCTTCAACAAATGAGGACAGTCACTCTAAAGACAACATGATAATGTACACTCACTGCAAATGTACATTATCATGTTGTCTTTACAGTGACTGTCCTCATTCAAGTGGCAATTACACAAGGGACAGTCACTGTGAGATGTCCTCATTTGTGACAAGGACAGTCACACATGAGGACATCTCACAGTGACTGTCCCTTGTGTAATTGCCACTTGAATGTATTGCTATTCAACCACATTAATGCTTTTCTTCTTCAACAAATGAGGACAGTCACTCTAAAGACAACATGATAATGTACACTCACTGTAAGGATAGTCACAAATGAATCTCACAGTGACTGTCTGATGTAGAGGGAAGGGTGGTGGTATCAAATGCACAAGTAGGTTTAGAAATTTCAGAGGTTAGACACTTGGGCTTATTCAACAATCTTAAATACTTCAAGAACTTGACTATCAAGGCTATCCTAAAGGATGGATTTCAAGATTCTGAGACTCTCACTCAATTCCCATATCCCATTTCACCAATGTTCTCACAAACTGGTCACAAAAAGCTTAACAGGCTGTCTAAACCCTGCAGCAGACTTAAAAAGGGAATAATTCTAACTTTTCTCAAAACATTTGATGAGGTAACAACATTTATGGATACCCTCTTTGGAGTTCAACAACATATCAAAAGTTTTTATACTGTTGCTTTGGACAAACACCCTTGTTCGGCACTGCTACCCTGTTTCAATGCACTAAAATCTACTAAATTTTCAAAGGAAGTATGGGTTAAAGATCTCCTGGCTCCCAACTCCTAGACAGTGTCTAGTTATGTCTCCAATTGCTCAATTCCAAAAGGAATTAGACACAAATGCTCTGCAACTACAAAACCCCAATTTGTTGTCTTCGAACCCTGTCAACTAGGGCTTCCTCAATCTACTGTCTCCACACAACCCTGCAATGAATCGGTGGCAGATTCACCATCAAATGAACATTGTATACTATTCCCAAGCATTAAACATATGCCTTATGTGGACAGATCGCCCACTGCTACACCTTAGCACACTTCCAATGCCGTTTTCCACTATTCTTGTTTGTGATCACACTGTTCTCCCACGCGGTTTTGCATATATTTAGATTAGAATCATATAATATAGGTTAGCAAATGTCATTCCATAAATTAGGCCTATCAATTCATGGAATGACCTCAATCGCCCCTAAACTTCTACTGTAACAGAAAACTAAGATATAGAACGTTGTTTCAAGACAACTTGTGCGACAGCAAACTTAATAGATTGTAACACTCATCAATCTGCAATTCTAAGGATAACAAATCTCCCTCAGAGCATATGGAATTCGATCAATTCAAAATGAGATTCAAAATGAATTAGTTTACATAAACTAGATGCTTTATTGCTCACTGTTTCCCCAAAATGGTACACACAGGTTCACTGCAATGTTTGGAAACATAACAAAAGCAAATGAAATGATTAAAGAACCCTGTCAAAGCATTTCAATTTCAAACCAAGCCAATAAAGTTTCAAAATAGAAATCAAATTGCAAGAAACAACAGTCTTGTATTGCTTGTCGAGCACAAATTAATACACCAATCTCCTCTCTGTTTAGTAACAGAGCCTTTATCTAAATATAAAGGATTCTAATATAACTTCTTCTAATAGATTCAACTATCGACCAAGTGTTACAACTTGAAACACAACTAACTAAGAACTAATCTTCAACCAACTTTCGTTGAGTTGAATGTTTAAACTTAACACATACCAAACTAAAACTAGCCGTTGGATTTTGAAAGTTCAAAATTCCAACTTACAATTTATTAAATTCTTTAAAACAAAAGACCACTAACTTACTAATTTGGATCTTTTATGATCATTAAACTCTTCTAGACTCCAATTGTAGTGCTTGGACAATCTTAGTCCATTATAATTTGTCTTTTAGTCCTATTAAGGACATTACAATTTAATTGAAGAATTGCGATATTTTACTAACATTATAGGTGCTAAGATCCACCAAGTGATCTGTTGTCCTTGATTAAGCATTCCATCCTCCTATTTAGCCTTGATGTTCTTTGAAGTCTCCTTTATCTTCGACCATGGATTAAATGTTGGAGGTGCTCCTGCACCACTGTCCCTTGTGTAATTGCCACTTGAATGTATTGCTATTCAACCACATTAATGCTTTTCTTCTTCAACAAATGAGGACAGTCACTCTAAAGACAACATGATAATGTACACTCACTGTAAGGACAATCACAAATGAGGACATCTCACAGTGACTGTCCCTTGTGTAATTGCCACTTGAATGTATTTCTATTCAACCACATTAATGCTTTTCTTCTTCAACAAATGAGGATAGTCACTCTAAAGACAACATGATAATGTACACTCACTGCAACTGTACATTATCATGTTGTCTTTACAGTGACTGTCCTCATTCAAGTGGCAATTACACAAGGGACAGTCACTGTGAGAACTTCTCATTTTGTGAAATTACACAAGGTACTTTCTTGTCAACATATGTTGTATACTGAACTTGCAACTCTATTCTCTGATTATGCATTATAGTTGGGTGTTTTCTTATGTTGTTTCGTGATTGTTTTCTTATAGTTGGGCATCGCAGGGCTATCATGATTGTGGGTACTTTAGATGGGTCGATGACAACCCATCTACATCTATTCGCCCATCTCCAGTTATCCACGATCCAGACATCCGCCCATCTCCACTCATCCACAATCCAGGATTTGAGTGCAATAGTTGTCAAGCTAGGACAAACGAAATTAAATTTTCACACATCTACTTATATTGCTATAAAATAATGTGCTATAACCCTACAACAACTCAAGCAACTAAAAATAGGTCCAAAATCCAAGGTAATATAATTTGGTTGTGAGACACCTGCCTATAAATTTTAGACCTTATAAACTTTACAAAATATCCTTAAAGAGTGAAAATCTTAGTAGAAAATATTGCAAGGTTACATATAGAAATGTTCATAACACACTTACCTTTTACGAATCTAATATTGTGTCACTAAATAGGACTATATACATAAGAGGCATTCAAGTTTTTATGAAATGAGATTTTCTTAGCCAACACAAACTTAGCTTAAGACAGATTCCTTCTATTACAAAGCATCTCTCTACTTCATACCTCCATATTCCTACTAGCAATTTCGTCCATTTGTTGAAGATGTTGCTGCCTCCCGTGCTCATCTTCCTTGAATCAAAGATGAAGCTTGACCACTGAGCAAATACACCGATTCTGCAAATGCCTCAATTGTTTTTGAAATTCTAAAGCTTCAGCCCTATATGTTGTTGTTGCTTCCCTGCCATGCAAGAAAAACAAGACAAAATAATTAATATGCATTAAGCTAGTGACACAGCTAAGTATGAAAAATGCTCCAAGTTATGATAAAATTATGAAAATAATTTAAACTTCAAAATTCTACGTCTCTAACAAAGAGCCACAATGCAATGATGGTTGTATATAAATTTTCATGCAAACTAGTTCATTCAGAGTGGTAAAATATGATTGCATCCACATTAGTTAAACTACCTACAGTTTTTGAAATCTATGCTAGATCGATCATCTTGACTTTTTTGGAGAAATTTTTGCTTCAGTTCTGAAAATAAGACTCAAATAACAAGTTCTGTACAAAATTTGAGACATTACTAATTGAGGACAATGTGTATTTTTATGGCACTGAAAGTTTGTGTCTTACAGGCAATGTGCAAGACTATTTATCAAAATGGTTTTATGAAAGCTCCAGGCTATATATGTTATAGTGGAGAAAGTTCAATATGTTCCAAACTTCCAACAAAATAATCAGATGCAATATTTCTTTAGTGTTAGTAATTTATAGTAGCTCCAATGGCATCCAAGACCTTAAAAAATAAAAGAAATTTTTAAAATTAATATCACTAGAATACTTCCATTTTCACACACCAGCCTTTGCATTATTGCTTGTTTGTTTCAGGTATGCACCTTATTTTTATTGGCATATAGAAAGGCTAAAAAACCAACAAGGATGAAGTATCAAAGCCACAAACTCTAGCCACTGGAACTTCTAACTTCATCATGACTACATATCAACTATCAGATACACCAATGACCCAATTATATTTAACATTTATGAAAATCAAATTAATTTGGAATTGAATACTAAGCACAATTCCATTAGGAACATGATAACATATTCTTAAGAAATAATGCTCTACAATAAAAGTGGCTATTTCTGCACCAAACACTCTAGTAATAGGGGTCTCATGACTAAACTGAACAAGAGAGCTTACATCTGAATGTGTGAAATATCTAGAGTTTCATGTGTGAAGTCTGATAGAAGCTCTTTATAACAGGAAAGAAAAAGGTAATAGCAATTAACCAATCAACAATACACAAAAATCAGAAAATAGAAATTATCAAATCATAAACTTATAAAGAAATCAAATGATCAGAAAGAATAGAGTGCTCTATTTATTATTGAAGGCTCTATTTCCTTTACAACTTGCATACCACAAAGAAATAATCTCAATATTAAAACCTTGGTGCCTAGAGATTGACGATGGTGAAAACTACATTTTACTGATTGTACCGTTAATTTTCTTTATTCGAATTAAGTCTAATGAGCTAAAGGAAGCTATTAGAGCATGAATCTATGTTTTAGTTACAATAATCCATGCAAGCAATTTATTATGCAAACAAAGTGACTAAAATAAGACTACTATTTGATTGGTCATTTCCATTTTTGTCAGTGGTTTTTCGATCTGGGTGAAAAAAGAAATTCCCATAATTAGTCTCTCATCCAAGGTGAGCGGTATACCTTGCCTAGAATAGTAGGGCATTCAGGTAAGGGAAACAATTGGATTTGGAAAAATTAGGTTTCTTAATGCATGGCGATCTCTCTCTGGTTAATGACCATCTATCTTTTGAATCAAGTTGATTAGGTTAATATCTAAATGCGCAAATAGTAGATATTCTAAGATGGTCCTGGATAGAATTAAAAAAAATAAATTATTTAATACATTGCTAATGAACCACATTAATGCTTTTTTCCTTCAACAAATGAGGACAATCACTCTAAAGACAACATGATAATGTACACTCACTGTAAGGACAGTCACAAATGAGGACATCTCACAGTGACTGTCCCTTGTGTGATTGCCACTTGAATGTATTGCTATTCAGCCACATTAATGCTTTTCTTCTTCAACAAATGAGGACAGTCACTCTAAAGACAACATGATAATGTACACTCACTGTAAGGACAGTCACAAATGAGGACATCTCACAGTGACTGTCCCTTGTGTGATTGCCACTTGAATGTATTGCTATTCAGCCACATTAATGCTTTTTTCCTTCAACAAATGAGGACAGTCACTCTAAAGACAACATGATAATGTACACTCACTGTAAGGACAGTCACAAATGAGGACATCTCATAGTGACTGTCCCTTGTGTGATTGCCACTTGAATGTATTGCTATTCAGCCACATTAATGCTTTTTTCCTTCAACAAATGAGGACAGTCACTCTAAAGACAACATGATAATGTACACTCACTGTAAGGACAGTCACAAATGAGGACATCTCACAGTGACTGTCCCTTGTGTGATTGCCACTTGAATGTATTGCTATTCAGCCACATTAATGCTTTTCTTCTTCAACAAATGAGGATAGTCACTCTAAAGACAACATGATAATGTACACTCACAGTGAGTGTACATTATCATGTTGTCTTTAGAGTGACTATCCTCATTTGTTGAAGAAGAAAAGCATTAATGTGGCTGAATAGCAATACATTCAAGTGGCAATCACACAAGGGACAGTCACTGTGAGATGTCCTCATTTGTGACTGTCCTTATAGTGAGTGTACATTATCATGTTGTCTTTAGAGTGACTGTCCTCATTCTGTAAGTGTACATTATCATGTTGTCTTTACAGTGACTGTCCTCCTTCAAGTGGCAATTACACAAGGGACAGTCACTGTAAAGACAACATGATAATGTAGAGAAACGTTGTCATTTGTATTTTCAACAGCGCTGAGAGAGGTTCCCTCCGCGAAATCACAGCTACAATTTCTGAGTACGTTGGGTTTATTTTTCTTTTGTCATTATTATGTAATCTGGTATTCAGCTGTTAGAGAGCTAAAATACCCAGAAATGAGGACATATCTGTGTTGAATTTATTGTTAGCGGCTTTGGTTATTTAGAATGCTTCCCCACAATACTTAATAGGATGCATTTGGTTTTCAAAGCTTTCACTGACTTGGATTCAAGATTTTGAGACTTTCACGTGCCTTGCTTCAGTTGTTTCCGCAAACAAATCGCGTGCCTTTTGTATGCTTCCACATTTTATATACATGTCCATCAGGGTAGTCACCACCACTATATTTGACAAAAACCCATCTTCAATTACTTTTTGGTGAATTTCCCTACCCTGTTCTATGACTGTACCTCTAGTTTTAATGTATAAAAATGACCCAAATTTCAAAGGAAGTATATTATAAATTCCACCTAACACTTCCTAATCCCTGGACAGTGTCTTCTTACACTTTGAAACAAACAATTCCAAAGGGAATTAGCCTCTAGGGCTCTGCAACACCCAAACCCACAATTCTTGGCTCTAAACCCTTCTTAACTAGGGCATTCTCAATCACCCAATTCTACACCCTTCAAATCCAAATTAGTGGATGATTCACCATCTCACAAACATTATACAATGTTCCACATTATAACAATCCACCCTTGCTTGGATAGATCACTCACTGCTATACATTAGCATTCAACTCAAGGTAATTTCCCACAGTTTATCCTGTGATCACACTGTTTTCCACAAAACTTTGCCTATGCAATGTCAGTACTTCATAATACAAGTTAGTTATTGTCATCCCATGAATATTAGGCCTTCTATGTTACAGCAAAATCAAAGTAAACTCATTCAAAATGGTTTAGAATGGATGAAAGAAATCCTTCTAACTCATGTATGTGTTAGTTCAAACAAATGAGGATAGTCACTCTAAAGACAACATGATAATGTACACTCACAGTAAGTGTACATTATCATGTTGGCTTTAGAGTGACTATGCTCATTTGTTGAAGAAGAAAAGCATTAATGTGGCTGAATAGCAATACATTCAAGTGGCAATTACACAAGGGACAGTCACTGTGAGATGTCCTCATTTGTGACTGTCCTTACAGTGAGTGCACATTATCATGTTGTCTTTAGAGTGACTGTCCTCATTCTGTAAGTGTACATTATCATGTTGTCTTTACAGTGACTGTCCTCCTTCAAGTGGCAATTATACAAGGGACAGTCACTGTAAAGACAACATGATAATGTAGAGAAACGTTGTCATTTGTATTTTCAACAGCGCCGAGAGAGATTCCCTCCGCGAAATCACAGCTACAATTTCTGAGTACGTTGGGTTTATTTTTCTTTTGTCATTATTATGTAATCTGGTATTCAGCTGTTACATAGCTAAAATACCTAGAAATGAGGACATATCTGTGTTGAATTTATTGTTAGCGGCTTTGGTTATTTAGAAGTTTAATTTTATTTGTTCATCTTTCAAGCACAAACGTTTTGTGGACCGTAACGTCTTCATTGTTTCGGGTATGCAATGAAACAGCCCTAACTTGCGACTACCTTCACAGTACTGCAAAACCGAAGAGGGAAAAGCAAGTTAGGATGGAAATAAACAAACTTAAAACTCAGACTTAAGAAAGATGAAGGCAATGCTTCAAAAGGCCGATGCCCTAAACACGGGAAAACACAATACCACCATTAAACGATGCCCTAGTCACCGTATCAATGCTGCCAGCTCCGTACCAGTATGCTGACTGCTCACTTTCATCCTGTGATAAAGGTAACTTCATTAATCATACTTGAAATGGCAGCATACGAACTAAAGCTGATGAACATTTATAAACTAAAAGTTTAAAACTACAGATTACAAATGTAGTAGTTTCATACGAAAAGAACTTGATGTCTGAAATTTACCATTAGAAGTATCCAAAGGAATACCACAGTACTGTTGAACTTGGAGAATCGGAGATGATCTACACAGCAAGGTTCAACAGCTGTAAGGACTGTTACACCATCTTTAGCATTTGAATACATTTTCTCCTTGGCTTCTGGTGGATCCTCAAAGACCCCCAATGACGTTTTCCCTACAATTATCAATTGTTTGTTAGTATGAGATATTAATAAATAAACATTAATCACAATATTAGGCAAACAATGTTCTTGATGTCTGAATCTAAATCACAGAAAGCTCTAATAAAGCAGTTCTCAGTTTCACATTAAACTAAGTTTTAATTTCAAATGGTTATAATAATTTTTACAAGTTATAAGTAGCTGGTTACAGTATATGACATAAAAAGAAAAAAAACCATTTCTATTCTTTTCTTCTTTTTCTCTTTCAACGAAGCTTTTGCACCACACAAATGCATACCAAGAATTTCTCAGGAGGTTTCAAGACCATTGCATACCAAACTTCTTCTCTGTAGATGCTACTGTGTGTCGTGGTCCAAACGGGCCCATAAATGTGGTTGAATAACAATACATTCAAGTGGAAATTACACAAGGGATAGTGACTGTGAGATGTCCTCATGTGTGACTGTCCTTGTCACAAATGAGGACATCTCACACTGACTGTCCCTTGTGTAATTGCCGCTTGAATGAGGACAGTCACTGTAAAGAAAACATGATAATGTACACATACAATGAGTGTACATTATCATGTTGTCTTTACAGTGACTGCCCTCATGTTGTATATTCTTCTCTGTAGATGCTACTGTGTGCTAGGGAACTTCTTAGAAC
The DNA here is from genome assembly GCA_027943335.1 of Chamaecyparis obtusa. Taxonomy (NCBI): domain Eukaryota; kingdom Viridiplantae; phylum Streptophyta; class Pinopsida; order Cupressales; family Cupressaceae; genus Chamaecyparis; species Chamaecyparis obtusa. The sequence continues at coordinate 823,954 of BSBK01000654.1, forward strand.
TTTTGGTATATTCTTAGAGCTTGTTACACCTGGGATATTCTTCTCTGTAGATGCTACTGTGTGCCGTGGTCCAAACGGGCCCATAAATGTGGTTGAATAGCAATACATTCAAGTGGCAATTACATATATTATAATGTATCTGTCTAGTCCTCATGATTGCTCATAACAGTACAAGTGATATTTTTTTGGGAGTGGGGAAAGGTTCGAGACTTTCACCTATATGAAGAATCCTTTCTACCTAACACAAAAATGCACCCCATAAAACATCTGATTGGTTTGAGTATCTTTGAACTATTTGGGTCTATTGACAACACTAGACCAGTGTATACAGAATGACTAATTTCATGCAAGACAATGTGATGCAGAGTGGTCAGCAAGAAACTTGGTCTTAAGCCCCAACCCACTTCAAGACACCAAAATGTTACACCTAAGCAATTTAGCCTCTGATTCTATCAGACCAGTTTAAAATCTCTGTACTAGAGGGACTTCAAAGGTTTCAAGATACTTCTAACACCTTATTGACTCAATCCCAACCAAGACCAAATTTCCTTTTAGGGACAAGTTCCCTGATTTTCTACCAAAAGAGACTTTATTGATCCTAGGCTTTGCCAACCTAATCAAACATTTGAAAACTCTTAAGATTCCCTAAAACATGTAGAATCATGCATTGGTTGTGTTCCAAACAACCCAAGACATCAAAATCACAAATAGACCTAGTGACTCTAGTAGGTCTCCAAAACCTGTTCTGCAGCAATAACTCTTCAATTTGACAAAGGACCTTATGAACTTATATGTTTTTTGAGTACCCTTTTTGATGTTCTAACAATCCTCCAACTCCCAGACCCTGACTCCACTCCAGCATATCAATGTCCTTATTGAGTCCGCAGACCTAATGCATGCCTTTGGGTGTGGGTTTCAAAACAAGGCATTGAAAATGGGTGCATGAAACCAAGATCAGAGTTTGAAGATGTCCACCATGCTCTAAAGATCTAGATTCAACAAGGTTTGAGGTCCTTTACTTGCCGCTACCCTCTGATCTTGCATAATCCATCAACTCCTAGTCAAGAACATTGAGATTCTTGACCTAGGGCTTGCTCTCGAAATTCTCTGGCTTAGTATCCTGTTCCAAAGCTTTTAAAATATGAAAATAAACCCCCTTAACTTGCATTTTACAAAGAACAGAGGATATCCTATGGTTTATTTGCAAGTTAAGGCCATTTGAATGCAATAACCCAAAAAATGAGGGTTTTACAGAACAACAGATAAGAAAAAGGAATAACTTTGATATAAGGTGTCTTGAATCTACCAAATAAACTCTCAAAGCATAAGATATAAATACTCTAACTTCCACACTGGTCTGCCCTCCCTTTCACATCCGTACACTGTACAGTGCTTGAAGGAAATGCACAGAAAAGGCTCTGAAATAGTGGCTCTATCTGACAGAGAGTCCATGCTAGGCTTCGTGACTAACCTAGAGCACATTCCTTGTTATGGAGGAAGTTTGAATGGTGAAGAACTTATGGAATGGATAGAGGACCTAGATAACCATTTTGACTACAAGTATCTTATTAATAACCATTTTGACTACAAGTATCTTATGGATAGAGGACCTTGATAACCATTTTGACTCATTTAGTATCTTATTGAGCTTCACTTTGTTTCAAGAATATAGTTTAATATTCTCTACTAAACAGGGCCAACCACATGAAGGTGGAAGCTCATTTGGCCCCACCCCCCTCCCCCTAACATCACTCTACATTCCCCGTTAACATCTAACATTCATTCATTCTTTCAATTATTAATAAAATGTAACATTCAATCAATATCACATGATAACATTCATTAACACATTAGATTCGTTAACACGCAACATTCATCAATATGAAAATAAACACATAATTCATGAACATTCATTAGCACATAATTAAATTCATTGAGACATAAAATTCAGTCATTATCAATTAAGGTATTTAGATGACAATCATTTCTTTTTTCTCTTTCTAATTTTTTTTTTCTATGTAAGCTCTAAGAGGAGCATCAGTGTTATCATCAATACCCCCCTCATCAGTTGTTTTGTTCTCTGTTCTTGATGATCTCAAATTCCTATGCTGTTGCAAAGGGGGGTCCTCTACAATAACAAATAAAAGAGTTAAATTTAAAATATTTAATTATAATTGTTACAAGTATTTAATTATTTTAAAGAACATAACTGTGGCGCTCTTTAATTACCTGATCTGGCCACATCATTTTGTCTAGACTCAACCTCAACATGCTCATGAGCACCGACCCCTCGATCCTCTACAGTTGCTATACAAAATGTTACATTAATCCAAACACCAATTGTAATTACATATAAAAATTTTAATAGCAAATGTATACCTCCACCACTAGGATGCACATCATGCGAACCTTCATTATGCATAGATTGTGTAGAAGGATTGTCAGGCTGCATTCCAATATCCTACACATTGTTATCATTGCTTTCTTAAAACAGATATACTCACTTTATATTAGAACTTAACATCAAATAGACTAATTGGTAAAGTATTCAATTTGAAATAAATTTCATTTAGCTTATTTACTTGTGGCTCAAATGCATCATTATTTGAACCTTGCACACTGATTTCAGCTCGTAGCTGTTCAGCCACGGCTCTATAGCCTTGTTGGAAGCCAATTCTCTTGTCCTCTTTTGTGAGGCATCTATTGAACTCTGACCCCTACATTTTTGCTTGGTATGGTGAATTTTACTTGCATTGTTTGATCAAAAAAAATTTCCTTGCAATATATAAAAAAATTGATACAAGTTTTCATTTACTAATACTTACAACTTGTGCTTGAAGTTTGGAAAAACCACCAGAGCCGAGCTTGTGTGTCCCGTGCTTTTCTAATCTTGCCTTTGTTGCCTTTGATGTGTCAGGCAATCTATGAAAAGTTTGAAATATGTTAGAGACCAGTACAGGAAAAATTTAGAGGTTAATTAGTACATAATTACATTCTCAAAAGTATCACATACCTTGCTCTACTCTCTACTGGTGTAATTCTTTTTTTCATGTCGGCTTTATACTTTCCATCCAAAATCAAAGCCTACCACTTAGCCTCAAGAACACAAGGCGGACGCTCGTGCCTAGGGTTAACCTCTAAATATTTCCTGTACTGGTTCCTAATATACTTCAAACATAAACCAGCTCTTTCAAGGAGCTTGTTTCTCTCGAATGCACGAGGTCCAAAAAGCTGGGTCATACTATGTACAAGATCATCCTTCAACTTTTTATCTTAGTTATTCCACCTTTTAAGTAAAAAAAAAATGTTAGACTCATAAATGAAGAGAAGATACCTTTAATAAGTTCAAGAAATTGATGAAAAGGAAAACTATTCTAGCAATGATATGAAATCAAAATAGTGGTTTGGGGTTTTAGTTAGGATATGATGTTCCACCATGTACGTAGGGTGGGCCCGAATATCCGTAAACACTCGTCACCAAGTTTTCACCAAAAAATATCATTCCCTACAAAATAATCATGGGATCATTAGTCGATGAAGAGTGATCAAAAACTAAATTACTATTATATCACTATAGAATAATAATAACTTTAAAGTACCTGGAACTTTGGCTACTTTTAAGGGAATGCCTTCATCGTCGCTGATGATCAATATGCAATCTTTCACCGTTCCCGTACTAGGAACACGGGAACATCCAGGAAATGATGCTGCATCGGGACTTGTTCCATCTCCTATTGCAAAAAATGAAAACCATTATCAAATGCCTCCAAGAAATAATACTTCAAGGGAAATAAATTGGTGCAGAGCACCCATGGCACAAACACAATCAAGGGATCTACATTGTAAACACATAACACTTAAACACATAACAAAAGAGAGAAAAAGAGGGATTTGTGTACCAGTAGATGGTGCAACAGTTGGTGCATTTAGGCTGTGTGTTGTTGACATGGCAGTCGGCAAGACATTTGTGGCTGTCCTGGATGGAGGCGGCGTTGTCATATCATCATGGAAAGGAGCTAAAGAATAAAATTGTTAGAGCATGCATAAATATAGAACGCGTGGACTAGCATGGACAAGATTGTTAGAGCATTAAAAAAAAAGATTGTTCGAGCATGTATTGTCAATGATTATGATCATTCCTATATATATTCAGTGGAAAACACAAGTGGGGAATGGAACATGTGATCTACCTGAACCACTTGCAGTACCGGCCTCATCATGGGAATGGGGTTCAAAATTACGCAAATAACTCTGTAAAGACAATGCATCCATATTTTAATTAATGTCATAAAAAAGCATAACATAAAAACCATTATTGAACTCTTGTAATAATTAAAAATTTCATTAATACTTACTTTAAAGTTTTCAGAAGTGCGCAACAACTCAGCTGCCTTGTTTTTTATTTCCTGAGTCTGAGGATGTATGGATACCAAACGTAGAAGTTCTTTCCCAATTTTCTTTAGCAGCTTTTTAATGGAACCGATCGGGTCATCAGTCTCTGCTAAATCAATAAAAAAAGGGTCCACAAGGGGGGACTCCTGAGGGACTGCAGGTTGCTTTCCCTCTCTCCGACCACCGGCCCTCTGTGACAACAATAGTATTAGTATTATCAAAATTACTCCAAAACAATGAAGAAAATAACATTAAAAAAATAACATTTTGCTTCTATCTAGTTTGCACAATTACAATGAGTTTTACCTGCTCATGTGTAGATGAGCTAGGAATATCATCACCATCACCTTCGGGCGGTTGCTCCATATTGTGCCCCTGTGTCAAAGATCAAGTATAAAAATGTTAGCAAAAAATTTAATAACTAAATGGTATGTTGGAGTCATTGATTAGAAGTTGGTTTAATAGTATGTACCACCCCCATGATAGTAGCCTCATTTGTATCTATGTGGTTCAAATTGTAATCAATAAGCAGCTCTTCCCCTGCACGTATTGATTTTATCGCACAGATGAATACACGATTTCCTTCTAGTCCTTTGACCTCTAGTTAATCTCCCTATTCTAGATAAACTGCATGTCTCACTTTCCTCTTTTATTCCTATATTTCCCTCACTCGAGGAAGACACTTCTGACAAATACCTATTTGCTGGTACCTGCAAATGGGAGATATCTTAGAAGACATCAATCTTACTATTGATAAGTGTATTAAATAGACTTTCTATAAGGTGTATTGACTTATACCTGTCGATCCATGAGACTGTGCGGGATGCTCTTGAAAGGGGTTCAATTTTCTGCAAATGTAATTCAATTATCGTGAGCATAATCACATCATAATCATAATCACATCCATCATAAGCATCACATAAAAATTAAAAATATTAAAACGTACACATTATAACACTTAAATCAGGCTCACATTATAAGCCTGCTAGGGAAGTAGGCCTACTGAAGGGCTAAAACTGGGTTTTTGTATCAGCTGATGAGTTGAGGGCTTAGTAACCTTGGGGACATGCTATTTGAAGTTGTTTGATGTGTGTGGTGGAGGTGGAGGAAACACCTAGTTAAGGTGAAGTCAAGTTTGGAGCCTATTGAGGCCTTGTGAGCATTTGATAGTTTGTTGATTAGATTGCTTGGATGAATCCATTGGATGGATTGAGGGACATTGGGATTATTCCAAAGATGTAGAACGCTAAGGTGGCATAAGGATTTGGTGTGCACTTTGATAGGTTATGGAGTTGGCTTGGATCAAGGAGAGTGATCTTATGAAGATGCTTGGTTGGTGTTGTGAGAACACTTACAAATGCTTTTGACCTGAAAGAAAATAAGGCTCAATACATTCATGCATCAATATGTGTTTTAAATAGTTTTATTTAATTAATTTAGATTAATAGTTAATTTAGATTAGCAGTATTCTATTTGTAGTTGAAACTTGTAGCTTTTAAATAGATAATGAATAAACTATGTAACCATTTAAGACAAATATATTTCTATCAAGAAATGAATATTAAATACATTAAGGATTGATGGCATACCTTTAAATTTCATCATCATCATCCTCATCCTCCTCATCATCATCATCATCATCATCATCCTCGTCATCGTCGTCATCATCATCGTCGTCGTCGTCGTCGTTGTCGTCGTTGTCGTCATCATCAACATCATCATCATCATCAACATCAACATCATCTTCATCATCATCATCAGTAGCAGCATCATCATCATCATCTTCTTCTTCTTCATGAAAATTTGTCTCAGGAACATCATTCAATAATTGTCGATCATGATCATCATCTACATCATCTTCTATTTCTTCGGTATCTTCTTCTTCCATCGCATTATACTTTATCGGCCTTCCTCTTGGTTCATGTCTAACAACAAATGACCAACCCGATTTATGTGAAACCTCTGAGTAAAATACCTGCTCACATTGGCTTGGAAGAACATAGGACTCATCCCCAACTGGCTCAAACGACCTTGTATTAACCATTGTAAATCCATTATCATGTTCAATAACAGTTCTATTAGGATCATTTGGATTAAGTCGTAGCTTGTACCATTTGACAACGAAGAGTACTAATTTGAAGGAACTAAAGTCGCACTCAAGTATATCATCCAAAATGCCATAGTATTGATTTTTAGACTCTTGAGGATCTAAGTCATTTCTAGATGAAATATTAGTCACTTGAAAGACTGCAGTTATTCCAGAATCACAAGTTTTCTTCGTGTCATCCAACACTTTGACGCGAAATTTTTGACCATTACAGAACATACCCTTGTGGTGTTTAACCTGCAATAATATGTGAAACATGTCAAAATTATTATATCGTGAGTTGATAAACATACGGGTGATTAATAATTTTGTACGTACCTGGAAATCTCTTAAACCATATGCTAAATCTATTTCCCTTTGCGTAACATTAGAATCTCCATTACGATGAGTTTCTTTAACCAATGAAGTTACACCTTCCCATGTTAATGTGTGACCAGAATGTTGACATCGTTTAATCCATACCGTCATCCAATCAAGATTGTTTGCAATATACAAATGTAGTGCATCCCACTCTCGAGCAACTATACAAAAAAAAAATAGATGACTTACAACTGATTTATTTTGAAGATTAAGAAATAATTTATTACAATAACATCTTATAATTTATTACCTGTCACTTTCCTCAATCTACCTTTCCCCATCAAGTACTCCCCTTTGAATTTTTTAAAAGGGTCGAGATCCCAAATGCGATCTACATGGATATTTGAAACAAACTTAGGAAGATATTCAGTAATGTACACCATAGTCTGGTATACCATGTATCCCTCTACCATAGAACCTTCAGGATGTGCTCTTTGTCGAACCAAAGCCTTCAAAGATTTCAAGTGCCTCTCAACCATCCACATTGACCTAGTGTGTGTAGGTCCACACAATTCAATCTCCTCAACTTGGTGTATGAGGTAGTGTTCTTGTGCATTGAAAAAAGTTGGAGGTAGACACTTTTGCATTTCACACAGTAAATGAGGAATTCTTCTCTTCCAATAGTTTATATCTTTTTTATGAATTTTTTTAGATGACAACCACCTACATTAAAAGATTCAAGTCATAAAAAATATATAAATACGAGACTTTACAAAATAATATACAATAGATTACATAGAAAGAAAAACAAATCGTGAATATAATAAATATATACAACAAATTGAACAGATATTACTGCTTACCTCATGTATTTTCCAAGATCATATATCACTTGTTTGATGTTATTGTTGAAGTGCTCTGGGAGAGATAGAGGTAGCACGTACTGCAGTAATTATAAACCAATCATTTCATTATTTTCTAACATAACATAATGAATAGTACACGTAGTTTATGAATATATTGTAAATACAGAAGAACATAACTTACCTTGATGAAAGTATGCCAATCATGCGTTTTGAGCCCTAGCCCAAATTTACTTTTCTTTGATATGAGATTGCTTATGTTCGCAGCAAATCCTGTGGGAAATCGAATTTTTCGTATGACTTCTTTTATGGCATCATTTTGCTGCTCCGTTAATAACCAAGGAAGGGCACTTATATTAATCTGATCTCTATTGCTATTTGAGTGAATGAAATTCTTCAGTGCATGATTGGATTTATGAATGTCATTACAAATTTTGACAATTTTTTCTTTGTCACGCCTTCCATCCAGTATTTTCCACAATGTCTCTATTATATTCTTTCCAATATGCATAAGATCAAACAAATGCACAATTTGTAAGTCCTCGTAGTAGGGCAACCTACTAAATTGTCTGGGATAGCTTTTTAGTCCCTTTGGAAGGTTGTCAGTAGTGCTTTGACGACCTTCACGATCATCAATTACATAATTAGTAAACAAAAATCACAATAAAAACATATAAATTACAAACATAAACCATTAGGTGGAACGACATTACTTCGACGATTAATTCTATTATATTCCAACTTCCATAGGCGAGGTGTCATTCTTCGTGGCTTTGATGTAGTCTCTTCTTTCCCATTGAAAAGATATTTTTCCATACTTCAATACTTATGATTCTTGTGGAGGAAGTGTCTATACTCATCAAACACCTGCTTTCCTAAACTTTTTGAATGACGAGATTTCATCTTTGGACCACAAATTGGACATGCAAATTTTTCCTTTGTTTGAAGACCTATAAGATAATGATATAATTGGATTATTAAATATGTTGATTTTTATAATTAGAATTATCATGCGCAACTTGAATTCACTATAACATACCACAAAAATGTGTTAGCCCTGAGGCATCATGTATTGTCCATACAAGTATTGCATGGAATTGAAATAGTCTGTCTTATTGGTCTAGACACGTCATACATAGTGACACCGTTCCATAACTCCAACTCGTCAATAAGAGGCTCAATATATACATTCATATCTTTAACTTGATATTTACCTACTTGAATGAACAGTAACATTACATAATCATTGTGACCATTTTACTGTAAGATTTGTAAGTACATGTAAATTAATAACTATCAAATGATAAAATACCTGGAACAATCATTGCCAACATAATGTGCTCCCTCTTTATTGACATCCACGGAAGAATGTTATTGTTGATAACAAAAACAGGCCACACCGAGCAAACAGATTTCATCTCTCCAAATGGATTGACACCATCTGCTGTCAATGAAAACCTGAGATTACGAGGTTCTTCTTTGAAGTGTTGCCACTTTTCCTCTATGTGCATAAATGCCGAACCATCCGCAGGGATTCGAATAATGTCATCTCGACTTCTATTGCGTGCATGGTAATCCATAAATTGTGCCAAGCTAGTACACCTGAATAATTGTCGCATCCGTGGAATAATGGGGATGTAACGAAGAACCTTGTGAGACACCTTTTTTGTTATTCGATCTGTTCGATATCTACTCGTATGACATACAGGGCATTGTGTTGCAAATTCATGTTCTTTATAATATATAATATGATCATTGGGACAAGCATGTATTGCTTGATACTCCATTCCAATATCTTTCATAATAGCAGATAATTCTTAATATGAGCGAGGTAGAATATTTGATGGTGGTAACAAAAACTCGCCTATCAATCTACAACAAAAAATATAAGTTGTTAATATAAACAATATTAGTGGTACATTATTCACCCTTTGTTAACTATAAAGACATATATGACATACCTTAACATACGTGACATTGTTATGTTGGATAAACCATTCATAACCTTCAAGTTCAACAACAACAATACAGCAGAGAGAAGAGTTGTTTGGGAGTCTTTGTATAGGGGCTTGTATGCCTTCTCAAGTAGAGGTACATCGAGGCTATCATCATCATCATGATCAGATCTGCTTGGACTAAATGTGTCATGGATCAATGTATTTATACCATCATCTTCAATTGTGTTTTCTAGCGCATGATCGTCATCTTCCATGGGATCATTATCTTCACCTTGGATATTCGCACCCCCATGTTCCTCCATATCATGTACTTCCCTGGGGAGATCAACCTATATAAAATTGATTAACATAAATAAACCATGATCTTCAACTCATCATCAAGTGATTTCATATGTATATAAATTGTTAAAATGATATAATGAACAACTTACCAGTGGATGATAGTCATGCCCCCTTCAATGTGACCATTCTCCCTACAATGTCTCTTAACTGTTTTGATTAGCAGTCTTCTACGGTTTAAGCCCTTACAAATTTTGCAGGGACAATAACATTTTCCATCACTTTTTCTTTTCAAGTTAGACCACAATCTAGCGATTGTCTCCCTATTTTGTTCTTCACTTATATTATCTGACATGATCGTTCTTCGCAGGAAGCAAAAATTGGGCTATGAAAATTTCGGTCTACAACTTTCAGTGACTAAGCAAAATTGTCAAAAGTACACAAATCTTCTTAGACCTAGTTAAATCCTTTAATATTTTAAAAGTCTAGTTAAAATATACATTAGATTAAAAAATATACAATTTTCATACCTGAGCGCGCGGCTACGACTAGTGCAATGGTCTTCTTGCTTAGCTCTAGAAGCTCTCTAGCAATCAAAACATATAAGCTACAAGGCCTAACAACAATTTCAAAACATATAAGCTACAAGGCAAGACATATTACATGACATGGCAAAAGGATTAAAATATACATTAGATTAAAATATATACAATTTTCAAACCTGAGCGCGCGGCTATAACTCGTGCAATGGTCTTCTTGCTTAGCTCTAGAAGCTCTCCAGCAATCAAAACATATAAGCTATTAGAATTCATTAACTTTCTGTAATTGGAAAACTCTATTTGATATTAGACCGTAAACTACTACTATTCTTTCCATAAGAACTAAGTACAAAATTCTTTCAAGTTCACATCCATGATTCCCTTTAGATTAAAATATACAGCAAAAATAAGCTAAAAGTCTAGTTAAAATATACATTAGATTAAAAAATATACAATTTTCAAACCTGAGCGCGCGGCTATAACTTGTGCAATGGTCTTCTTGCTTAGCTTTAGAAGCTCTCTAGCAATCAAAACATATAAGCTACAAGGCCTAATAGCAATTTCAAAACAAGGGTCATCAAAAGAACCAAAAACAATGTGTGCAAACAATACCTTGTGAAGTGGTATAGACAATTAGAAGATGCTACTATGTGCTAGGGAACTTCTTAGAACTGTTGGTATATTCTTACAACTTGTTACACCTGGGATATTCTTCTCTGTAGATGCTACTGTGTGCCGTGGTCCAAACGGGCCCATAAATGTGGTTGAATAGCAATACATTCAAGTGGCAATTACACAAGGGATAGTCACTGTGAGATATCCTCATGTGTGACTGTCCTTGTCACAAATGAGGACATCTCACAGTGACTGTCCCTTGTGTAATTGCCACTTGAATGAGGTCAGTCACTGTAAAGACAACATGATAATGTACACATACAATGAGTGTACATTATCAGGTTGTCTTTACAGTGGCTGCCCTCATGTTGTATATTCTTCTCTGTAGATGCTACTACGTGCTAGGGAACTTCTTAGAACTGTTGGTATATTCTTACAACTTGTTACACCTGGGATATTCTTCTCTGTAGATGCTACTGTGTGTCGTGGTCCAAACGGGCCCATAAATGTGGTTGAATAGCAATACATTCAAGTGGCAATTACACAAGGGACAGTCACTGTGAGATGTCCTCATGTGTGACTGTCCTTGTCACAAATGAGGACATCTCACAGTGACTGTCCCTTGTGTAATTGCCACTTGAATGAGGAACAAGGAGGAAGTGATACAATAATAGGGGGGTGATCATTTTAAAATGTGTTGGACAACAAAAAATGCTATGCATGGGGTAAAACATGGGCTCAAACCTTAAGAAAACTAGAGACTAACAACAAAGAAAATGTACCTCATGATACTTATTGAGCTTAAAGCATAAATAACCTACTATGTACAAGAAGGAAAGATAAACTATTAATAGAAATGTTTAAGATGGATCCTATTTATCAATATCTCAAAAGGATTACCTTCCATGTTTTCCAACTCAAAAACATAATTTTCTTTGTAGCGAGAAATATAAAAAAGACCCTCCCATAAGGCATCAAACTTTGTATGTTGACTTGGATTGGCTGCTCTTTCATTGTACTTCAAAATCATATCATTTTTCTTAAGAGGGGGATTGCATACCTCTTGTCAAACCCACATTATACTATTCTTTGGTGATGTGTCAAGGCATTATAAGCATTCTCATAAGCTTCTTGTAGATTCAACAATTTTACTAATATGACATTCATCGCACCATCTTCCTCTACTTCAATTAATGTTAGAAGTTGTAGAGCTAGGACTTCCATTGATATAGGAAGAACAACTTCTATTCCATTGGCGAACTGGTGCCGGAGCACCTCACACAACTAATTTGGAGACGGAGATTATACAGACTTTTAGGACAAATCAGAGGGATGGAATACATAAACAGGGTCAACAGGTCAATTGGAGGATCTTAGCACCTTTAATGTTATTAAAATAATGCAATACTTCAATGAGTTTGTAATGATGTCCTTATTAGGACTAAAAACTTGTTTACAATGGACTGAGATTGTCCAAAGTTCAATAATGTTTTAAGAATCTAGAATAGGCTAGTGCGGAAGTTTAAATCTTTTGAAAAGTTTAATAATCATAAGAGATCAAAGTTAGTGAGTTTAGTGGTCTTTGGATTAAAATAATTCAATTAATTATAAGTTAGAATTTTTGAATTTTCAAAATCCAACGGTTAGCTAACAATGGAGGGAGTTAGTATTTAGGATTTAGTTAGACTCAAACTAAGCTCCAACCGATGAAAATTGGTTGGATTAGTTTTTGAGAAGTTATAAAGAATCTTATATATATCTCTGTTACGACAAAGAAGGGAGATATATGCGGACTGCAACAGTAAGAAATATAAAACTCTTAGTTTTTGCAACTCCATTTATCTTGGAAGTCTTAGTTTGTTTGAACTAACACATACATGAGTTAGAAGGATTTCTTTCATCCATTCTAAACCGTTTTGAATGAGTTTACTTTGAATTTGTTGTTGCGCGGGTGTATGGACTAGTGAAGGAAACAGCGAGCAATAAACTTTAATTTCTGCAAGTTCCTTAATCTTTTAAGTCTCAAATCATTTGGTTTGATTATTCAATTATTCTTGTTATTGAATGAGTTTACTATTATATTGAGACTGCTGTCGCGCCAGTCACTGCTGAAACAGTCATTCTTTTGTCTAGACTTGTCATTGCAGTAGAGTTTTAGAGATAATGAAGATCATCCCATGAACATAGAAGGCCTAATATTCATGGGATGACAATAACTAACTTGTATTATGAAGTACTAACATTGCATATGCAAAGTTTTGTGGAAAACAGTGTGATCACAGGATAAACTGTGGGAAATTACCGTGAGTTGAATGCTAATGTATAGCAGTGAGTGATCTATCCAAGCAAGGGTGGATTGTTATAGTTTGGTTTTATACCTCCCAATTGCATTTGTTTAAAAATCGTTGGAGGTTTTTAAACAAATGCAATTGGGAAGTATAAAACCAAACTCAACCACTTTTGCCAGCATTCTTCAAGCATATGCCAAAATGGGATCTTTAGAACAGGGTAGGGAAATTCACCAAAAAGTAATTGAAGATGGGTTTTTGTCAAATATAGTGGTGGTGACTACCCTGATGGACATGTATATAAAATGTGGAAGCATACAAAAGGCACGCGATTTGTTTGCGGAAACAACTGAAGCAAGGCACGTGAAAGTTTCAGAATCTTGAATCCAAGTCAGTGAAAGCTTTGAAAACCAAATGCATCCTATTAAGTATTGTGGGGAAGCATTCTAAATAACCAAAGCCCCTAACAATAAATTCAACACAGATATGTCCTCATTTCTGGGTATTTTAGCTCTCTAACAGCTGAATACCAGATTAAATAATAATGACAAAAGAAAAATAAACCCAACGTACTCAAAAATTGTAGCTGTGATTTTGCGGAGGGAATCTCTCTCGGCGCTGTTGAAAACACAAATGACAACCCGCTTGATTTCGCGGAGGGAATCTCTCTCGGTGCTGTTCAAAACACAAATGACAACCCGCTTTGTTCAAAACACAAATGATAACCCGCTTGATTTTGCGGAGGGAATCTCTCTCGGCGCTGTTGAAAACACAAATGACAACGTTCCTTTTTTTTTTGCACTTATATCCCGACAACGTCGCAATTGCGACGGTGTCGGGCTATATTTGAAAAAAAAAAGCCAAAACCGCTTAACATTTCCCTGTCGTCGCAAATTGCCGTCGCAATTTCACCCCAAATGTATTAGTGCAAGAACAAAAGAATAGCCATTGTAGATCACTAGAGTTTCAATTTCTAGCTAAGGGATAGAATATCTTGTGTTATAATGACTTTGGTTTCATCCCAAATGTCTACTGATAATACTTGATAAACAAGTCAAAAGTGCAGATTTAGCTTTATTTGAATGTGTCCATGTATATTGTATGCATTTCTGGACGTTATTTCTAATTTTTTAGCCAACATGACTGTAAAATCCTTGCAAAGCTTTTGCAAGCTATCTTTTTCAAAGGATGTAAGAAATGTATGGATTCATTTTTAATTTTTCGGAATTAAGTTAAGATTCTTTTAATACTCTACAATTTCAGCAACCTTCTAATTAGTATGCATAGAGCCCAGCTTATGCGTAGGATTTGAAGGTATAATCTTCAATGACATCTTCATTAGGATGTTACCAAGTGGATTCAAGTCATTGCATCCTTTTGCATTTGAAATTTGAGACCGGATCGCCAAACTAGATATAGGCACCCATCTACTTCATGCTCAACCTCCCATTGCACGAACACACAAAATAAATCAAATTTTAACTTCATTTCTTATTGTGTTGAAATTAGTTTGTCTATACATTCACATGATTAGGGAATATCAAGAAGACATCCTTAGACGCTTTGTTTGGTAGTTCATTTGCTTTATAAAGGCACTTGACCTTGCATGTTACAAACCAACATACAAATACAAAGTGACCACCTGAATAGGAGTATACTACGTATTGGGTATGGTTTGTGGCAAGGTATATGTTCATTACATATAATTGTATTTAAAACAGCACCTTAAAGAAGTACCGCTTAGTTTAGTAAAGATAAAAGTCAAAGGTTCTACCCACCTCAACAAATCGGTCCATTGTTGCCCAATTTGATCATAAATTCAAGGTCTTTGTCCCAAGCTTGACACCCTTAGCACTCAGGAGAAGATAAAACTTCAATGATCTGAGACTTACAACTTTATGCACCAATAGATTTAATGAATCAATATTTATGAAGAATAACCTTCTCAGCTAAACATAGCTTTTGAAGAGAGGAAATGTGCTATTTCTTGCATTTAAGCAAAAGATATCACTTTCTAAACTTTTGACATCTTTGGCAAATGCAAGAAGAAATCACCAAAGGCCGAAGCCAAAGGAATCACTTATTAAACTTTATGCACTAATTTAGCAAACTTTATGCCAGTTTGATCCTCAGAAAAACCAAACAGTTCGAGTTGCTGAGGATCAAACTGGCAAAGAGAGTTGCAGTCTTGGCGTTCTTAAAAAGGTGCAGAGATTCTACTATTTCTATAACCTTTTAGAAACCCAAGTCTGCAATTCATATTCTATGTCTCCTGACACTCATTTGAATCTCGATGATGGATCACGGAGTGTGATCCAAAACGTTAATAAAAAAACTTAAACACGATCAAATCCAGAAGTAATACCAATTTAAACTAGGGATTGTGGAAATATGATATCTTTGATTAAGACCTTGCATGAAAGGGAAATGTGTTGCATATCTAAACAGTTCGAGTTGCTGAGGATCAAACTAGCAAAGAGAGTTGCAGACTTGGCATTCTTAAAAAGGTGCAGAGATTCTACTCTTCTATGACATTTTAGAAACCCAAGCCTGCAATTCATATTCTACATCTCCTGGCACTCATTTGCATCCTAATGATGGATCACAGAGTGTGATCCGAAATGTTGATGAAAAAACTTAAACACGATCAAATCCAAAAGCAATACCAGTTTATATATTGTAACTAATTAACCGTTGCATAATATACTGCCCTTAAATACTGCAGTAGTCACAAGTAGAGCATTCAATTACATAGAATATGTTCGGGGCTTCGAGAGCCTAGAACACCAGCTGACTATGTAAAATCATGATAGGTCACAATTTTCAGATTGCCTCTCAATCTCCATCAATTCGTTTATTAAAAATATTTACTTTAATCAATATGGACCTGTCTGGTTAACAAAAACTCTACGTAATTCTGCTGCGACATTGTCAGGGATTCCTTATGTATAAGGAAGTATTGTATCAGTCAACTAATCTTCCAACTTCAAGAAGGCATCCTGTTGGCTATTGTCGAGGTTCTGAACTACAAGCTATCACCATTCAACAATTAAATTCTATATATTATTCATTACCTTTTAAGGACTGCAACTGGAGTTGCTGAAGCCATTACTTCTCTCTGAGTAGTATGATTAATAAGAACCTGTTATAGTATGAGACTGAAAATACACGTTTTTTTTGAATGATTTTTAAAAGAGTTGTTAATCACCTGAATCAAATAGTTCCCTTTGGATAACCTTTTTGTTGTACCTGATTCACCGGCCCTTTTTGATGCGTCTCTGTTTCCAGGATGTCTTGGGGATGGGGGGCAGGTCATGGACACTCCCTAGCCATCCCCAAAATCTGGGAAATAGTAGGAAACAACCCGAAAATGTGGGGATGGCAGAAATTCTCAGAAGGGATGTCCCCCTGTCCTCAAGGTGGTTGGGGACATCTGTGACATCCCCTAATTGTCCCAGGGACGGCCAACAATCTTTTTCCCAGCACATTTAAAAAAAGACTCAAATGTTTTTTTTAAACAATTTTTTATTTCTTTTTGTGGATCTCCACACCTAAGCAATAATGCATGTGTTTGATAAATTTCATTCACATTAAACTATATATGTCAGTTCCAACTACAACAAGAAGTTTGGAAAACGCCGCAACAGATTTGGGCAGCAAGCACAACTCAGATTCACAAACACCTGGAACTTGGTAATGCATATGAAAGTGATTATAGGTCTGCAACATTTGATTTTTCACTGATGTGAGAGGTAATTATATCTGAACCACTGCCAACAGCAATTAGAAATCTAAAATAATGAAAAGCAGCCTGGTAATAAATTTCACAGACACTCAGAACTTGGTACTGTGTAAAAAAGTGGTTGCAGATCTGCAACATTGAAGTTTTCACTGATCAGTGATGTGAAGGGTAAATAGGTCTGAATCATAGCCAAAAGCACTCAGAAATATGAACAACAGGGTGGTAATCAATTTCACAAACACCAAGAAATTGGTAGGACATAAAAAAGCAGTCGTAGGTCATAAGGGTAATAGAATACTATCAAAATATCCTCCAACCAGAAAAAGACAACAAACTAGTGCTGGAATGATCAATGTCAAGTCTAGAAACCATCAAGCAAAGCTCAAACCTAATTGTAAGTCTGATATTCAACTGTTTGCAGGCCAAAACAACCATAATATTCATCAAACACCTTCCCAAAACATCAAAGAACACCTCCAAACATTACACAACAGAAACATACATCAACAGTGCCACTGAAAAGCAACAAAGGGGCCAAGAAATGCAGGAAATCATACCTAGCAGATCAGGCCAGGTCTGCAGGAGGTATGACCTGTCCTGGACCATACTTTTCAGGCTGAAAACCACTCATACTCCTTCAAAATCACATGGTTGGGCTGGAAATGAACATCAATGAGAACGGCTAATGTAGACTAATCAATACCATCAATATTGGTGGTCAAACAAAGGCATCCACTGAACACAAATGTTATATGTTAAGGTTCTATACTGTGTATATACATGTTTTATTCATGTTTTCATGAAAAATAATGTATATATGCATGTTATCCACATTTTTGCATGAATATTTAAAACATCCCTATATATTTTAAATTTTCCCTATATTTTATATAGCAATCCCCTAAATTGGCAAAAAAATCGCTTCACAGAAACATGTCCCCCCATCCCCTGCCATCCTTGTCCCGGGAACTTGGGGTAGCATAACTTATTTTGCAATCTTGAGTTGTCTTTCAATTGGCTTCTTTTTCCAAAAAAAAAAGGAAAAATAAGGGTGTTATTACACGAACATGGTTTGTTACCACTTGTAATGAAATTACTTAATGTGACAAGAATATAAGAAAAACAAGATAAAAACTATTGATAAGAATGAGTCACTTCAAGGTAGCAACCCCCTAGAGTCTTCCAACAAGAACAAAACTTGCAATACATCCTCAACAACTCCCCAAAGCCTCCTATTTATAGGCGTCAATATTAATCCACTGATACCAATCAAGCCGACCTAAATTAAAATAAATACAATTAAGAACTAATATATGACTAACATAGGATTTTGCAGGTCGTAGTTGGTCATCACATATACCCATGCATCCAACGGATTAAGGGTGTAAAAGCTTAATTAATAAAAATTCTGCACCATCTTCTACTGGCCCTTGCGTTTCTAAGTTTCTAGCATTATAATTCCTATATTTCCAACTTCTAATACCAATGGGATGGAACCCAAAGGGAAAAGAAAGGTCATAAGTTCAACTTTAAGCTCAATTATAGATATGTACAATATATATATGCACAAGAAGATGAAGATGATGGAGTATGATCCGAAACATCGATGGTTAAAAAATTGGCACACAATCATTCCCACAAGCATCTCAACCCCCTTAAATTGACACACAATCATTCCCAGAAGCGTCTCAACCCTCTTTGGCTTTATTCTTATTATATGAAATACCAAGTAAAAAATGAGATTTGAACTAGAAATTACCTGTAGTCTTCTTTGCACTTTGGCATCCCCATCAGCTGTAATACCATCTAGCTTTACCAGTTGTCTCATAAGGAGCTCGGTAAGTCCTGTTATATCATTTTCTACTACTTTCTTCCCATTGTTCACTAATCCTTCAAGGACAGACACCTGCAAATCTCCTCAATGAAAAGTATCATAAGTTAACTAAGTATGGGTTGTTTGAACTGACTACATCTGCAAACACCATGTATATGTATATTCAAGTAAATAAGTAAGAAAATGAATCGGGAAATTGAGAAGGATTAAGGAAAACAAATTTAACATTTTAATCTCTGCAATCTAGGTATATGGAACCCATAAAATGACAATTGACCGATGCATCAAGCCTTTGACCAACAATAATTACTATATTTACACCATGTGATACTCATTCAAAATCAATTTTTAAATGCCATCTTGCACAAAAATGGATCTATTTCCTTCAAATGTGATCTCCTAATGTTATAATAGTAAAAAGATAAATTTGGAAAACATTCCTCAAATTTTCCATTAAAATTGAGAATTAATTCTACAAACAAGCATAAGCATACTAATGCAGTTACTTTTGAGAGGACAGAGTTATGTCAAACGATCTTAAAATCCTGATACCTGCTCTGAAAGTTTATCCACTTCTCCACAAATTTCAGAAATTGCTTTGCAAGCCATCTCAATCTTTGCATTTCTTTTCATCTCTATGTACTTTCCTTCCCTACTTGAAGGATCCTCAATGAGCACAACTTTTGACTTTTCTTTCACCCCTGATATATCTAAGAAATCGCTACTGTCCCTTTCTTTTCCTTTGAATATAAGCCTATGCTCATTGGGCTGCAATCCTGTCTCTACAGCAAGCATTTTCTTCAACTCACCTGTGAAAAAGAAGAATGGGCAAAAGAATAAGGCCTCTTTTAAACTTCCCAAAAGAGATATAGTTCAAGATTTAGGAGCTTGGAGATTAGGATGGTTATCTTTTTCTTACTCTCAAACAAATGCGACAATATGATATAAATGAACAGACCATAACAATGATTATCAAGATGATCCTTGAAATCATCAAATGAAGTCCCAACTCGTATTCATATTGTACCATATATATAGTTGTTTACCAATCAATGGAAGAAATCATCAAATGAAGTCCCAACTCATATTCATATTGTACCATATATACAGTTGTTTACCAATCAATGGAAGCAGGTTTTAAAAGTTAGATCTTTCATTTCTTATACTTTGAGATTCTGAATCTGATTTAACCATAAGCACCTTAATATGTGGGTACAGGTACACAAAGGGACCAGCCCCTATATTCTAATCACCTGGGGACAATGTATTGAGCAAATCACATTCGCAGATATGCATTGCTATTTAATATCAGAACTTTTGCAGCCCACAATAAATCATTCAAAGCTTTACTTCTCTAATTAAGCATCCTCTAAAACTGGAAGGTTTTACAGAGCTTAATGCTGTGAAAATGCATTTCTGATGTTTGTAAGAGCTGGAAAAATTGACAAAAATGTTAAGGGTCTTCAAGTTTTCTGATGTCACAATCTTTACACCTACATTTGGTTTCACAATAACCACACACTTGTCTATCTAAGCATTTCTCCATGCGGATCTGTTAGAGATTACTATTTGATATCACAGAGATAACCTATCCTTTTCTTCCAAACCGCACAAATGAACATGTGTGCATTAGGGTGTGTGCTAAGTCATCTATGTCTGCACGACTTTTATCATTGGACCGAAATGAGTACTCCATGTTAACAGCATTGGATGATTTGCATCTGCACGTTTCATGTGACAAAAATAAACTACAAGAAGAATAAATTCTCTCTATATAGGCTAAGTTCTACAGTCCCATTTATCCTTACACATTATCTAGCCATTGCTAACAACCTAGATTTTGTTTGACTGTACCCATGGTGAGCTGTAAGAACAATAGAGATTTTTGGCATTTCTAGGTACAAGATATCTAACACTATAGCATACACAACATACCCAGAATAGTTACCAAAGTTCTGAAATTAAGATGGAGCAGGAAGGAATCTGGAAATTCAAAAGTTCCACTAAGGTTTAACAAATTTATATCGCATAAGATCAAAACACCAGGGTGTTCTACAATTGACAGCACAAACCCATAAAATTTAAAAATCACATTGACAAAAGAACCAAAACACAACACTCTCATTGCGATGCTATAATCCCCTGAAATACTGTTGGCGGAACTACCTCACGACTACTGCTATTGAAAATAATTGAAAGTCTTCTGTTACGACTATCACCAAGTGCCCACTCAAAGCAATCTTTGATTGTGATAAGAACAAAGTTGCAGTCCGAAAAATTAGAGGGGTGTAATCATTAGTTTGTTTCTTGACTATGATATGAGATAAAACATAAAAATTCTAATATACAATCCTATGCATATTATGTACCCTTTTGTTTATGTTTTGTATGTGTTTTTGGACCTTGTACGCACAAACATTGAAATTTCTTGGTAGTACATATTGATCAAACACCATTTTTCAAATGCAGATACCAAATGTAATAAGTTATAACATATAAAATAATATTTTTTGAATTTATGATTTAAATATATCAAATTCTAACCCCATGTGACTTTAACATCTAAAAGACGTAAGACCGATTAAAATTTTTAGCACACTAAATGAGATGCTGAAAACGAGAAATAATTTCATCATAATTTTTTGAGTTCATTAGCAGGGGTCAAGAGTACAGCAGTTTCTTTTATATAATATTTGTGTTTCATATATTTATTTGCAGAGAAATTTGATTTTATTTATCAAAACTATTACAAACTCGATGCCTTACATCTCCACAACACCATCTCCTACTCCTCCCCCTGTATGTCTCCCCAAAATAGACTCTAAACTTCAAGGAACCGATACAAGCCTCTAACTAACTTGCTAACTATCCCTTTACCAGTCTAAAGTGATTGTTACTAACTTAAAACACGTAATTGTTGTCAAGTTGACAACACAAGTTGTCAACTCGACAACTCAACATCCAAGACTCATTATAGACTTCTAAAAGGTTTTAATGACAACCTTTAAAACCAACTAACACCTACTAACTCCAACTAAGCCCTTTCCGCAGTCATTGTCGTCCATAAAACCCCATCTCTTGGAGGCATTTCTTCAAACACTACACACGCCTTCTGTATGCTTCCACATTTTGCATACATGTCTACCAGGGCACTTGCAAATGCAACATCTGACAAAAATCCATAATCAATTATGCTTTGATGGTTGTCCATACCTTCCTCTAAAGGTCCCATTTTGGCTCAGGATGGGAGGATGCTGGCAAAATTTGTGGAGTTTTGGCTTTATATCAGCCATTTGCATTTTCTTAAAAGTTTCCAAAGTTTTTCAGCAAAACTATTTTGTGCATATCCGGAAATCATTACATTCTATGAAGACACATCTCTTAGAAGAATTTTCTCAAACAACTCAAATGCCTTATCTATGCTTCAGCGTGTCTACCAGGGCACTTGCAACCAAAACATCTGATAATAATCCACTTTTGACTATTCTTTGATGGATGTTTATGCCATGGTTTAAAGCTCCCATTTTATCACAGGTAGGAAGGATGTTACAAAATTTGTGAAATCAGGCTTTACACCAGCTAAATGCATTTTCTTAAATTTTTTTAAAGCCTTCTCAACAAGCTTATTTTGTGCATATCCTGCAACTATTGTAGTCCATGAAACCACATCTTTTGGAGGCATTTGTAAAAACAGCTCATTTTTTCTCTATGTTTCCACATAATCATACATATTTGCCAGGGCGCTTGCAACTACATCTGACAAAAAACACTTTCAATTATGGTCTGATGGATATTAAATTTTAATACCCTGCTTTAGATATCTCATTTGGGTACAGGCTGGGAGGACACTGGCAAAGGTTCTACAGTTTGGCTTTGCACCTGCCAATTGCATTTGTTTAAAAGCTTCCAAAGCCTTTTCAGCAAATCTATTTTTTGCACATCCTGCAATCATAACATTCCATGAGATTTTATCTTTTTGAGGCATTTTGTCGAATTGTTCACGTGCCTTGTGTATCCTTCCACATTTGGCATACATGTCTACCAGGGCACTTGCAACTACAAAATCTGACAAAAAAACTGCTTTTGAAGATACTTTGACGAATATCCATACCCTACTTTAAAGCTCCCATTTTAGCACAGGCAGGAAGGATGCTAACAAAAGTTGCAGAATTTGGCTTTACACCTGCCAACTGCATTTTCTTAAATGCCTCCAAGGCCCTGTCAACAAAACCATTTTGTGCATATCCAGCAACAATGGCATTCCATGAGACTGTATTTGGTCAAGGCATCTCTTCAAAAGGCCTTAAAGCCTCACCAAGAACATCTTTTTGTCCGTATCCTGCAATCATTGCATTCCACGAAAGCATAGCTCTTTGAGGCATTTTATCAAACAGTTCACACACCTTTTGTACGCTTCCACACTTTGCATACATATTTACCAGGTTACTTGCAACTACATCATCTGAAACAAAATCCTTTTTCCATTATCTTTTGATAGATGTCCATACCCTACCTCAGAGCTCTTATTTTGGGACAAGCTGGCAGTATGATGGAAAAGGCTTTTAAGCATATAATATACGATTCATATCAAATCTGCTGCAACGATAGGATCATTTCTATTCCTGAACACCATCTCCACAATGAACTTCTCCATGAGAAAACAAATTTGTTTAGAGCATTGAATAAGGTTAATGTGTTGGAGAAAGAACTTGTTTAGAAAGTTTTTAGCAAAACCCTAATAGACGCAAAAGCCCTAATTTTTATATATCTAAAAAATGAAAACCCTGTTTCCTCTAAATTACATTAGCACCATGTATGCCAAAGAATAGATAAAGGAGATTTTATCAAATCTTTAATAGGAACACAATTACTCTAAATTACAAAAAGATTTTTTTTGCAAAACCCTACCAGACACAAACCATAATTTTTAAATCTTTCACGAACCAAAATTTTGTATCCTTAAATTACATCAGTAAAATAATATTCATGTGGAAAGCCACACCCATACTTGATTATTTTCATTATGGTAAAGAATTTTATGCATTAAAGGAAGAGGAAAATCAACAATGTTGTGTAAAGTTGTCACTTGATTTGGTTGAGCATACATGTGAGTAACCTGATGGGGTGACATAGGCTGTTGGGGCAGAGGCAAGTGCTTCTTTTGCACACCTAGGTATTGAAACTATGGCTGCCCTGGATATCACCCCACCTGTTGTTGCTAATCATGGGGATTGATCATGGGCCTCATTGCCCTGTGATTTTACTGTACGACTTCTATGTTTTCATTTCAATAGAGAAATAGAAATGAAAAATGAAAGCATGGAGAGTTTTGCGGAAAAGGGAAAGATGGTTGAGTTTCTCGAGAGTCATTGAGGCCATGGGACGTGGAACAGGTGGAACCGATAGTGGGAGAAGCCAAAAAATTATGCTCCACCTATTCACATATTACTATTTTGTTTTCATTTGTAGGTAATTATCTTCTTCATTTCGGTTAATATTAGGATTGGGAAAATTTTAGAATAGGAAAATTTTAGAATGTTAGTATTATATTTGTATGGTGATAGTGATTGATTAATAAATCAAGTTATGCTATTGCATGGTGTGGAATAAATTGAAATAGATATTTAATTTGTCTTTATTGTATGATTAATAATTAATTAAATTAATAAGATTTAATTTAATTTTTAATTGATTAATTTTTGTTTTTATATAATTAGTAATTATGATAAATAATATATTTTAAGTGGTCTATATTATATAGACATAATTGGTGCTATATTTATTTTATCTTAATTATTTTTTAATTTATAAAGATAATTAAAATAGTTTTGGCTAGGAGTTTATATAGGTTCAAGAGGAAACTATTCTAAGTCTAGTGTTTTTAATAATTAATGTATCTAATCACTCGGGGAAAGTTTTCTAATGATTTAAGCTTGAATTCGGGTTCTATTTTGTAGCTTTATTTTATGAAGTCACTAATAATTTCTTGCTTGTCCTCTCGTCACACCATTAATCATGGAGTCAATAATTTGTTGTTTGAATGTTTTTAGTCCTTTATAATGTTAGCCTATTGGCGAACAAGCAATACTGGTCATGAAATGAAACCTATAAGTATGTAATTCTACGATATTATCAAATGTTATTATAAAGGAGTTATAATCATTCATTAATCTACACATTTTTATTTGGGTGACTAATTATTTAGTCATTTATTTGGTCATTTAGTTAGTAATTTTTGTTTGGGTGACTAATTATTTAGTTATTTAATCAGTCATTTATTTAGTCATTTTTGTTTTTCTAACCTTATGATTTTACTCGATGACCAAAATAGTCAATTATTTAGTCATTTATACTTGTGAATTGTAAAATGATAGTAGAAATTGATCATTTTTAGTCGAGTAACAAAACGTTTTAGTCATGTAGTCATATATTTGCTAAAATATACTAGTGTACTAAAGTTCACCTTGGGATACAAACAAAATAATGAAACATCTAAAAATTATAGAGTATATAGAATAGTTAATGTGAAATGCAACAATAAGTCTATTGGTGAACATAATATTAGAGCACACAGAATAATATTCACATAATAAGTCTATTGGCGAACACACATTATTGTTGAAATGCAACTTCTAAGAATATAAGTATATGATATTATCAAATGTTAATGTGTAAAGGAGTATTAATCATTCATTTAGTCATTTTTATTATTAGGGTGACTAATTATTTAATCATATATTTGGTCATTTCACTCGATGACCAGATTGGTCATTTTACCTGATGACCAAATTGGTCATTTATTTAGTCATTTTAGTTGTGATTTTACCTGATGACCAAATTGGTCATTTATTTAGTCATTTATATTTGTGAATTACAAAAAAATGGGTAAAACATGATCAGTTTTAGTCAGGTGACTAAAATTTTTAGTCACCTGGTCATTTATTGCCCAAATTCTACTAGTGTTAATGCCTTGGTAAGGTTCATCCCTTCTAGACTCTTCAATCAACTCAGTATCATTTGCATCTCTCTGTGTCATAAATGTCACCATCTGCTGTACCATCTCTGCCAGCAAAACCATCTGTCTCTTAATCTCAACAAACTCTTTAGAGATATCATTCTCCTTCTCCTTCAAACTAGACTTAACATGAATAGGTTCATCAACCTTTTGCTCCTGAGGTTTTTCACAAGGACAACACCTGATAACTCCACATCCCTTAACCCCTGTCTCTTGTAAAGGTATATGCTTATGCCGAGCTCCTTCATGCCTAACCACATAGGTATTATCATGACCATCAAATAAAACATTTCTGTCAAACTGCCAGGGTCTACCGAGAAATAGATGACAAGCATCCATAGGCAATACATCACACAATATCTCATCATGGTAAGATCCAATTTGAAACTTAACCAAGCATTGTTCTTCAAATCTAACCTTAGAAACATCTTGTATCCAACTAATCTGATAAGGATTAGGATGTTTCCTTCTTTCTAAATTTAATTTACTAACCATTTCATCTGAAAAAAAGTTTTCAGAACTGCCACCATCAACTAGGACATTACATACCTTATCCTTGCACTTACATCTGGTTCTGAACAAATTCCTTCTTTGCACCGGTTCAGGAACACATGTAGCTAATCTCCTAGTGACAAGACATTCACCTTTCTCTGGAACATTCTCAATGTCTTCTTCAGTAGCTAATGCAACTCTTTTCTTAGGACACTGCCAACTTCTATGACCAACTTCACCATAGTTATAACAAGTGTCGGTGAACTCATTCTTCCACCTTCCTCTCTGTCCAACATTCTTAGTAACTTGACCACCGCCAGATCCCCAATCAAGCTTAGGATTCTTTGTCACATTACTCTCAACAACCACTTCACCAGTTTTACCACCTCGGTTTCTACTGTTATGTTTTCCTTCATAGTTCCTATTCAGCTTCTCTTCAATATTTAATGCCATCTGATAAGTATCACTGATTGTTGTCATCCACATAGTAAGTAACTCTTCTTGAATACTAGGTCTCAAACCATAGACATACCTAGCAACCTTCTCTTTATCAGCTTCAGAATGACTAGTCCTAATCAGGATTCTATAAAACTCCTCGGTATACTCCTGTATCGATTTGTTAGTCTACTTCAAAGCTTGCATATTCTTAAACATTTCCAATTCATAATTCACCAGAATGAATTGCTTCTTCAACTTGTCAACCATTCGGTTCCACTTAGTGATCTTCTCTTTTCCTCTTCTACCTCTTTCCAACTGAACTTCTCTCCACCAGATATTTGCATGACCCTTCAACTTAGTCTTTGCAAATCTAACCCTATTAGGATCTTCTATTTCTTCATACTCAAAGTATTCATCAATCTCATTGATCCAATTAATCAATTCTTCTGGCCTAAGGCTTCCAGCAAATGTAGAAACTTCAATCTTAGGTCTCTTCCCAATCTTAGACATAGCTTTCAGAATTCGATTCTCCTCAGAATCTCTAGCTTCTTTGACAGCTTCTTCAAAATGATCTTCCTCAGATTCATCATCACTATCCTCTTTCAAGGTAGGCTTCTTCTTTCTCAATTCCTCTTGTAGGTCTTGCACTTGTTTCTGTAAAGCCCTAAAATCATCAAGACATAATTCACCAGTAGCTTCTTCTTCTTCAGAGATCTCACAATTTCTCCTCGGAGGCATCTTCAAATCAAGATCTAGATACACAAGATCCACTCAGCTCCAATAGGAATAGATTTTGCTCAAATAGGAACAAAATTCACTCTGATACCACTTAATGTAGTCAAGCTCAGTGGATCCAATTAAGGACTGACCGACCTTGTAGCCAAACCAATATGCAGTGGAAATACACAATAAAAACAATAGATATGCAATGAAACATAATTCTTTATTCATGAAAACACTGATTACATGCAATGTGCTAGGCTGTAAAGCCTTCCCGGTTACGACCAATTACAATGCAAGTAACAGTCTACAAGATCTTATAGGATCCATGTTAGGAATAAGGTGTCTCAACCTTGGATAATTCCTATTCTTATTATTTGTTTTGTAAATGTATTTTTTGCAAATAATGTAATTAAGTGTGAGTGTACATGTCTAGTTGGCATGTTGATGTGTCACTCCACTTGATGTGTTAGCATCTTGTGCGTAAGGAGATCATGACTGAAACGGTCATGACGGATTCCTATGATGCGTAAGAACTATTTAAGGAATGTGCTATGACAGGTGTAAGAGCATCTTATGACTTGGGCCTATTTGGGCGCCCAAGAAGAAGTGGTTGGTGTGTGTAAGAGAATATGCCAAAAATAGGTTGGTATGACAGATTCTCTTACACTTCTCTTGTGACTGTTATTTTTGGTGGATTATATGACAAGCTGTCATAGTCTATTCTAGGGATGGACGCCTATTCTTGGGATTGCATGTAACAACTGTGTACATGTGGCTTTGTGCATGGGTCTTGGTGGTTGTGCCTATTTTTGGGTCCAGAGGAGTCTATATATATGATGCTGCTCCTATTGGAGAGATATAACAGAAATTTAAGTCTTGTTGGCTTTGTCTCTCATTTTCTGAAAGAACTTGCATTGCAAGTGTATTGTAATCTTTGTGTTGAAGATAATACATTGTGTAGGTTTTGGAGTGCTGGGGTTTTTTACCGAAAGGTTTTCCCCAGGGTATATCATTGTGTCATTCTCTATTTTTCTGTATGTATGGTATGTGGTTGCAATATCTTTGTTAAAGTAGTTAACGAATCTAAAATTGTAAGGATTTATAAGAATTTGCACAATACTCTCCTATAGAGATTAGCGTAGGAAGCTATTTTCGCATTTGAGTTTCCTTACAAGTGGTATCAGAGCTTGATCAACTTTTGATCCTAGTTGTTGGGTAGGGTTTTTTGAGCTGATCTCAAGTTTGAGTGGGAGTTTTTTGCAGAGCATTCTGAATCTTATTTGTAGATTGAGATGGCAAGTTCATCATATGGAAGAATGGAGGTGGAGAAATTTAATGGCACTAATTTCAAGTTGTGGAAACTCAAGATGGAAGACATGTTGGAAGATCGTGACCTATGGAAAATGACTTCAAGTGCTACAAGACTAGCAACTATAGCTCAAGCAGATTGGGATATCAAAGACCGTAAAGCTAAGGGTCTCATAAGACTCTGTTTAACCGATGTAGTTCTTCTGAATGTTCTAGATGAGAAAATCGTAAATAGTTTGTGGGAAAGACTTGCGGCCGTGTATCAAGCCAAATCTCTGGTGAACAAGTTGTTCCTGAGGAAGAAGTTGTACTCTCTACGAATGGAGGAAGGTGGATCCTTAACGGATCATTTAAATGCATTTAATCTGCTGGCTGCACAATTGACATCAGCTGGTGTCAAGTTAGAGGAGGAGGATCGTTGCTACACACTTTTGTGTTCTTTACCAGATTCATGGGACCATCTTGTGATGGCTCTTGGAAGTACTTTAGTCACCTTCAAAATGGATGATGTGGTGTCTTCGCTGCTATCAGAGGAGATGCGGAGAAAGGCTTCCATTTTGGAAAAAGAAGCCCTTGCTGTTCGTGGGAGATCCACTAAAAAAGGGAAGAAAAATCACAATAAGTCTGACAATAAGGGTAGATCCAAATCCCGTGGGAAGTCAAAGACTTCCAATAAGTCCAAGGCAAAATGTTGGAACTGTGATAAATCTGGGCACTTCCATAAAGACTGCAAAGAGCCGAAGAAGAAGAAGAAAGGTTCAGATTCAGCTTCAGAAAGATTTCAAGAAGATGGCAATGCATTCATCACAGCTTTGGTAGCCCATGCATCTGATGATGTGTGGTTGGTTGACTCGGGTGCATCTTTTCACATGACCTCTCATCAAAACTGGTTCTCAAAATATGAAGAGTTCGATGGTGGAAAGGTGTACTTGGGTGATGATTCTCACCTAAAGATAGTTGGACACAAAAGGGTCACTATCAAATTTCTTGATGGACGAGTAAAGGGAATCAACGAAGTTATGCACATTCTGGGTTTGGCACGAAACCTATTATCTGTAAGTATGCTGAATGATGTAGGTGTGCAAGTTGTTTTTTTCAAAAGAAGGATTCAAGATGATGAGAGGATCGATAGTGCTTGCAAGGGGTACTAGGAGAGGTACCTTATTTCAGCTAGATGCATGTATTCCTCTATGTAATAGTTCTTCATCCTCACCATCTGAACAAGCAGTGAAGAAGTCTGTGGCTATTGGTTCCAATGGTAGTGCAAACACTTTGGAAGCTAAGCTTCCTGCAGAAAAGACAATGTTGTGGCATATGAGATTTGGCCACATTGGTGAAAAGGGTCTCAGAACCCTGAAAAATAAAAATCTCGTTGAGGGGTTAAATGATTCCAATCTCGAGTTTGACTTCTGCAAACACTGTGTCTATGGTAAACAAAATCGTGTTCAGTTTTACTCTAGTTCTCACAAATCTTCTGATGTTTTGGATCTTATTCATTCTGATGTATTTGGTCCTATAAAAGTTCCTTCAATCTCCAAGTTTGTATTTTTTGTATCTTTCATAGATGATTACAGTATAAGGACGTGGATTTATTTCCTTAAAAGTAAGACACAAGTCTTTAGTCGGTTCAAGGAATTTAAAGCTCTTGTAGAGAATCAGACTAGTAAGAAGATTAAGTGTGTGAGAACTGACAATGGTGGTGAGTTTTGCTCAGCAGAGTTTGAACAGTTCTGTAAAGAACAAGGTATCAAGAGGCATAAGACAACTCCTTATACCCCACAGCAAAATGGAGTTGCAGAGAGAATGAACAGGACACTGATGGAGAAGGCTAGGAGTATGCTTAGTGGAGCTGGTTTAGAACAAAGGTTTTGGGCCGAAGCTGTGGCCACTGCTTGCTATCTGGTTATATCTCCTACATCAGCCCTTGTTGGTAAGACACCCATGGAGGTGTGGTCTGGTAAGAAGCCTTCAATTAGACATCTTCATGTTTTTGGTTGTGAAGCTTATGCACATGTTCCAAAGGAGAAAAGATCTAAGTTGGAAAATAAAGTTGTTAAATGTATTTTCATCGGATACAGTGCTAGTGTGAAAGGATACAAGCTTTGGGATCCCGTGACTAGTAAGGTGTTGTATAGTAGAAATGTTATTTTCAGAGAGCTAACATCTTCTCCTATTGTGCTACAACCAGATGAAAAAGAAAAGGAAAAAGATGTTGTTCAGTTGCCTCCTACCCCTGAGAAGACTGAACAGAGAGACCATGTTGGGTCTAATGATGAGGAGAGCTCTAGCAGCTCTGATAGTTCAGAAGAAGAGGAAGAACAACCTCAACCACAACCCTTGAGGAGATCCACGAGAGAAAGAAAGCAACCAGAAAGGTTTGGTTATTCTATGTTAGATTCCAGTTGTGCCTTTGCTTTGATTACTAACACTGATGAGCCTAGATCTGTGAAAGAGGCTTTGGGCATGGAAGATGCAGGTTCCTAGATTGAGGCTATGGATGATGAGATGGCTTCATTGGAGAAAAACAAAACTTGGGACCTTGTACCTTTTCCTAAAGGGAAAAAATCTGTTGGCTGTAAATGGGTGTTCAAGAAGAAATTCTGTGCAGATGGCAGTGTTGAAAGGTATAAAGCTAGATTGGTTGCAAAGGGGTATTCACAGGTAGAGGGAATAGATTATGGTGAAATATTCTCTCCTGTTGCAAAGTTGACATCCATTAGATTTCTGTTATCTCTTGCTGCATCATATGATTTAGAGATAGGATAGATGGATGTGAAGACAACTTTCCTTCATGGTGATTTGGAGGAAGAGATTTATATGTCACAGCCTGAGCACTACATTGTTAAAGGTAAAGAATCCTTAGTTTGCAGATTAAAGAAATCTCTATATGGTTTGAAGCAATCTCCTAGGATGTGGTACCTTAAGTTTGATGCCTTTGTGTTGTCAATTGGATTTGTAAGATCAAAATCAGATCATTGTGTGTATTTCAAAGTTGAAAATGATCACCTTCTTATTGTTGCATTATATGTTGCTATTTGGGAAGGGTAAGGGTATGATTTCTGATTTTAAATCTCAGTTGTCAGCACAGTTTGAGATGAAAGATCTTGGGGCAGCTAGGTACATCTTGGGTATGGAAATCAGTAGAGATAGGTCTAACAGAAAACTTTGGTTGAGTCAGAGTAAGTATGTGAAGTCTGTGTTGGACAGGTTCAACATGGCAGATTGTAGACCACTATGTGTTCCTATTTCTGTGGGAACAAAGTTATCTGTAGATGATTGTCCAAAATCTCCTAGTGAGGTGGAGGACATGAGTAGAGTACCTTATGCTAGTGCAGTTGGCAGTCTTATGTATGCTATGGTTTGTACTAGACCAGACATTGCCCAAGCAGTGGGAGTCCTAAGTCAGTTTATGGCTAATCCTGGACGGGTACATTGGGATGCAGTTAAGCAAGTATTCAGATATTTGAGGGGTACATCAGATTACTCCATATGTTATCATGGTAACTCTTCTGGATCTCCGCATTCAGTTTGTATTCGTGGGTTTGTGGATTCAGATTGGGCAGGTGATATTGATAGCAGGAGATCCACTAGTGCTTATGTGTTCACTATGTTTGGTGGTGCCATTAGTTGGATGAGTAAGCGACAACCTGTGGTTGCTTTGTCCACTACAGAAGCTGAGTACATGGCTGCTACTCATGCTTGTAAAGAAGCCATTTGGCTTAGAAGATTGTGTTTTGATGTTGGTGTTGATGTAGAACAAATTACTATTTGGTGTGACAGTCAGAGCGCTATTTGCCTTGCAAAGAATCCAACTTTCCATGCTAGAATGAAGCACATTGATGTGCAGTTTCACTTTGTGAGAGATATGGTGGAAGATGGAAAGGTAAATTTGGAGAAGGTAGATACTATGAAGAATGTTGCAGATGCATTAACGAAACCAGTGGGCACTGAGAAGTTCAGATGGTGTTCGGAGTCTATGGGCCTTTTGGCCTATAGCAGTTAAAGTTCCTGTTATGTTCGTGTTGCTCTTACAAGGTGTTCGACAAGTGGGAGAATGTTAGGAATAAGGTGTCTCAACCTTGGATAATTCCTATTCTTATTATTTGTTTTGTAAATGTATTTTTTGTAAATAATGTAATTAAGTGTGAGTGTACATGTCTAGTTGGCATGTTAATGTGTCACTCCACTTGATGTGTCGGCATCTTGTGCGTAAGGAGATCATGACTGAAATGGTCATGATGAATTCCTATGATGTGTAAGAACTATTTAAGGAATGTGCTATGACAGGTGTAAGAGCATCTTATGACTTGGGCCTATTTGGGCGCCCAAGAAGAAGTGGTTGGTGTGTGTAAGAGAATATGCCACAAATAGGTTGGTATGACAGATTCTCTTACACTTCTCTTGTGACCGTTATTTTTGGCGGATTCTATGACAAGCTATCATAGTCTATTCTAGGGATGGACGCCTATCTTGGGATTGCATGTAACAACTGTGTACATGTGGCTTTGTGCATGGGTCTTGGTGGTTGTGCCTATTTTTGGGTCCAGAGGAGTCTATATATATGATGCTGCTCCTATTGGAGAGATATAACAGAAATTTAAGTCTTGTTGGCTTTGTCTCTCATTTCCTGAAAGAACTTGCATTGCAAGTGTATTGTAATCTTTGTGTTGAAGATAATACATTGTGTAGGTTTTGGAGTGCTGGGGTTTTTTACCGAAAGGTTTTCCCCAAGGTATATCATTGTGTCATTCTCTATTTTTCTGTATGTATGGTATGTGGTTGCAATATCTTTGTTAAAGTAGTTAACGAATCTGAAATTGTAAGGATTTATAAGAATTTGCACAATAATCTCCTATAGAGATTAGTGTAGGAAGCTGTTTCCGCATCTAAGTTTCCTTACAATCCACCCCAACATCAGCATCCAGCTAGTCCAGGTCTGCAACAAGCAGCGCACTGGTAGGCACCTAGGAAAGATCTAAACTTGTACTCAAACTTCCAAGCAATCTTCCTGCTCCTAAGCTCACGGGCTACTAACCTTCCTTCCAACAATCTGATGCCCTAAACAACTATCCAAGAATCCTATAAATATTGATTCCCAGCCACAAGTCAGCTGATGAAACAATAAATCTTTACAAACAAATATTAAATGCTAAAATATCAGTCAGCTCTCACATAGCCTTACACAATAAATAAACTCTCAAAGATGGCCCCCCAAATGGTCATCAAATCTGCATAGAAGAATGCAACACGCTAGATCTAGCTCCCCACACATCCAATAGTCAATCCATAACATGAGGAGCGTGACCTAAATTAAATGTACCAGTCAGCCAAGCCGATCTAGAAACAAAATCCAGTTGGTAAGAAAGAACACCAAGCAATAGAAGAGATAATCGAGCACTAGTTGACCGACCATGCTAGGCATGACTGAGGGACACAGTTATCGCCGAGTGCTAGTGAACCGACGCATTCAGTCACTGAGAGTTCTGTAGAGATCGAGCACCCTGGTAACCACATAAACCAAGCAACTAGTCTCCCAAATCGAGCAAGAACTCCACCAAAACAAGATCAAAACTAACAATCTACTTCAAAGACAAACATATTTTTGGTTGATATAGGATTGCCAATAATTCTAGGATGCTCCTACATCATAACCCACCCGTGAGCTAGTGATGAAGGATAACTTGAATAATCACCCACTCATAAATGTTAACTTGACATCATAAAAGAGACTGTGAGCTTGCGACTAATAGTTTAAAGGTTTGGTGAGTTAACAATAAAGCGAAAAAGGTAGATTTCATTTAGACTTAAACTTAGCCATTTTTTCAAAAGACACATGCTAAAGACTTAAAGGCGGGAAGGACTTTAAACGCAAACAGATACTTCCAAGGAAAAAATTTAAAACCAGAACCCCTCAAATTCTATGGGATTGGGGGGGTGGATATATAATATAAGGTGCCTAATTTCTCACCCCCCAGCTAGTTTCCTGGAACTAGGACATGGTACAAAAAACTTTGGATTGACACAATGGACGAATACCCTAAAAAAAACCCAATGTTTTAAAAGGATGAAGTTTTCATTCAGCTTGGATGACAAGAAGGTGGTGTTGAGAGGGATGTTCAATAGAGGTCCAAGATATTTTTTAGTGAAGGAGATGGATGCAATTTTTAGATGTCATTGGATCTAGACATATGACTTTAATATTAAGCATTTTTAATAGAATAAGAATGCAATGACCAATGCCTTACCCAAGATACTTTTCATATGCTCCTTGTCTTAGGTTTTAGAGGATTGGAGGGATCATTTGCTAGTAGAATACTCTAAGAACAACTTTAATTGATAGCTCATTGATGATAAAATTCAAGATGATAGGTACAAAGTGGTTGATTATTTCATTTACTACAAGGAAAATTTCTATTTGGTACCAGAATCAAAGATGAAGAAGATGATCATAGGGGAGATTCATGATCCACCCCAAGAAGGATTCCTAGGATCAATTTTGTGATTGCTTAAGGGAAAGCAATCTTTGAGTAGGAAGGACTATAATATCCCCAATATATTAAAATTGAATTAATTAAATTAATTGATTAAGTGGTCCCAAATTTAAATAATATTATAAAGACTACTTTAATTAATTAATTTAATTATAAAATAAAGTAATAAAATAATAAATAAATAATTTTGGCCTAGTGTAACCTTTAATATACTTCTTGGAGACTTTTATAAGGATGTGGTTGGCATAGTAGGGAATCACTATGAAGTTATATTTTCTTTTGTATTTTTTTATTCCAATTGGAGTTGAGCACTTGTTTATAGTTCTAGAGGTGCAAGACCCTCCCTAGTTTGTAATTATAGTTTTATTGGTTAGTAGCCACTCTAGTCTTCTTGTTGTAGTCTACTCACTAGAATTTTTTTTGAAGTCTTCAGTTGAAGACTAATTTGATGGAACCTAAAATATATATTTATAATTTAAAACATAAATTATCTGTTCTTATCCCTTAATTATAGTTGATGGTGTGTGCTCTATGTAATGTTTTATTCATCAACAATAATACATTTGGAATTTGTAAACCATATAATTGAATCATATTAGTTGAAATTTTTTAGTGCCAAAGGGGGCTGAAGGTTGAGTTCCAAAAGGGTGGTGAGTGTCAAAGGGTGTTGAGTGTCAAAGGGTGTTGAGTGCCGAAGGTTGCTAAGTGTTAAAAGGGTATTGGATGGTACCAAGTGTTGAAGGGTTCCAAAGGGTGCTAGTAGGTTTCGAGACCCAAAGGGTGTTGAAGGTTGAGTGATAAAGGTTGTCAAGTGCTGAAGGGTGCTAGAGGGTGCTAAGAGAAGAAGGGTGCCATAGGTTGAGTGTTGAAGGGTTCTAGAGGGTGCCAAAGGTGGTCAAGGGTGAGTGGCAAAGGGTGCCAAGTTATGAAGGGCACTGAAGCCTAAGTGTCAAGTGTTGCCAAAGGTTGAGTGCCAAAGGCCAAGTCCCAAAGACTTATCAATGAGTATTGAGTGTGTTTTCTCATATGCGTGTGTGGGTATAGTGTCTACTAAGTGTCGTACATGAACATTTTCATAGTGGTGGAATTCAAAGTGCATGTAAGGAGACTTTCCATAAGGTGTGAAGTCGTATGGATGTTGACATAAGTACTATAAGGGATTATTTCTATGGCTAACCTACATTCACTACATTAAAATAGTATAATACATATGGTGGTGCCTTTAAATAACCACAAAAGTTGTACCAAGTTGGCCTATACATGATTATTAAGAAAGGCATTAATTGACAATTTGAAATATAATTTTTTTTAATGTTGTGGCTAATCTCAAATGGTGTAACATGAAACCCATGCACTTTATAATTCACCCATTATAAAAAGATATAGATATCAAGATAGCGACTAAATGTATTCATCATGATGTGGACACAACAATAAGAAATAGATTAATAATTGGGAAAGTGTGCAAATATTTGTAAACAAAGTCATGATAATTTTGAATATGTATAAATATGAGGGTAAAATAAAAGGAATTTAATAATAATTGTAAAAGGAACCAAAATTAACACAAAATATCCATTTTTATTAAAAAGATTATAATGTAAACATCCAATATGTAATTATATTACATCATTTAATTAATTATATATACTTAAGTTAAAACATGGATAAAAATATGATAATTTTCCCTCCAAATGAGAAACACAAAAAACCACTTTCATTTGCATTTTCAATACTAGAACTTAAAGATGATTGTATAATTATGTTTTAACAATTTTATTATAAAATAAGTTCAAACTTTTAGAAAGACCAATATCATATTAAAATGAGATTTTAATCAAACTATGAAAATGTACATACAAATATTTAAATAATGTTTAATTTGCATATAATTTTTTTAAATAAAATATTTCCAATATTTGAAGGGTACCTTAATTTGAATAATTATAATTAAAAAAAATCATAAATAAAGAGACCATCAAAATTAAAGCTTCTCAAAAGATACAATTTTATTTAAAATGATAATTAATTTAAAAAATTAACAAACATTGTCAAATGATTTAAATTAATTATTATTTTAGTAAAAAATACAATCTTTTAAATAGACCTTAAAAAAATTCTTATATTTTATCCTCAAATTCCTTCTAATTTCTTTGTTTCACATACTCTTTCTAACTTCTTTATTTCTTCTTAATCCTTCTAGTGATCCTAAATTTCTATGCCACCTACTTCCTCTCTCTACCCCTTGTCTTCTTTTTAGTCCTTTAGTCTCCAACAAATTCATTTCTTCTTTTCTAACATTTTCCAATCTACAATGAAAGCAATTTTTTTTTTCTTTTCAAATATTGATATAAAAAATACAATCGAATCTAAAACTAAAGAAAACATTATCCTTTTATTTTGTATATACAGATAAAAACTTTTAAAATTTTATTAGCATGAAGTACCTCTAATCATTAGTTAACTAAAATTTATAAATACTTTCAAATAATTTAAATTAATTATTATTTTAGTAAAAAATGCATTCTTTTAGAGAGACGTTGCCCTTCCATCTTATATATAAGATGGTTCAGGGTTCTCTAAAATTGTCCATGTTAGATTGTTAGATTCTATGGCATTAGAAATAATTCCAGGCCTTGTAGAAGATTTAGGGCTTCAATGCCTGGTAAGGGTTCCTTACAAGTGCCACAACCACCTTAGGGCAGTCTGCAAGAGATGGAATGATGTGCTCAGCAGCGCCTACTTCTATAAAGAACGACAGCGCCATAAGGAATGCGAGGAGGGAATAGCTTTCCTTCACAAACGCTCAGGAGAGATTTGGGAACAAATTATTGAAGCACTTATTTACTACCCACTTGGCCACTGGTGTGAAAAACTTCCTAGCATCCCCAAAGAATTCAAACTACAATACACACCATATCATCACTGCCTATACGTTGGATCAAAACAGCAACTGGTTATAATGGGGCTTCACAACAACTGTGACAACAGTGAAATTGTTTTGATATTCGATTTCTTATCTCGCAGATGGCGGCTGGGCCCCGATGTGCCTACACGACGCTGCTCTTTTGCATGCGCAGCGTCATTATCACCGGAAGGTCTTGTGTATATTGGCGGCGGCCTTAATAGACCTAATGAGAGGGGCATCAGTCCCCATCTTGTGGAAGCTTATGTTTTGAATTTGGAGCAAAATAAGTGGCATGTTCTTCCTTGCATGAATGCCGATCGGCCGCAATCACGTTGTGACGGTGCTTTTGTTGATGGCAAGTTTTATGTAGTCCCTGATCATGGGATGAGTGCACAAATTTATGATCCTCGTACACTATTATGGAGAAACATAAATATCCAGAGTGGTTGTCTATATGCAAAGAAATTGTATAATCACTTTGTGGCTGCCTTTGGGAGGTTTTATTGCATTTCTTGGGTGAAGGGCTGGGTAAACGTGGAGGAATTTGATATTGTAAACAATACGTCGACTATAATAGGGCGATTTGGTCAGATGCGTTCTGTTCGTCTCTGTGCTGTACAGTGGCGTGATTGCATTTTTGTATGCGCAATGGACAGGGACGAGTACTTTGCTGGGTATTATTTTTTTCATGTTGAGAGAAAAAGATGGATTTGCGTCCGGATGCCCAGAGGGTTTCCGACTGGTTGTTATATTCATGCATTGGCAACTGTGCAAATTTGATGAAACAGGCTGCCAAAATGGGAAAATAAACAAAGACTTTTTTTTAAACATATCAGATTTTTATCTTTTTTTTCCTCAATGTTTGAGATCAAGTTCCAATAGGATAATGATACAGAGCTCAAGGATATAAATTATCTTTATTATCACTTTTAGAGTTTTTCTATTACCATTCTTATTATAGGTCATAAATATGATCTCTAATATTATTGAAAAATATTACACAATCTAATATGGAAACAATTGCATTAGATAATTCTTGTTTAATACAATTTTTATAATAAAAAATTTAAACTTTATACATATAATATGTTGAATTAGTGAATTATGAAAAGAAACAATATGCTAATTGATGTTGGGAATAATTTGTTAATTAAGTTTAAAATAAAAGATGTAGTTATTAAAATAGTGGTTTTATGTCTATTAAAATTATTTATAATTTATAGTTTGTTGTTGAGAGTCATTTGTTTATTTAAATATTTTAACAATTTGTAATTAAATTGTGAATATTTAAGTGTGTGTTGTATTTGACATTACAAATGCATTTAATTTAATTCTTTGTACATTAAATTATTTTATATTTTTAATTTAATAAAAAATTAATAGGCAGTTTATTTAGTGAACATATGGTAAAGTGAGTTTATTGGAGGAATATATTTAACATTGTTTGGAGCATATGTTGTCATTTACCTTTGTTTAGGAAGGGTGACTGCATTAAATAATGGTCTCAATGGTGGCTAGGAAGCTTCAATTGCATTTCATTGAGAGTTATAGGGAATCTTTCCAATTTAGATATTGTGACAAGCTATTGCATATCCTTATGGTGTGCCTAAATTTTGAATTTTTATCAATATAATAGTTATGATAGAATTTATGATGCACAAAAATGCTATAAGAGGTGCAAGATATGTAAGAGGAATTATGCATTCATTCAATCTTCAAAAATTGGATACCATGACAAGCTATTGAATATCCTTAATAAAGGTGCCTAAATTTTGTAATTTTTCAACAAATTGTTATGATAGAATTTTCAATACAAAATAATTCTATGAGAGGTACAAGAGATGTAAGAGGAATTACTTTTCATTATTTATTTCCTTATCATGACCATAGGCTGTGGAAATTTTGCAATTGATTTAGTTTTGATTCTTAGTTTTGGAATACTAGTCAAGGGTTTATTATTTCCATTTTTTAATAAAGAAGATGCTTGTGATAGAGAATTGTAAGGTTCTATTACAATTTGAAATTCCATAATAATGGGTTACACAATTTTGACATACAATTTTTATTTAGAATCTGTTGGTGTAATTAAATATTCCTAATTACACTTTACTTAATCTTACTTAGGTTAATGCATTGCATAGTAGTTTGTGATTGAGACACCTAGGAGTGTGCACCTCATTAAGCACATGGTGTAGGAGAAATTTTACTTTTG
Source organism: Chamaecyparis obtusa (assembly GCA_027943335.1). Classification (NCBI taxonomy): domain Eukaryota; kingdom Viridiplantae; phylum Streptophyta; class Pinopsida; order Cupressales; family Cupressaceae; genus Chamaecyparis; species Chamaecyparis obtusa. The sequence goes on from BSBK01000654.1 coordinate 864,458, forward strand.
GTGTTAGATCCACCTTTAGTGCTCTTATCACATTATCATCCTAATCCATTGCACATACTTTATTGCATAATGGAGGATGATCCACATCTGGTGGACATGTGATTACACCTAGCATAGGTGATAACTTATAATCTCCTTATCATTCTCTCTTATCGCCTTTCCTATATAAAGAGACCTCTTATATAATCAATCAATCAAGGTGAATTCATTGGATCAATTCAATATCATAATTGCATTCATATCATCTCTCTTGTGCTTTTCTTTAACCTCTAGATTCTTGGTTCAATCTTTTCTATTTGCAAATTCTTACATGGTATCAGATGTAATACCCTCTCCTATGGTGATACTTGGACTTTCTGATTTGGACATTCTATTATGATGGTTAGAACTATACATTTACATTTATGTTTTTTTGGATGATGATATGTTTATTAGATGATTAATATGCTCATTCATGGTCATCATTTATATGTTTTATGGAGCTAACCCAAGGATTTTAATCTAACCATTATCATGATGTTTTATGTTTTAGGGATAAGTGTTTGATGTGTCTTCATGACTCAGGACGAAGTTGTAGTTACTCACCCAGTTGAGGTCCACATGATGTATATCGATCCTGGTCATCTGTTTGCATATATTTAATTTGTATGTATATCCATATGTATATATGTATCTCTTCTTGGTGATGCAGGATTGCAGGTACTAGGTATCGTCTCCACCTGGCTTCACAAGTCTGAGTGATCCCTCAAAATCCTCGATTGTTGTTGTTGTTGTTATGGAGATATCACCAGGTTCCACAGGAAGGAACTCTACCTCTGATCCTTTTATCCTTAGGTGGGGTGTTCCTAAGTCAGTCCCTTGTATGGATGATGGATTTCTATGTAGTCTCAGTTTGTTGGTTTTGTGGACCCTGAAGATGGTTTCTTGTCTTTTGCATTCATTGAGAATGAGGTTTTGAGTATGGTAGTTCTAATTGCCTTTATAGCATGTTCAATTTTATTAGTAGATTATTGATGTGGTTTTAATATCTATAATATTAAAGAATTTTATGGTATTATTTTATAATATTCATAATAACAAAATGCCTATGGCAATAATAAAAATAAAGGTTTTAATAATAGTGGTATGTTTCACCTTATATATATCACTATTGTATGTTGTAAAGAATATGGATAAGTGTATGAATAAATAATATGTTTTATAATAATGATATTTATAATATTTAAATATTAATAATAGTGTGTCTTACTTATGGTATATGTACCATAAGCATATGGGTGCACATATATGCCTATGACTACATATATAAATATATATATTATTATATAATAAATTAATTAAATTATATGAAGAAAATTATTAATAATAGATAATAATAAATCTATGTAACTTTCATTTAATGGAAATGTGTTTGTTAAATTCTTTTACCATGGTTATTAGTAAATTATTCCTAAAAATACTATTATCTATTTTGCTACCCTTAAATTTAGGAGACAAAGACTATAATCTTATTAAATAATATTTGTTTATCCCTTCACGAGAATGGTTTTACAAACCATATTAATTAATTAATAACTATTATAGTTGGGATGGTTGCATCGGTTGGATTATCCATCCAACCACCTCCTTCAATCTATATACAGGAAAGATTTCCTGTGCACGAAGGGTGTTGGATAGGAGTGGATTCCGAAAGAAAAGATAAGAAGATTAGTATTATGCTTGTAGGAATATTGTATTTATGAGGAGAGAAATTCATTATTCTTTGAGATTGGCATTTGGTTGTTTCCGGAAGAGGCTGGAGATTGCACCTAGGAGATTTTGAAGGAGTGCTGAAAGGGTTGATAGGATTGGACTTGTCTTCATCAACCGAATCTCTGCACGACTCCAGGTTGGAATTCATCCTGAGAGTTCTCTCTCCTTTGTGCTATGAAATGATGAAAGTCTGGTTAAATGTTTCTCTGTATATTCATTGTTGATGTAAATTATACAATGTTGTGTTATATATCATTGTGCCTGTATTAGTGATTTGAAGAATAGGATCATGTTAAATGGATTTATTTCTTGTATTGTGTGTATATGAATATTTATGCATTTGTAAGAGTCTGTAGAATCCTTAGTATTCTCCTTTTTATCTCCTTTCTTTTCAGAATGTCCATGAGTTCTTCGAGACTTTAGAAATTCTATTTCAACCCTACAGTTTCATATCTGTTTTGTAACAACTTTCTTTGTCCAGATCTAGAACAATATTTGTTGGATAGATAGGATGGATTGATGGCCATTTCTGAAGAGAAACTAGGAAATCTAAAATGGGTCGTGCCCAGATTAGGCAACCATAATCCCCATAATGCCCAGTTTTACCCACAAGTCAGAGTTGACAGTCATTTTTGTAGTCTCTGGCAGTCGGTTTAGTGTTAACCGAGCAAGTTAGTGGTGACCTAGCAAGTTAGTATTGACTGAGAAATTTAGTAGTGACCGAGCAAGTTAGTGTTGACCGAGAAAGTTAGTGGTGACCGAGCAAGTTAGTATTGACCGAGCAAGTTAGTGGTGACCAAGCAAGTTAGTGAGAACCAGACAGATTAGTGTCAACCGAGGAAAATAGGATTTATAGAATTATAACATTTAAGTATAAGTCATGATACTTTAATTTCTTATACTTTAAGTTATACTTGTATAAAGGAATCAGGTACCTTCTGGGATGATTGAGATAGGTTTCAGCCTCATAGGAGTTAAGATGCAACTTCTAATTTTGAGATTTCTTAAAAATTTAGACTCAGTTAAATTTCAGGCATATGGAATTTTGTATAAACTATATGGAAATTTGTGTAAACTTGATATGTGATCATTTCTTGTTTGATGAAAGTTATATGGTGCATTTAGATGCCTTAATAGGGTTAGGATGTGTTTAGGAAGTAGGGTTAGGGTTTAGGATTGTCTGGAGGATCAGGACTATCCTAGGCCTCCCTAAACCTCTCCTAATTTTCCTAAACATCCCTAAACTATCCTATTCTTTTCTATTCTTTGATGTAAGTTCTTAAAAGTGATTATGATGTGTTTTATTTCATGTATGATGTATTTGTGATGTGTGGGTTAAGGGTAGAAAACCTAAGAACACTAAGTGAGTGGCTCTTAGTGTGGGGCTGGGGCCCTAAGTGGCTAGTACCAGGATAACTGACTGAAGAGTTATTTTAACAAGTGATAATTTAATTTAAACTTATAGGAATGGGTTCAAACATGTAAAAAGATTAAATGTGCCTCGTCCATGCCATTAGTGCTAGTAAAGGCTATGGATGGGAGTGGGAGAAGGTGCCTATACTTAGGTACAATCGAATGACACTCGTTTGTATGAAAGACATTCGATTCTGCATGTGCCTACTTGGGGGCTGGGGCCCAGAGTGGCTAGTACTAGGACAACCCAAGGGGTGAGGGCTATGCGATGACACTCACTTAGGTTGTTTCTTAGAGTTTCTACCAAGCCATGGAACCCTTGGGGAAAAGATTTGTACTCTGATCTTCTTTTCATTTGTATGGCCTGGCTATTCCTTCTTTGTGGACCTTGGTGTTTATCTCCTAGGATGGGGGAGTGGGCCTTTTGGTATCCACGTGGTTGGGTGGTAAATCTTTTTATCAAGGTATCTTTTGCGGATGCAGTGCTTAAAGATTCGTGCTTGCTTATGTTTCAGTTTTCAAGGATGAAGATTTGTATTTATCTTTCATGATGTAAATTTATTGTTACCTCGCAAGAGGAGATGAATGTAATGTAATCATTGATGTATCTCAAAATGATGTATTTGGAATGGGTATACTTAGGAAAAAGGAAAAAAGGGAAAGCACAAACTTTATGTATAAGATGTATGTTGGAAAGGAAAAGGATTTTGTAACATTTCAAGAAAAATAGTACGTTTCTCATTATTGGTTAAGTGAAAAGCTATTGAAAAACAAATGTATTGTTTGCAATGTATCAAATGTTTAGATGATTCTATTATATAGTATTAATGCTTTAAATGCTATATTGTTCATAAAAGATACTTAGGAATATAGATGGATTTAAATGGAAAATTGAAATGGAACTACTTTATATTTCTTTATAAAGAATCTACAAATGTTGTTATGTAGTCGCTTAAGAAATAAATCAAGTTGTTAGTACTCTATATGGACTTAATGTTTTGTACATTAAATGAAAAGGGAACCTTGGAGGAATCTAAGTTAATCTATGTTTTATTTATTTGATTCTTTTAAAAGTTTAAAATTTTTCATAAATCATTACTTAGGTTTTCTTTTACAAAGAGAATCTTTGTTCTCTTCCCCAGTTCTCTTGCAGGGCATGACATCAGAGCCATTGGAGTGTTTTGATTAGCTGATTTAAAGAGATCTTGATGCAAGCTTTGAAGGTCCAAATCTCAAATTTGGGAACCAACGTGCAATAGAGGCATCTTGGAGTAGATCTGACCTCACCATTGCATCTAGGAGGTTGTTTCAGTTAAGATCAACTATAAATTCACTTATATTTGGTGAAAGTCAAAATCGAGGCAAATTTTTTTTTGCAAATCGGATTGTATGGCCCGATTTGTACTTTTGTGGTATGATTTTGTAAATTTTTTTTTTTTTAATTCTACTATTTTTCAGAATTTTTTTTCATCTACAAAAAGTTGGTTTTTCGGGCCTAGTACAAGCACTACATTTACAATATTTACTAGAGAATATTCTGGCATCATTAGATAGAGAGTGACATCATCAAACATGTGCAAGAGCCCAGCTCAACGCTAGAGTGAAGCCCTTGCCTGTGCCCGACTTCCTTCTCTTTGTTTACATCCCGGGCTTTTGTATTGATAAAGGGCCCAAAACCCTTCGCTGGGCTACATGTGGGATTAAAATCCCCCTCAGCCCTCTGCCACCGATGAGCACCGCTCCTCCCGGTCACCGCTTCCACCCAGCCGGCCACACACACCTGTTGTTACCAAGCCCACCGTCATGCCACCACCTCTGGCTGCCTACTCACCCACAACAACATACACAGTCAGCGCCTACAGCGCCTGCTCCTGCGCCACGTCAGCACCGCCACGCAGACAGCCACCTCTGCCATGTGGCAAACACGCAGCCACCCACCAAGTAATCCACATCAGCATGTGGAGTCCACGTTGCTTCCAACCAGATAGAGCCACATGCCAAAAATGCCACGTACTGTGCCACGTCCGTCACCAGTCAGCACAGGTTGGTGTCATTGCAATAAAGTGTCATTAAATTATTTTTTTTGCCTCGATTTTGACTTTCACCAAATATAGGCAAATTTATAGTTGATCTTAATTGAAATAGCCTCCCAGAGGAAATGGTGAGGTCAGATCTACTCCAAGATGCTTCTATTGCATGCTGGTTCCCAGATCTAAGATTTGGACCTTCAAAGCTTTCATCAAGATCTCTTCAAATCGGCTAATCAAAACACTCCAATGGCTTTGATACCATGAAAGAATTTGCAAATAGCAAAGATTGAACCAAGGATCTAGAGGTTAAAGAAAAGTACAAGAGAGATGATATAAATGCAATGATGATATTGAATTGATCCAATGAATTCACCTTGATTGATTGATTACATAATAGGCCTCCTTATATAGGAAAGGCGATAAGAGAGAATGATAAGGAGCTGATAAGCTATCACCTATGCTAGGTGTAATCACATGTCCACCAGATGTGTATCATCCTCCATTATGAAATAAAGTATGTGCAATGGATTAGGATGATAATGTGATAAGAGCACTAAAGGTGGATCTAACACCAAAAGTGGAATTTCTCCTACACCATGTGCTTAATGAGTTGCACACTCCTAAGTGTCTTAATCAGAAACTACTATACAATGCATTAACCTAAGTAAGATTATGTAAAGAGTAATTAGGAATATTTAGGTTAATGCATTGCATAGTATTTTGTGATTGAGACACCTAGGAGTGTGCACCCCATTAAGCACATGGTGTAGGAGAAATTCCACTTTTGGTGTTAGATCCACATTTAGTGCTCTTATCACATTATGATCCTAATCCATTACTCATACTTTATTGCATAATGGAGGATGATCCACTTCTAGTGGACATGTGATTACACCTAACATAGGTGATAGCTTATCAGCTCCTTATCATTCTTTCTTATCGCCTTTCCTATATAAGGAGGCCTATTATGTAATCAATCAATCAAGGTGAATTCATTGGATCAATTCAATATCATCATTGTATTCATATCATCTCTCTTGTGATTTTCTTTAATATCTAGATCCTTGGTTCAATCTTTGCTATTTGCAAATTATTCCATGGTATCAGAGTCATTGGAGCATTTTGATTAGGCAATTTATCAGAAATTGCAGATTTTGTTGATTGTTCCTGTCTGGTCCTATTTTCTACAACTTCTAGAGCTTTGTTTGGGCACATACAGTAACATTTTGAGGTGAAGTGTTTTTTGAAAGTGCATGATTTTTTGTCTACTTTCTAGATCTGCAATCAGATTTTAGTGATTTAGGGTGGATATATCACTTTCAGAAATAGGTCATTTTGGGGCTATATTTGCACTTGGTTAATCCTTGAATTTTAGTTTTCTGATTTGCATCAGTCATTTGAAGAAGTTATTAGTAGTTATCAGTCATTATTTGGTTGTATTATGGATAATTTAAAGGTTAAAATCCTCACTCAATATAACTACGATGAATGGAAAGTATCTTTAAGTGATCATTTGTTGAGTATTGGATTGCTTAGAATGACTCTTGGGAAGGATCAAGAACCTCAAACAAGTGTTGCAGAAAGGTGAAAATGGTTTGATCAAAGGGATAAAGAACTTGGATCTCTTATATCATCCATCTCTCACAACTTGCACTTTCATATTGCATCTTTCACACATCCTCATGATGTTTGGGTCATATTGGAAGGACTCTTTGATAAACCTGATAGAATGAGAAAATTCAAATTAGAGAATGAGCTCATAAGTCTAAATCCTAGTGATTTTGACAATATTCAAGACTTTTTCTCTAAGTTCAATTCTATTAGATTGGAGCTTTCTACTTGTGGCATTGTTAAAGGGGATGAACAATTGATCTTTTCTATTCTTTCCAAGCTTGGTCCTGATTATTCTATCTTTGTCTCTACATTCTATGCTATTATGAATACTCTTGGTAGTGCATACAAATTTCCCTCTCTTGATGAATTTGCAACGCAATTCACAATGGAACAAGCAAAGTTGGCACACATGGGACAATTGAAGCCTTCCACACTTCAAGCATTGATTACAAGTGAGTCTACATCAAAGGCTTCTAATGGAAAAGGAAAGAAAAAACATAAGGATCTTAAGCCTCATGACCAAGGTAATGAATCTCCTTCACACAATCATACTGAATCCAAGTCCTCTTCAAGAGAGGAATCATCTAGAAGAAAGAGGGATAAATGTGCATATTGTAAAAAGCTAGGACATGATGAGAATAAGTGTTTTCAAAAGAAGATTGATGAGCTAACTCACATTATTTAGAAGCACGACATTAAGTTGCCCTCATCAGTGTCTACTCCTTCTATACATTTGACAACTTCTACATCTACATCCTCATCCAATGATAAAGGTAAAGGACAAGCACTCTTGGCTTCCACACATCTTGAGTAAGGTAAATGGCTTCTTGATTCAGGTGCATCACATCATATGGCATCTTCTATGGATATGTTTTCTTCTATTGAGCCTTGTAATTCTCCTAATATTTTGATGGGTAACAACACTTTCATGAGAGTGTGTGGGAAAGGTTCTATTCCTATGGGAGAGGGGACATTCAATAATGTTCTTTGTGTACCATCCTTGACCACTAATCTCCTTTTTATTTACCAAATTACACATGGGGCACAAGGTAAAATTGTTGAGTTCACTCCTGATTTTGTCTACATTAGGGACATGGAGACTAGAGATGTCATAGCTATGGGAGTTGTTGATCATACATCATGCTTGTATTCTTTTTCACATTTTGTTGATGATGATGATGATATTCATGATGTACGCATCCCTTTGCCAAGGGATAATTATGAGAAGAACTTTGGACACTTGAATCATTTTGTTGTTGAGACAAGTGTTAAGCTTCCTACTCCTCCACCTCCTTCTTCTTCAGACATGGGCTCTACTATTCAATAGGATGATCATAGTATTTTAGATCTTGCAAAATGTGATGACTACTTGGATGCATCTTTAGCATTTGTTGATTCCCGTGATGCATATTTGGAAGACATACATGATGGAGTTTTTCTTTCCTTTGATGACAGTTTCATCATAGTTGGGGATACTTCTTCACCTACTTTGGAGATTGGTGTTCTTTATTCTTCTCCTTCTTCATTTGATTTGTCACACGAGGTGATAGATTCTTTGAGTTTGGAGAAACCTATTCAGTCTTCAGAGATTCATGAATGGAGACCTTCATCTTCTTCCTCCTTCCATTTGCACAAGAATTGGCTTCTTCATCATTTGATGTATCTATTTCTTCCTAAGGGGAGACATGTTTCTTGTAAGCATTGGCTTATGTATTGTTTGCAGGTACTCTTCATCAACATGGAAGCTTCTACATTATGGGGGGGATATCATGTCTCCAACTATCCTTCTTATGGGGGGATAATTATTTTTATATACATGATGTATGTAGTTCTTGGGGGGTCTTGAGCACTCCATCCATCCATGCATCTTGTTTTCTTCTCTCTTTTTGGGGGAGGGTTTTTCCCATGAGGTTTTCCCTCTTTCTTCGCTTTATGAGAGTTATGCATTTCATGTATTGCATTTTGTACATGGGTGCCTAACATTGCCTAGTAGCCGGGACCCATCTTGCATTGTGAGTTTAAGTGCATTCCCCTAAGTTGCACTTAAGGGGGGCTATTGGTGTAATTAAATATTCCTAATTATACTTTACTTAATCTTACTTAGGTTAATGCATTTCATAGTAGTTTGTGATTGAGACACCTAGGAGTGTGCACCTCATTAAGCACATGGTGTAGGATAAATTCCACTTTTGGTGTTAGATCCACCTTTAGTGCTCTTATTACATTATCATCATAATCCATTTCACATACTTTATTGCATAATAGAGGATGATCCACATCTGGTGGACATGTGATTACACCTAGTATAGGTGATAACTTATCAACTCCTTATCATTCTCTCTTATCACCTTTCCTATATAAGGATGCCTATTATGTAATCAATCAATCAAGGTGAATTCATTGGATCAATTCAATATCATCATTGCATTCATACCATCTCTCTTGTGCTTTTCTTTAACATCTAGATCCTTGGTTCAATCTTTGCTATTTGCAAATTCTTACATAATCACATGGCTCTTTTAGGATATTGGCCCCACATTCCCCATAAATATTATTAGGTTCGGTATGATTCAATAGTGGATATTATATTTAACATATGGAAAGATAGAGACTTTTCTATTTCCACTCATTACACTATTGAAAAGTGTATTTTAATTTACTATATTTAAGCTATAATATTTTTAAATATTTTGTTATAGATTAAAGTGAAATGTAGCAATATTTTTCTAGAAGTGGCTCATCTTTAAATGATGCTTGATCACTTAGTCAATGCCACATATATTTTTTCGTAATCACTCCAACTTAATTCTCCTCTCATGATTATTTTCTTTCTCATTGTCAATGGAAGGGGGGAAGTAACTTTAGTTACCACTAAGAGTCCCTTAGTGTATTTTTAGAGGTTTGAGTTCATTGAATGGTGGATCTCTTTGGTGATTAGCTACTAATTCTTCAAAATGTTTTTTTCGTCTAGATTTGGAGGTTTTTTTTTCCACAATGAAGATAAGGATAAATATAAATATAAAGATGGGGGAGGAGATGTTTTTGATGTTATTACAATTATCATTGATTTATCTTGAGATAAGTTGAGTGATTGAGATTCTTAACCTTGTCTTGTTATTGATGATCTCATGTTTTAGTGTATCTTTTTCTATTTACTTTCCTTTTTCTATGTTTGGCCTTTTTTGACTCTCATGGTGTGATATTGCATCTAGGAAACTTTTTTTTGAATCTATAATAACATTTCTCAATTTATAGAAATCTGATGCCTTATTCATCAAAAAATATGTATAGGTTAAAGTACTAAAGACTTGGGATTGAGGGTACCTCATAAAAAAATTAATTATGGAGATTGATAATATTGATACTAATAAATTGTCAATATATTTCAGGTTTATAATTCAAGCCTTATGGATCCCAAAGAACTCATCCAAAATATAGGTGGTAAGAACAAATATGTAAGCTTGATCCTAGGCAAAGAGCATACTAGAGACTAATATAATTGAGAAAAATATTTTTGGATTCTAAAACTCTTCAAAAAAATATCATAAAGGATTAAAATAAAAGTATAGATAATGCATGTGCCAAAAAAAGGAGAAGAAAAGATTAAAAAAAAAGTTCTCAAAAGATAATGAATAAAAAATATAATTAATAAAGATAGACCTAAACTATAAATGACCTAACATACACTAGTAAAATGCATGATGCATAAGTAATAGCATAAAAATGAAAACTAAAGAATGAATTCCAGTAATAAACTAGTAATTAGAAAATACCCACCCAAGTCATGCATGAGTAATAGCATGAAAATGAAAGCTAAAGAATGAATTCCATTAATAAACTAGTAATTAAAAAATACTCACCCAAGTAATAGTGAATGAAACAATGAACACTCATAGAATGTATGTTATAAGATATTATGTCATAAAATAATTTATGATCATGATTTAATATTTATCACTTAAATATTCTTAGAATGACACAAAGGTTTTATTTTTTAGGAGGTAAGAGAAAATGAGATATCACTAGGTGTCAAGGATGAATAAAACTATAAAAGTAAAGTGAAGAAAAACACAATTGAAATGAAAAGAAAACCCAAAAGTACACATGAAAAATTGAGATTAACACATAATGGAGGTAGGTTAGTGCAACACTATATACCTTAACAATAATTAACATTTAAGAAATCAATTTATGGTCATATGAGGGTGTATATTTGTTGTAGTAAAATATGTGTGTTACATGAAAAAATTAACATTATTAATCTACAAAAATATCTAGATTTTAAATATTCCTTTACTATTATAGAAAAGATAATTTAAATGAGATAAAAATTTGACAAAATGGAAAATACTTCAAATATATCAAAAGAAAAAGGTAGATATAGAATAAAATAAAGTTAATCTACATCTTTGTAAGGAAAAAGGGGCGTGTTTGCAAGGTATAATACATATTTATTCTATTAGATTGTTTATTAAATACACATCCTTTAATCCCTAGTTATAAACTATCTTGCATCATTGTCGGTCTAGGTAGTGTCCACTTGTTGTAAAGTCAAGTGGTGAAAACAAATAATGATCATAATGTCATGCACTTCATGCAAACCATGGAGATCATAGTGACTTCTTTCATATTTTTTAGTGATTCATTTTGCAATTCTAAACTCCTCATAGTGAGATATTTTGCATATTCTATTCATGTACATCTTTTACTGTGTATTTAAATTATAATAAATTCCTCCAAAATGTTTATTATATTTGAATACTTAAATCTAGTCTCCTGATTAATGTTCAATAAAAACCCATTTGAATAATTTATATAATTATTTTTTGTTTCTATTATCAACTACTTGTACAAAATTTATAAGATCTATCAATGAGACTAATCAAGTTCCCTAAGTCCATTAAATGATAAAGGCATTATAATATTGAAACAAAAATGGTTAAGTATGTTATGCATGTAGATATTTATATCATTAATTATATTTGAGGATAATAATAAAAAAATGAAAACACAATATGTGGATTTTTTAACGGAAGAAACATCTAAATTATCAAACACATTAGAATGAATTATATCCAACACACCACAAGATTTATGAGAGCTTGAGTAAAAATGAACACAATTTTATTTTTCATAAATGCAATGTTCAAAAAATCAAGATTATAGTCATTCAAACATGTTGGCTCTTTTCCTTGTAGGACCAAACTTGAATCAAATGGTTGGGTTAGAAACACAGGTTAGGCACTCAAGCTTGACAAGAAAAACAAACCAATTGACGAGGATAAAGAGAAATCCTCCTTCTTCTTTGAGCTCCACATTCACTCAGATGAGTATTGCCTTATCTGCACATTCAAGACACCTCATGACAAACCAAAGGCCTGCAGACAGATTAATGTGGAATAGCAGTCAATCTCCTATAGGTATGCTGTACCCCAATGATAGAAAGTCTCATGCAATAGTCCTACTTGCATGGAATGAGACTGAAAGCTAGAGACCTATACTAACATCAAGAAAGGGAAAGGGTGGAACTGGATGGAAAAGATTTTAAATGGGTTGAAAGGTCCCTTGAGATGCCCTAAGTCTCTGATAGACTAGTGCCTTCTCCAATGGGCCACAGAGTCAAATACAATATTGCAAGGGACAACTATGAAACAAGAAAACAATATGCTCAATGTGTTGATGCCTGACATCAATCACACACCATGACCAAACCTCAACTTAACACCCACCTATGCATTCAAGCATGCTATTATCCATCAAAGGATTTTGACCCTCCCCTTAGAAGAGACCTATGAAAGGACAATACATTAACCAGCATCCACTGGAAGACAAGCATGACCTATCCTTGATATCTCAGCTCATACATGCATAAACACTAATCTTGAACCAGTTACCTCTGTGAAGATAACTCCACTTGCAAACACGTAGGCAATGCAAATAGAAAAATCAAACACCCTTGATGTATGATTAATGCATTCAAAATTCAAATGGAGATAGCTTGGTGACAGTAAGAATAAACTGAGTTCTCATACATAAAATAAGTTTGTTACAATATGTATCATGTTCTCTGAACCAGCAATGGAAATAGAACACCCTATATGCAGAGAGAAGGGGAAATTTGTAGAGAAAAAACTTTCACTAGAACTAACAAAATTCAGAACCCACTCTAAGTCAAAAATTTGACACTTTATACCACTAGCCGCCATGGGAACCCAAAACGGGTTGCAACAAGCTACAGACAGCTAGGGCATAGCCTTCACCAACCAAGCTAATCAGAGACAACCAAGAAATTTATTGCAAGGGCAGGAAACATAGGCAACCTAGAGAAAGAGATCTCAAACATATCTTACAATCATGATAATTAGTACAAAACACCAGGAAGAACCATGAAAACCAGTCAAATCGGCCACCTACAAACACACCTGTCGAGCATTAAATAGTCCTTCATATGGCACAAAAGTCTCTGCAAATCAAGTAACAGGCCTCTGGACCACCTTGCAACCACTGGTGCCACCAAACCAATCCAAATCCATCGAAGAAACCATAAATTCGGTAAGTTTCCTATCGCAAAACTCTCTGCAAGAAATCAAACTTGAAAAGCAATGGTCACCCTGCACTAGCAGTGAATCGACAGTCAAAATTTAAACCTTCATCAACTTTATATCCCCACCGTCCGATCAATCTCCCCTCGCGGGCTTTACATCTTAACATTCATCTTCAGTGGCGCAGTCGCGCGGTTACCAACCTCACTGCCACAAGGAACCGGGCTTCATGTGACGTCTGGTCGCATGATCATAAGGCACCAAACTAACCCTTGCGATCATGTGATGATAGCTTCTTAACCGTGCAATGTTGACTGCAGACCACCCACAGAAATCCTTGGCCCCATCGCCAATCGCCGACCAATCAAAACTGAGCACGCCGACAAGACCCGCACAGTGGACCTGTCCTAACTCTGCAACTGCGACATTAGATGGTTAGTCACATGATCGCATAGCCTGAGGATGGGCTATGCGAACATGCGACAACCCGCAGACCTTAACCTTGCTGCAACTGCCACCGTTAAGTCCTAACGCAAACGTCAGTCACATGATCGCATAGCCTTGAAAAAGGCTATGCAAACATGCGACTAACCGTTAGCACTCATTGCCGAAGCCAAATACACTTGAGCACTACAAACATGGGTCCCACCACAAACCCCCTGCCACCTGGCACACCAGCAACCAATCAGAACACAGCACGGGGACTGTCTCCCACCGGGCCCCAACACCACGTGGCACTCGGTCGCATGATCGCAAGCTGTGGAAATGGCCCTTGCGATCATGCGACAAGGCCATAAGACCGCAACATCACCACCCACCGGCCAATGAAAAGTGAACACCTCAGCACGCGTGACACATGGACCCACCGCACAAAATGCGCACCTCCACAACAAAAGACAATGGGCCCACTTGACAAGCCACATCATCACCTGGCGCTGAGCCCCAAGGACACATGTCGATCGGTCACATGATCGCATAGCCAAAGAATGGGCTATGCGATCATGCGACAACCAACCAAAGGCTGCCACATCACCACCTCATGGCAGTGGGCCCACAGTGAACAAACCATCGGCACCAAATCGGACGGTGGGCGCATGATCACATGGGGAAAGAATATTCCATGCGATCACACGCCGACCGTAGATCTTCAATCTCTGATACTGGGCGATGAAAAGGACTGGGCCCCCACCACCCATCGCACTTATGCAGTTATGGAACAACCAACAAACAAGAAATTGTGAGGTCGAAAACACACAGGGTTTTCGACACGGCGGAAGACCAAAAATACATAGAGTTTTCAACGCCAAAGGATAAGCGCACAAAAGTAGGAAGCACATGGTAAAAAACAACGAAGGCTAAAAACACACAGACCAAAAACATCATGGACTTTCAGAAACACTGTGGGTTTTCGACACTGTGGCAAATTTTGAAATATTTCTTGCAGGCTTTAAACTTTGAATATCTTTTTGGGTTTGGTGATTTAGGAGATGCAGTTTGGACTGATGCAAGGCGATAACAATAAAGAGCACGAGGTAGGACATTTGACAAACACTTGCAGGGGAGAGGCCAATCTCATAAGATTTTTGCTATGACAAAAAATTGGCCTAACAAAACCTTCAAGGTTTCTATTTTTTAAGGTCCTTAGATCCTTCTCTCCAATATGGTCAAGTATTTGGTACATTAACATAGTATTATTTAAAGGCAACTTTAATTCAAAACAAAAAGTACCCTTGGGTAACCAAAATCCATGACAATCTATGGAAGGTGAAACTCTCACCTTTCTAATAAAGCATCCACATATTTGGTATTTATAGGAAGTGCTATTACATTGAGAAGTATATTCATCCAACTTATACAATGTGCAAATTATAAAACCTTTAGAAATTACCATAGAACCTCTTATCATTTTATGTCTTGCTTCAAAAAAGACTACTTACATACTTGAATCTATTAGTTTTCTTGTGGATAAAAAATGTCATCTTAGATTAGGGAGATGCATCATGCCACAAATTTTTATTATTCTATCATAAGGAAACTTGATTCTAACTTTACCATGACTAGATTTTTTTGAATAAGAATTATCACCCATGTACACTTTACTATCATCAAATTATTCAATTTTAGAAAAATAATCTTTATTATCGGTCATATAAAAATATGGAACTAAGTCAACTAACCATGTATCATCACATGCATGAGTGGCCAAAGATAAAATGAATGTATCACCATCTTCCTTCTTAGAGTCAAATTTATTCTTTTTCTTCTTTCTTTCTTCCTTATGGTCCTTATGGACATGTCCAAGATTATGTCAAATTCAAGAAATAACCTTGGACTCTCTAAGAGATTTGGATAGCCTTTTGGATTTGGATGTATAATTTCTCTTATCATTCTTATTTCATTCTTCCTTAGATTTTCCATGAATAATTAGGGCATCCTTGAAACTAATTGATACTTCCCTCCTCACCTCTCAAGAAAAAAGTATTCACCACATCTTCAATCCTCAAAATAAAAAAAGTAAATTATTAATGACCATAATAAGAGAATCACATGAATCAAGAAAAGAATAAATTAACACCTATCATTTCTCCTCCTCGTCCATCTCTATATTATCATAATTGATGCAGTGATGCTAAGTGTTGCATTGATGAAAATTGGTACAGATTTAATAACAAGTGACTCATTTATTATGTTGTCATCGATGTCAACTGATTGACTTAGTGATTTTAGTATGTTACCAGATGTTATGTAAGTAAAATATGAGTTGTAGTATGTTTCTAAAGTTTCTATTCTAATGGGAAAACATGTCATGTGTTGTGATTGTAAGTTTGTAATCGTAACTTTTGATATGAACTATTAAGTTGGTTATGTTTGAATGAAATCAAACCGGGTAACTGCTAAAACAGTTCATGATAGACAATAAGTGATTTGAATATTATCTCAAATTGGTAAATTATTTGATGGAGTGGCTAGAAGATATGATTGATAGCAATGACTATCTATACTATTTTGATGATCACGACTCATACTAGTGACCAACGAAGATAGTTTAATGGACTAGAAGTGGAATTAACAGAATGGACATGTAAACAAGACAAAGTTCTTGAATAGGTAATAAATATTTATGAATCAATAAAGAAAATAAAAGTGTCAATGGGATTGGTGATGTTTTTAGTAAATTAGTAAGGAATTTATGTGATTTGTGGAAAGTATTTGACATCACATTGCCTGAGGTATGCACTTGAGGTGGATTCTTCAAGAAGTTTCTTTTGGTCAAACAAGTTTTTGTAGATGGTTCAATTTCCAAGGTTAAATCCATATAGAAGCTGACGCAGTTAGATAAAAATGGTTTATGAGTTGTTAGATATATTTAATCTTACCTAATTTGATCTATATTATTAGTATTTATATCTAGGGTTTATTTTTAGTCGGTGGAAGAAAACGTATATATTAGAAAGTTGAAAAAGAAGTTATTTGTTGTTTGCAAATTGTAGAAGAATTCGATGACAAAGAAAATGAAGGAATCAAGTGTGATCAAGAGAGGGAAGATTATAGTGTGGGGAGAAGATTTTTAGAGATTAATTTGACTAGATCATGTAGAGGTAGTGCAATTTCACAGATCATTTTTATCTATTGCTTTCTAACTATTGTAATAGTGAAATCCCTAAACAGGGCGGATCCTAATAGATCTCTATTGTAAATACTAGATAACCAGGTTGAATTTGTATTCAATTTATAAAGTCCTCTAATGAGGCTTCTCCTAATAGGTAAAAGATGATAATAGATCTAAAGGAAAATCCCTTAACCAAGTAGCACCTAGCAGTTCTTTTTTAAACCTTTAACAATGTAAGCTCTGCACAAGACATATCCCAAAAGAGTACAAATTTAGTAGGTACCAACTCCCACTGTTGTATTTCCTATTTGGGTTTACATGATAAAAGTATGGTGTCTTCATTGTGTGATTGATTATTTGTAGATGGATTCTTTGAATGTTTTTAGATATGTTAGTTGATTTGAATTTTATGGTGCATACAATTTAAAGAGTTTAAAATCAATGAATTTGGTGATTACTGATTCTCCCCTCGCTTCTCAATAATCAAACTTGTATTAAAAATTGGTATTAGAGCTAAGTTACCCTACTGAGAAAGCTTAACATCTTGAGGAAAAACATTATATGATGTATAGGAAGGAATCACCTAAGTTCACTAAGGATAATTTCTCTACATGGGTAAGAAGGATGAATATGCATCTTATAGGAATTGGAGATAAAAAATTGGTTCATCTCACAACTAAGTATGTTCAACCTAAAGAAACCTTACCTAATGAAAAAATAAAGAGAAAGCACGAGCATAACTCTATAATGATAGAAATATAAAGCTATCTTTCTGATGCTGAGTTTGTAGATATCAAGGATATGGATAATACTAAAGACATTTGGGACAAGTTGATAACCGTTTATGACAACTTGATGTTCATGTTTAGAAAGAAATGGTGGATAGTCTCAAAGGAAAGTATGATGAAATGAAAATGGATGAAGGAAAGAACATTGCTCAATATAGCTTTAGGATAAAGGGGGTTGTTGCTACAATCGAAGGAGCTGGTGGAAAAATTGAAGAAGACGATGTGGGAAGTAAAATATTGAGAACCCTACTACCACAGTATGCTATTAGAGTCTCTTATATACAATAATTGAGATCTATTAATCCTACAAATGTGTCTCTAGATTCCTTGGTTGGCAAGTTCACTTTTGAGTTAAGTAATTTTGATAACATTGTGCCTATAATAAAATCTTCTTTCAAAGCTTCCCTAACAATTGGCTCATCAAAGAAAGGAAAATAGGTCTCTAATACTACTGAAGGAAATCATGATTATGATTTTGTAAATGCTTAAAATCATCCCTTAACATTATAATTATTTAATTATATTTGTTATATTCTTCTACCTATTTAATTAAATTAGGTTCATTATTTCTATAGTATTTAAATTTAATTTAATTACCTTCCCTTTAAGTATATTAAATTTTATTGAATACCTTTCCCCCATTTAATCCCTTTTTAAATAAATTTTAATTTATTTAATTATCCTCACATTCAATTATTCTTCTAAAACCATGCTTAGTCTAATTTTTAATTAGATTAATCCTTAATCTAGACCTAGATCCTACCCTACTCACATCACTCTCAATAAATAGACCTAATTTCTAATTAACTAAGGTTAATTAGGTTAATTTTTGGATTCCTACACCCATTAGTCCTAGTTATTTTCTCACACGTGTGAGAAAATTTCTAAAAATTAAATTTTCAAAAGAATTCTTTAAATGTGTAAAACAAGGTTCCTTACAACCTTGATGAAAATTTCTTACACTTTCTAAAAATGTTTCATTAGACAAAACCTATGACACCGATGATACATCTCTTACACATGTGTACTTCAACTACTCATTGACCCATCACATCTCAGGTTTCTCACACATGTCTGAGTAAACTTGGACTCTTGCATGGATTAGGTGTCCCTCATGTGGCACCTGTGTGGATGCCACACACTCCAGCCCTCCAAAATCCTATAAATAGGAGCCTTCTCAACAATAATTCATCCATCATTTTAGATTTAGACTTATCATACTAGTTTCTTGATTAGAGATATTTCTTTGTATTTAGTGATTTTTATCTAACTTATTTGGTAGTTTCTTGCATTTGTTAATGGTGGATAGTTTTCATTTAGTCCATTTCTACTTCTCATCTCATACTCACATTGAATGCTTGAGGCTAGTTCTTGAGTTAATTCAATACCATCTTCATCTAGCTTGCATTTATTCTCTTGCATTCATTATTTCTTTGTATTTAAAGTGGGATTTAATATATTGTGTTGGGAGAGCACAACCAAAATCATCTGTAAGAGCTTAATTCAAGCAAGTCTTAGGTGCACTTGTTTCATGCTCATTGGAAGTTGTGTTGGAAGCCTTTTGTTTTGGTTTTGCAAGCTTAAAAAATGTTAGATTAATATTGAATATTTTTTTTTTCCCTAACATTTTCATATTTATCTTGCTCCCAATAGGTAGGTTTTTCATCACATACATTTTGGCATGCCCGTTGGGACCCATGTCCTTGAATTTAAACTCATTTTCTTGAAATTTCCATCGTTTCTAAAAACTGTCACACAGTATCATCTCCATCCTAGAATGATCATTTGTGAAAATTGGCATCTCCACCTGGGTTTAAAAAGGGCCTAAAATTTTAATATTTTAAAGTGTTTTTTGAGATATTTTAGGTTTTTAACTCCTGGGTTTCTATTGGTACAATAATTTTATAGAGTTAAATATTGACAATATATTTAAAAAAATTATTTTAATCATAATAGACTGAATCTTGTTTCTAAACTTTCATTTGTGTAGGTTGACCATCATCTTAGTGAATCAAAGTCTATGACTATGTTCGGTCATCTACGTTCCTTGAAAATCATGCTGGAGATGTCAAGAACACCTATTCTGAGTTTTTTTTATTAAACTGTCATCTGAGCTTTCTGACAGTATTCTACGACTATTGATTGGTGTTTATGCAAACTATCATCTATAACCTAGAACTATTGTTTGCACTCTGTAATAGAAAATATTTTAATTTTGCAGAAAGATTTTGGGGTTATTGATTTATCTGGTTTTTGTAGCACCTCGGATATGAAGATTGAATATCCAAAAGTGCTAATATTTTGTGTTGTAGGATGTTGATAGAAGACTTTCTTAAACATCAAACTACTCACTCTTTTGTCTTATAGGTTTCCTAGGAGATACAAGAAACTATTGTGTTTTCTTTAATTTATTTCTTAGGCACATTAACAAAATTTCACTTGTAGTATTTTATTAAGTGATAGGGGAGTATGGTCTTTTATTTATAAGACAATCATAAATCTTGTCTTTATAACATAATAAAAAACCTAGAATCACTTGATAATATACTTAGAAAGGGACATTAGGAATGAACAATCTTGTTTGATGTGTTTGGGAGAAAACAACATTGGATAGGATATTATGGTCTTTTCCCCTTGAGGGGAAATCAGAAATATAGACTCATTTCATTGTCAATCCATAATTTTGAATTTATCCTATAGATGGGCCTCTCGGTTGAGGTAAAAAGCTCTCAAGAATGACCCACATAAGAACGAGGTGTAATCCCACCACCCTAACTCGTGTTAATCATATTTTATTCTTTGGAGCCTCAAAAGATAGATGCCATTTGAGATTATACATGTCTCTCACCTAAGACATCAGTAGGGCCTTGTGGTCTCCATCACATTTACGTGACTGTCTATGCTAAGTTTATTTGTGGGGATATAGGCCTAAATTGCGCGTGTAAAGATACAAGGAATGCATTCGAACATAGATCCTCACTAAAATCCTTAGAATAGAAGCTACTTGGTTCACCCCCAAAAGTGTGATAATCCAAGTGCAAGGAGGATAGTAACCTCCCAAAGACGCTCTCCATATCCTTCCTTCCTAACCATTTGGAGTTGGATATAATAAGACATCATGACTAGAGCCATTGCATGCTTGGTGATGACTGTATTCTGATTAGCTCTTGAAGTGTTTGTGACTTAGAAAGTGAGGATTTTCATGCTCTACAATCCCTTAGGGTAGGAACTATGTTTGAATATCTGTAATAAACATTTTCTCAAGAATATAGACCTTAGAAATGTTACTTTGTATCAACTTTATTGTCACTATTGCCTATCTCTTGCAAGGTTTCTTTGTACCTTGTCAGATTATTTTTCTATTTTGAATGCTTGCAAATTTGTTCTTTCCATTGATTGGATTGACTGGAAATTAGATTGGGAAACCTAATTTACCAAATCCATCAAAACACATTAAAACTTAAATTATTGTCTCTAACTTGGAATGGTCATCTCTATAGATTGTTGTTTGCATCTAAGAATTGTCATTTTCATGTAAAAATAGTGAGCTATCTGACCTATCAAGATCATCAAAAATTTGTTTTTCTAGAGGCCCTTGAGATCATTTGTCCCATGAAAAATCTACCCAGTAAAACTCAACTTTCTTTTAGGATATGACTGATTCAGGAAAGCATAAGAAAATGAAACTTTGAGTCTCCTGAGTCTATAGAGAAAAGAAGATTGTTGATAGAAAGGCTAGAATCAAAACATCCTATTCTAAATTTATCCAAAAGACTCTTGAATCCAGTGAGAAATTTTATAAAATCAGCTCTAAAAAATGGGTTGCTAATTTTGTTGCTAAGAACAAATTGAACATGGCCTTTGTCACTTGGGAATCCTATGATTAAGTACCTTTTAGATTCAGTCTTCTTCAAATCACTCATCATTTCCTCATATTTAATCACCTCTTCCTTCATCCATATTTCAAAACATTAGGAGCATTAATCAAAATGTTGGACTTTAAATCAAAATCAAATCAATCCATCTTGCACACCTTAATAAAGTAATAGGGTGAAAGAATCAATCCAATAGTGTCACATATACCTTTAATCAAATCAAATGTTAATCCCTGGCCACTTTAATAATTAAGTCTTTCTCTAGTAGCTTTAATCATATCCTATTTTTTTCGGGGATCATCAATCTATCACCCAAATAATAGAAGATTTTAAATCAAATCCAATCCCTTGTTTGCATAACCACAATGTCTTGTTTCACATAGGTTTTTTCCAAACCTTTAAATCAAATCAATATTTCATGAGGTTTAGTTCATGTTTAATCCAATCTATCAAATAGACCCCAAATAAAACCCAATCAATCCTCGAGGCTTAGTCCTCTTAATCCCATCCAAATCCTATTCCAAGTTGCTCCTAATTCCTCAATTAATTTCCTCCATTTATCATCTTCCATCAATCTTTCAACATTCTTTAATCCAACTCAAGGTCACTTGTGCATGATTATTGTTAGGAATAACAATCCACCAACACAACTGGGGGGGGGGGGGGGGGGGGGGTGAACAAGTTGTGAGATAGATTATTAAACTTTAAAATTTAAATAATAGATACACCAAATCAAATGATAACATAGTAAATGCCAACACAATATTTTGTTGTCAAGGAAACCCTATTAAAGGTAAAAACCAAGGTGGGAATTAGCACCCATAAATGACGTACTGAGAGTATAGTATCCTCGTTAAAAGATCTATCCCTGATAGGATATTTTTAAAACATTACAATACACAATCCTTGTTAAAGGATAGACCCTATTAGGAGTCAAATAAATGTATGCTCACTACCGAGGCTCACTACCCAAAGAAGGTTATGTCAACCTCTAGAACTCATTGTTCACAACACAAGTGTATATAAAGGAAACATGCAATCCTTGTGAACTATCTGATAGAAAGTATCTTTTCTTGATTAGTTCCAATGAAGTATAAACTATCCTCTATTCTACATCCAACAAATACAAGCTCGTAGCTTCCAAAATCCTCTTTTACAACTATTATACATTACACATCTTTTCAAAAGAAAAAATATTACATATATACCCTATTATAATAAATGATTAGGTTGGCCAATTAGGCTTTCCTAATATAAAAATAATTACACAACCCCTTGCTAAGATACACACAGTATCTATAACAAGTATACAACAATTAAAATTCAACAATTAAGGTCCAACATGTGTAATCCATGCTCTCTATCCATAATACATGCTACAACTCTAAAGTCAGCCTCAAATAGGTCTCCTCTAGAACACATGCATGCCACAATTGAAATCATCATGCTTCCCACAAATTGCTAACATCAAAGAATATTCCTCAATATGTTATTTGACATCCCTTAAGTTTGCATACACTGAATCCACGTCACTTGTAAGATACACTCAAAACACAGAGACTAACTCTATCAAATTCTACTATCATAGTCCAAAAACCAATCTTCACCAAATCTTCTGTTAATCAACCAATATGAAATATTATAGCATGCGATCTTAGATATAAGATCAAAACACCTCTCTTTACACAAACCTATGTTTGCTCATTCTAAATCAACCATAGAGTATTTGTACACTGTAATAAATAGTTTGTTCTCTTCATAAAAACATATTATGACATTAGTGACAAAACATGAATGAAAACTGCATTAGTAACCAATTCCAACAACATCCACAAATCTCCCCCTTTGGCATTGATGGCAACATATGGGAAAATCCATCAACCAAAAAGTATTGTCTTAATACCTCTTTTCCCAAATAGTGAACTCTTCCCCATATAGTAAGGATTTTCTCATAGTATCTCTCACCCTTTGAAAATAGAGGAAAAGGGTTCCACAAGTCATTAATTGTCTTCTATTTAGTCTTCATCAACTAGGTACTAGATCATCCAAATGTATTCTATAAGGTTCCAATGATCACTCCCCCTGAGGAGTAGATCAATACATCAAGTCCAGAAAATGATAGAGCTCTGAAGACCTCTAGATTGATGCATCCCTACATCATTTAATTCTCACTATGAGGGGTTTGTACCCCCAAGTATACCTCTGAGATACTCAAAGACATCTTTTGGCAACAACTATGTAAAGATGTCTGCTATCTGTTCCTTTGTAATATTGTATTCCAACTTTATTTCTTTCTCTGCTATCTTGTCTCTCAAAAAGTGATACTTAACAGAAATATGCTTAGTTTTAGAATGCATCACAGGATTATTTGATATATTCACTATACTAGTGGTATCACAATGGATAACCATAGGTTCAAAAAAAGTTATTCCAATATCTTTCGGCATTTTTTTAATCCAAACAATCCAAGTTCAATTAATAGCAACAACAATATACTTATATTCGACAATATATTGAGCTATACAATTGTACTTTTTACTTAACCATGAAACCAACCTTTTCCCAAGGAAAAATGCACCTCCACTAGTACTCTTTCTATCATCAATGTTTCTTTCCCAATCAGCATCAATATAAGCATGTAGTTCAAAGTCATCATTTTTACCATACCATTAGCCATATTCTAGTGTTCCTTTTAGGTATCTAAATATCATTTTCACAACATCCAGGTGTGTCTCTTTAGGATATTCTTGATATCTATCCACAATGCCAATAATATTATCAATATCTAGTCTGGAGTGAGTCAAATATTGTAATCCTCCAATCATTGATCTATACATTGTTTGAAAAACACTCTTGGTCTCATCAGTATTTGTCATTTTATAGCTAGTTACCATGGGTGTACCAACAGGTTAAAGTCTTCCATTCCAAACTTTTTTAATATTTCCTTAAAAGATACTTAGTCTGAGAAATAAAAATGTCATTCTTTCTCTGATTTATTTGTAGTTCAAGAAATAATTTCATCTCGCAAATCATGGACATCTCAAGTTCATTCTCCATTTCTTTCAAAAAATTCTTACTGTAATACCCTCCCGTTTGTGACATTAAGTTATCATCAAGGAGGTTAAAGAATTAAGCTATATCGATAAGATATTAACAAATGGTATAAATGATTAATGTCTACTTACTATGGGATTCTAGATAAAATACAAATTAACTCTATTAAAAATATATATAAGTCTAATGTTTCATAGTGAAAATTTATTGTGGAATAACATGTTACTAATAGTGTAATTTTTTTTTAATAATCATGAGGTATCAATGAATAACACATAAAAGATGATGTGTTAGGAATACAGGTAAGTGTGATAAATATTATAAATATATAGAGTGTTTATTTAGATGTTAATGTAAAGATTGTATAGTGTAGTAAAATGAGTAAAAAAAAAAAATGGAAACATTATTATATGCTGGAGTTGTCTTACTTGGAAGATCAGAAAACTTGATGTTCTTTATGTAGCTCATTTGGAAATACTTTATTGGGAAACATTGTTAAGGTCAGGAAATAAGTTATTTTTGTTGTAAAATGGATTGGAAGTATGAATAGTGTTGTCATTCTTTATGTTCAGGACTCTTGCCACAATATGTATGAAATGATTATTGTATTTATAAAACTTGACTTTTCTAATAGATGCTTTTTAATATTATGAGATGAAAGTTCTATTGTAAATTATAGAATCCATGATTGTTGAATTGTCCATGATGTTAATGTTATTATTACTGTTACAAATTTTACTATTTTTCTTTTGCTGTACCTTATATACATAAGTTTTAATTGCGTAATTATGTTGAATCTCCTGCTCTATTTTGGGAATAGTAATGAGGGAAGCCTAATTAGTAATTATTGATAAATTGATACTCATTCCTCCATATTGAAATAGAAACCTTATGTTTCCCCTTGGAAAAGTGCTCATCGTTTAAGGGAAGGTGCTTGCCTTCCACAAACTGATTATTGATTCTCTAGCATCCATAGTTTAAGAAATTTAGAGGAACTAGTTGTGGCCCTATAATCATTATTGTATTGACCTTCTAATTTGGATCTAATGGTAATAACAAAATCGGCCAATGGCACAAATTAGTGAGCCACATCCTCTGTGATGCCAGTAAATGAGCATTAAATGGAACCATCTACTACAAGTCAGTTTTGATTTGAAAGGAACTGACCACTCACATCATCAAAGGACATTCATGGACTGATTAGAGATGAATGGATTCAAAGATGAAGGAAAGGGTTTGACAGTGCAAAGGTATGGCGGGCTTGCTAACTGCTACGCATGTAGAGAAAGCAGTTTTGAAAATGTCGCTGACAATTAGAAGAGGACAAATCAACATACATAGATGGGAGAGAAGCCACTAATCCACACAAATTGGAAAGCTCATTTGGATAGGATATTAAATTCACAAGAGAGGACGACGGTCTTCTGAAAAGCACTAAATTCTGCAGTAACCAATGTCTCAAAAAGATGTAGTCTCATGGACTGCAGTTATTACAGGGTATGGGATGCATGGTCGTGGTGAGGAGGCCTTTAATTTTGAGTGAGAAGTTTAAGATATAACATTTTGTGTACAATTGATGTGATTTTTTTGACCATGGTATTGATTAGTCTCCACTAGCCATTTCCTTTGATGCATTTTTTTTTCGAGCCCAAGCAGGTGAGTTGGAGGGAGTATGAGTGGTTTCTAGCCACTTAGTAACGTTGGTACCTCTTGCAGACGTGGGATATGAATCTTTGGATTTCTTGGCCCTTTTACGGCCGTTTGGTAGTGCTGATGGTGTAGGTTGCTTCTGGGTAATGTTTGCAGGTGTTCTTTGATGTTCTTGGAAGGTGTTTGATGAATTTTGTAGCTATTTTAACCTGTAAACAATTGAATGTCAGACCTGCATTTAAGTTCAAGCTTTGTGCAATAGTTTCCATACTAGAAATGGACTATTTCAGCACTTGTTTGCAAGCAATTCATGAAAAAATTCAGGCACAAAAAAAAAGTGAGATCATGTCACCTTGGTGGTTCCATTCTCTACTTGCAGCCATGCAGGCCTGGTGCATAAAGCTTGGCACTACTTTAATCTAATAAGTCATGACCATAACAAAACTCTTAGTTTGGAGCATTGTGCATGCATGGTCGACCTTCTCAGTCGATCTGGTTGCCTGGAGGAGGCGTATAACTTCAATACGAAGATACCATTAAAACCCACTTATGGAATATGGGGAGCCTTGTTGGGTGCCTGCAAAATTCATTGTAATGTTGAGCTTGTAGAATTTGTGGCTGAAAGACTCTTTGAGTTAGATCCCAGGAACGAGGGTTACTATATTGTGTTGTCAAATATTTATGTTGTAGCAGGAAAATGGAATGGTGTAGCAAAGATGAGGAAAATGTTGAAAAATAGAAAATTAAGAAAAAAGCCCAGGGTGCAGCTAGATCGAGGTGAATAAAAAAGTTCATGCATTTGTTGGAGACGATAGGTCACATCCAAAATCTGAAGAAATATATGCATACTGGAAGGAGCCAAAAACCATAAATCCCAATCTAGGGGAAAGGTTGGAATCGTTCAATATAGAACAGGTAAGTATTTAATTCCTCTCTAGTTGTTTTGTTTATTTATATTGCAAAAGTAAAATAGTTAGAAATGAAATTTTATTAGTTCCAATTTGTCTTTATAAAGGCTATTCTGTAAACTTTTTCCAATGGAGCCCTAACATTAATGAACAAGAAGCTAGTCTCCTAAGATTCCCAACTTGGATAGTTAGACAATCTATCCCCGTAGAATAATTGTCAAAATAAATTGAATAATATTAGATTTTTAATAGAAATTTTAATTATTAATTTACTTCTCTAAATTTTGTGGGTTAATAATATTTGAAGTATCATTCAAATTTACTCAGATATATTGTAATCAATACTAAGAATATTTATTTATGTTGTGGTGATAAAATTAGTAAGGATTGTTATGCTAAGGGTATACTATTTCTTATATAAAAATAAAAAAATAAAAACATTTAAGAAATAGTATACCTAATATTAAAATCATTCAATTAAATTTTAGAAGGTAAACTAGTATATTTGAGAATGAAACGACATATATGTTCAGGTCATGTGTTATCCACTAGATCTACTAGATTTCATCTTAATAAGAATTTAATAAATTATTTGTGTTTAGTTTACGTAGATAAATTGAGGACTCGGTCTTCTATTGTTTAATATTAATTTAAGTTTAGCAAGGTGATTATTAAGGGAAATTTTAGAAGTAAGAATTATAAAGTTAGATAAAGTTATTTTCTTAATGTAAATTTAGATTATCATTATGATCAATTTTTAAAGGTTAATTTTATTATGCAATTAATAAATTATTTGTGTTTAGTTTC